>VZSC01017240.1:299627-341801 GCA_013398225.1 Steatornis caripensis
CCCCCCCCAGACTCTATGAGTCAGTGTTAGGTGTTGATCTGTTCATTCTCTCTCAAGGGACTTTGGAAGGGAGGGAAGGGAGTGTCAAACACGTTATGCTAATACCCTCTATTCAAAAGCTGAAGAAAAGAGAAAGGTAAATAAATACACAACATCTGGGGTCAGAGTGAACTTAGGTGAAGGACAATTTGAGAGGATGTGGTCAGAAGGAAGAGATTCACCCGCAGGAGTGTGATCTTTTCTAGGTCTGCAGTGTGGTGACAGATAGGATCCTTTACCAAAACCTTCAAAGCTCTTCTCTTTTTCTTTCAAAAAGTACAAAATAAGCTCACGGTCAGGATGCTTCTAACACACCCTCTTGTTCTTGTGAAGAAATCACCAGTGCAAGATTCTGCAGCAGATCCAGGTTCAGAAGGAGGGGTCAGGAAAGAGCAGGAGAAGTGGCCAAAGGGTAGCAAACTTAGCAAATACATATATGGAAGGTGTTTTGGAAGATCAAAGCCAGTGTTCACTCAGGTGCGACAATTTTTGGCTAAAGATAGAGACAGAGTATGCATATAACAGAGTAGAGCTCTCATCTGGGATGGGTGCGTTCATAGAGCAGCACGTGGACTATGTTTACATGCATCTGAAGAACAGAGGCAGTCCTCTGCACAAAGTGTTTGATCCCCTGCTTGGTCCTGTTCCACTGATCATGCACACCGCACTCATCATTCTTTCACTCCATTGCACATGATGAGATAATTTACTAGAAGACAGACCCTGGTGTGCAACTAACAGTGATTCTCACCACAGATGTCTTCCTACAGGCAGCAAATATGAGATGGGAGCATTTCTGGATCCGTATGCCCATGCCCTTCCCGCACCTTGCATGGTCAGCCACAGGCCCTCGTACCGTACTATAGCATACAGCCCTCAGATATGTCTACAGATGAGAACACCATGCTAATGAGCTGGACCCACACCATTTGAACTGCAGAAAACATCAACGTATTAGGTGTTGCATCCCCAGGCACGTGGTCTTTGCACTGTAGAAAAAGCTTGTTTTAAGCCACACTTCTGCCCCTCAGCTAACGGATGATTCTGACTTTGAAGTAACATTGCTCTTAAATCACTTTTTTTTCATTCTTTCCATCATACAGTTGGGAGTTGCTTATGATGCTCTGCTACCCTTGACCCAACTGGCCCCATATTTGAGAGGCTGGTTTCAAGGTTTGGTTCGTCTATGGTTTGCAAGTGTCAAGGCATGAAATTCAGGCACAATCCCTCAAACCCAGGGAGAGCAAAGGTAGAGAAGGAAGAAAAGGGTATTTAGGGAACCATCGTGCTTCTTTAGAAGTCAATACTTGTAAGAAGTCTCCAGTCTTAGGGCTGTTATTCTTACAAAGAACAAAGACAAAAGCCAGGGGCAAAAATTGATGAAGTGCACATTCAATTCATCAATTGATTAATTGAATCATCCAAAAACTGATGAATAATCATTCAGAGGAGCAGAAGTGCATGTATGGGAGCGAGCTGTGTCCAGAACACAGACAAGAGAGGAGGGTCGTTCATAGACAATTAACGAAATGTTCAGATCTGGCTTATTTTGATATCTTTTGATACCCTTAATATTTGCATGCAAAATTGCCTGCTTCGGGACACATGCCAGTTGCTAACAAGTGTGAGTTGGGAAGTAATTTTCCAAGGCAGGGCAAAGGAAGAAAGATATATTACCCTACAACTGTGGGCCTTCTTACATTTTCCTATGAATTTCCCAAGAAGGGAAGGACATGGTGAGAAAAACGAATGGATTTATCCTCACTTGAAGATAAGATTTTAAAGCTTTCTCAAAGGCATGCTTTTATCCAGCTTCTGGGAAAAAAAGAAAATGTCAAACAAAAGTTCTTTTCCAGATAGATACGATAAGCAGTGACTGGGTTACCTTCTTTGAAAACAGTTTCTATATCTCTGTGGCCACTTGCAGCACCGAGTCCCACAAAAAAAGAAGTTCCCCTTGCCTTGCTTTTGCCACAGATGGCCGTCGCTTTTCATGCCCTAAGCATCCCTTTGCAGGCTGGATTTCTGCGCTGCAAGGGACAGATGGAAAGAACAAACAAAAGCTCCCCTTGGCTATTTGTGTACTATAAATAATATATTTTTAAAGCTGGAAGGGAGCCCAGGAGGAGTTTTTTTTGGTCTCGGCCACTGGTCCCAGGGGAGCTGAAGGTTCTAGCGGGGTTTAGGGCTTCAGGGGAGGCCTCAGACAGCTCCTGCACACGGCAGAATTTTTCCAGATTTCACTTTTCACTGGAGCGAATCATTCAAAAATATTTAAAGAGAAGGGCTTAATTCCGCTGCTTCTGGGGGTTACACCAGGGCAGCCAAAGGACATGCACCCAGCCAACAGCCCCTGAATTGTTTGGTTAGGAATTAACGTGTGCGTGCACACGTGTGGGAGGGAGTGAGGGGCCACAGAGAGGGTCGCCGAGACTTCAGCTTTGTTTTTTGTCAAAACAGATCGCACGTGGATGGCAGGCAGGCTTGCATGGGAGGGGCGGGGGGACACGGACAAATTACTTCTCTGAGCTCTGGCTGGGGATACCGTTAGCTCAGTAAACAGCCCTTTGAAGGAAAACTAACAAAAAGCCACCCTCCCCCCAACCTGGGGAAGGATGCAGCCGTTCTCTTCCTCCCAGTCATTCCTCGCTCTGTCCTCCCTCTCTGGCTTTCCTATGCCCTTCTTCAAGTCACCCTATTTTGAAACCTTAAGTCTCCTCCATAACAGCTGCCATCCTCTTTTTTACTGCCCATATTTCCCTTTTCTTGCTTTTCTTCTCTCTTTTTTTCATCTCTTCCCTGCCACCTCCTCTTTTCCTTTCCACATCTCACAGATTTTTTTTTTTTCCCCCTGGGTCTCCTTTGCCACCCATCTGCCTTTCCCTTCCCTTCTGCTTTCCCTCCCTCCTTATGTTATAGCTATGCTGTAGGTTGGTATGCTCAGCCCCTGCTGAACAACCTGGCTTCTCCCCAACAGCAGAAGAGGAGAAAGAGCCATGCTTGCCAAGACCTTCCCTAGCCTAGAGGATCAGATGCACCTACCCCCAGCACAGAAAGAGCTGGGGTGAGCACTACGCAAATTTATCCCCTACACCAAGATCAGCTGTGCTGGAACTCAGCTGATTTATATCACCTGGAGACTGAGGCTAAGCTATTTCAATTTATGCCAGCTGGTGACTGCTGCAAGTTCAGCTGCTGTTGCTGGAGGACTGTATCCTGCTCTTCAGGTTTGGCTAACAGCTCATTCCTTTTCGTATTGCTGAGCACACAGTCCTGATTATTTTTTTTTTTTTTTAAAAAGCTTGTTTCTGCATGCATGTTCGCCTAGCTGGATTGAAGTAAGTAGCTGCTGCTATGGAGCATTTCTTGCGTTCAGAAGTCACTCTGAAAGTTCAAAGCTATTCCAAAACACTGAAATGCATTGCTTTCATTTTAAACGTACTCTTGAGGAACTCTAGAAGCGGTTATCTGCAAACATCATTTAAAGCATCCTTCAAGTTTCTCAGGAGTCCTCTGGTATTGTTTACCACAGAGAAGAAAAGTTAATAGTAGGCTGTGTTTCACTTTTTCTTCTCTCACACAGAGGCAAAGACAGAAGTTGCAATAAGGGAAACTCTGATTACATATTAGGGAAAAAATATTTTTGCCATCAGGATGACCAAACATTGGACTGGAATCCAGAGAGTTTGTGAAATCTCCATCCTGATCTAAGCTGACCTTGCTTTGAGCAGGGAGTTGGATCAGAGACCCCCAGAGGTCCTCTCCAACATTCATTATTCTACAACCCTATTGAACAGACATCAGACCATTGCTCAAGTCTGGCTCTTGGCCACAGTTTTTCATTAGTATAGATGAATCTTTAAAGTTCTGAACAGTTTTACCATTCTGCTCTACCCTCTGTTTTTCTCTGCATGCCCTCTTTGTCATTTACTTACCCCTTTTTTCCCCAATGGACTCGGGTTTGATATTTTGATTATTTCAGTCAACTCCTTTCCTATGTCCCCCCTTCTGCTTACTGTCCCACCTGCTGTGGCAGATGCTCTTGCTTCACGTTTTTCGCATAGCTCGAATACATCCTGCTGGAGATAAGGGGCTGTCAAAAGCTTGAGGAATCTCAGTATCTCTTATCAACTCATTCCTTTTAATTGCTTTCCAAAGCAATGAGATATCTTGTTTATACCTTTGGTGGTTTTCCAGCACTCACATCTGTGTGTAAAGGTGGAAAGAACATCTGAGCTGAAGAGCCAGAGTTTGATATGTCAGTTGTGGGTTTTCAGTGATCCAAGCTCCTGAATATCAGCAGCTGCCTTGCCAATTCATGATATTATTTCCTGTTGAATTTCCTCGCCAATCATGATTCTGCCAAGGCACATGAATAAGTTCACTTTTTGTAACCTTTTGCCCTATAAAAGACAATCTGTGAGCTGGAAACTGCTGGGAATCTTGCTGTCTTCTTATTTTCATCACAAGCTGTTAGCCTTATGTTGGATTTTCTGATGTTGGATGATGGTTTTGTTCCTGCCTGCGGAGCAGCTGAGCTGTTCCTCCACAGAGATGCCATCAGCAAAAATTACATATTTTGATCGTCTACTCCAGAAATGTCTCTGCTTTCCTTTAGAGAAGTCAGCAGTGGTACCAAACAGGATTGGTGATATAATTCATCCTTATCTCACATCAGTATCTGACTGAACACATAGGCTCAGGACTGCTTTTCTTGACCTGTGAAGGCTGCCCTCTGACCAAAAAGGGACTTGATGATGTTGATTATTTTTCTTGGAGTAGACCAACACTTCAGGGTGTCCCAAACTGAATCATAAGGAAGTCTGTCAAATGCCTTTTCAAAATCTGTTCAGTGTGGATTTTGCCATTTGATACTTAATTTTACGGTTATTCTAAGGGTGAAAAATCAGTTTGACACATGATCTTCCCAGGTCGAACTGAAACTTGTCAAAACAGGAAAAAAAAAGCATTGAAACAGCAATTTTGAACTGAACTGAAGAACAGATTTCACACTCTACAGGGCTTAAAATCCACCATAGGAAGTCAACATGGGCATATGCTGGTCTTTGTGCTACAGTAACTGTGGTTGGTTGAGTTCATGAACGGCATACCTAGCATCTGGATTAGTAGAGATATGTGGCACTGCATAAAAGGAAGAGGAGAAATCAAAGAAAATATAAAATAAAGCTAATAATATATTCTGTAAAAGAAGTAGCAAGCAGTTTTCATAAAACAAAGGAGTACAAAGTGAGATGAGTGAATATTAACGAAAAAAAGTGATTAAAAGTAATGGCCGCAGAAAGAAGTGAGAAAAAACTTTGTTGGATTGGCAAAGTCTCTTACTACTAGTAATTAGGGAGAAGGCTAAAGGTGGAAGAAGAGAGGAAAGATAGTGAGTTTTGGAGCACGTTTAAGAAACACTAGGCTCATAAACTCCTAAAATATCTGCCAAGGAAACGAAGCACCCCAAACTAGCTGTTGTATCATCACAAACTAAAACACATAGGAAAAAACAAAAATGAAATAAAAGAAAACCCCACAAAAGATCTGGATTGTGACTGCATTACTGAGATAAATTGTGTGTGATTATTAAACTATTCATAAAAACCTTGGAAACAAAATATGGGACCAGAAGATACCTCTAATACAAAGGGTGAAATAGAGACACCAAAAAACATGAACATGATTAAAGGGGGTGTAGTAACAGCTTTTGGGAGGAATAGCATTTTTGGCAAAATTATTGTAAAGGGAGCAGAGAGGAAGGTTGCAAACAGGGATCATTGAAATGATAAAACAAAACAATCACTTGAAAATACAACTCCTAGCAAGAGTTAGAAACGCATCCCTGCTGCAGTCTTTCTTACAGCTCAGTGATAAGGGTGTCCTTGGCATCCAGGAGTTAGGTCTCCCAAGGAAAGTGCTGCTGAGCACTGACAGGTGGGTTCAGAGCTCAGCTTGCATCAGGACAGAGGCAGGAGGCAGTCCATGATCATAGACTCTTATCATGGTTTGGGTTGGAAGAGACCTTTAAAGACCATCTAGTTCCAACCCCGCTGCCACTGGCAGGGATATCTTTCAGTAGGCCAGGTTGCTCAAAGCCCTTTCCAAAGTGACCTCAAACACTTCCAGGGAGGTGGTGTCCGCAGCCTCTCTGGGCAGCCTGGTGCAGTGTCCCACCACCTTCATCATGAAACATTTCTTCCTTATGTCCAGTCTAAATCTATCCTCTTTCAGTTTAAAAACATTACCCCTTGTCCTGTCACTACAGGCCCTGGTAAAAAGTTTCAGTCTTTCTCATAAACCCCCTTTAAGTACTGAAAGGCCACAATAAAGTCTCACTGGGGCCTTCTCTTCTCCAGGCTGAACAAACACAACTCTCTCAGTATTTTTTCACAGCAGAGGTGTTCCAACCCTTGGATTATTTTTGTGGCCTCCTCCGGACCTGCTCCAACACATCCGTGTCTGTCTTATTCTGAGGACTCCAGAGCTAGACACAGTACTCCAGGTAGGGTCTCACCAGAGCGATATAGAGGGGGAGAATCACCCCCAAACGTGCTGGCCACGCTTCTTTTGTTGCAGCCCAGGATGCGATTGACTTTCTGGGTTGCAAGAGCACATAGCCAGCTCATGTCCAATTTTTCATCCACCAGTATTCCCAAGTCCTTCTCTGCTGGGGCCCAGTGATGGTGGTGTCCTGCAGGTCTGAAAAAAGAAAAAAAAAGTGTCTCTTTCTTTCCAAATGCTGTAAAAGTTCAGGTTGCCACCAAATTCCACTGTAGACATCCTGAATTCAGGAGACGTCAATGCAACCTAAAGTATTTTGAGAGTCAGGCAGCCCTGTGCAGTAGCTGTTTAAACAGCCTTTTTTGACCTGAACTCTGAGTTGTCACTGAAGTAGTAGGTGCCAATTCCACCCTAGATGACTACCTGTTATATGTAGTGATCTATCTTTCAATCTGTCTATCTTCTATCTGTGCATCTCATGCTGTTTGTGTAACCAAAGCGTCCCTTGATAGCCTGAAATTGTACTTATCAACACCCTGTTCAGATCTGATTTCCTTTACAGCCCCACCTTTGATTTTATTTCAGTTTATTATTTTTCTAATATTCACTAAAAATAATACACAGCAGCATCCATTGTCCTCATATATGCATAATCTCCTGTAATCGGGTATTTCCTCCAATCCATCCTGTCAGCTCAAAAATATTGAATGAACTAGCTGTCATGATAAGTTAAGCTTTATTTAAAACTGCAACCCAATATCTTTGATGTTGGCTCACTGGGAACTGTCTGACATAATCCCACAAATTCCTTCGAAAGCACGGTCATGGGCATGCTCTGTATGTTTTCCCAAGAAGTTTAGACAGCATAGGGCTGTACTTATAAAATCACAGAAACTAGAGATGAGGAAAGGACTTGTTATTATAACATCGTTTTGGACATTGATGGGCAAATTTTCAAATAACGGCAGAGCTCCAAATAGGATGCAGGTGCTCTGTCTCCTAGGATCAAGGAACCAATCAGTAAAACTCATTCTCTTATACATATTTATATTAGGTGGGTTGCTATAGAATCAATAAATTTCTTCATTGATAATTTTAATTTACATTTGACATTACAAAGTTCAAACCCTATTGCAGCCAGTTGGTTTGTGTTCTGATTAGAGAACCTTTGTGCTTGTGTAAGATTGTCTTCTGACTGTCTTGATATTATAGATCCAAAGCCAAAGTAGTATGACACTGGAGAATCTCAGTTTTCTTTTCAAAACATAAGTGAGAATCTAGCCCATCTGTTGGCAGAAAACGAGCAGCTTTCAAAAGCTAGAGAAAAAAATAAAACTAATCCATAATTATCTCCATTTTTCCTAAACTCATGGTTTTTGAGCCAACTGGAAGATGTGCACTAAGGGAAGAGGAAGAGAGTGCTGCTTCATGACTTCTCGGCATTTGGAGCCAGTGATATAAAACATTCACACTTTTGTTCCTCTGCACAGAATAACCTTTTACCCTCCAAACCTCACCCAACAGCTTTACCTAACAACAGTTTTTGTGCCATACAACTTGCATGAGCTGATACCCAGCTGCCTGCCTGCCTCCGGAAACCTGGCTCATGCAACGGGTTCATACTGTACCTAATTTCAAGTTGCAGATGCGAAACAGGGTGTGAGTTTCTATCCTCTATAGAAACTGCACAGAGAAACTTCAAAATGTTGTCATTGGGGTGCTGAGACAAATATTTTCTGCAGACGTCACCAAACCACGATTCAATAACTCTAAAGGCTTGGGAGGGAGAGGGGAGTGGAGAAGAACATCTCTGTGTGGCTTTTAGACAAGAGAAGTGTTGACTTACTGCCTCATGAAGACAGCTGAAGCATTGACTATTCCACTGATGAGTGGGTGGGAAACCTCTAGAAAAGGAGGTGAGATGCAAGAAAGGAGAAAGGGAGAGCTCAAGAAAGGGACCAAGGAGAAGTTGAGAAAAAAACAAAGGGAAAGATGTTGCCAGTCAGTAAAGACAGAAGGCTTTCCCACTGAGCAAGGCTGTAGGCAACAAATGATAAATAATAACAAATTCGTATTCTGTAGTACAAAAAGCCCATATTTTGGCTGTGGTCTCTGTGCAGTCATCACAATGACGTCAATGGGAGCTTTGCATCTGATCAAGGGGTGTTTACAGCCTTCCATTTTTATCCCAGTTCATCGGCCAGGGTACATGTTTAATGAAACATCACTAAAGCTGGAAGTCCACACTTTCCACTGAAGTTGTCAATTCACACTCTAGAACCTGGGAGTACCTTTTGCCGACAGGTTGCCATTTCTGTCCCCATGTTGATCAGAAATGTGGAGGCAATTCTTTCTCCGGGATGTTCAGCCATGCTTGAATTTCCTTTGCACGCTTGGCAGGAGAGCAGCCTCTCTGCAGCTTTGCAATCTCTCTCTGCTCTCATTTCCTGCATCTCGGGGTGTTTGCCAGGGCTCTGACATGCTGGGCAACTTTTTTCCTTGAAGAATATCTGTCAGATGAACTTCTCCAAAAAAACATGAGCTGACATAGCCAACTCATGTTTTTAATCATCGTCCTGATGAACAAATGAGGACCACATCTGTAGGAATTGTGGTCTTATCTTTTCCTTTAAACGGTTGCCCTACAGAAATTACCCCTTGTGCTACTGCAAACGCCCAAGAAAGTCACTCACAGACTAACTAGGTCCCTTGTGTGCTGGGTTCATAGAGTAGGAATATTTCCATTTCTTGGAGCTTCTTCCCAAGAAAATGTTTGAGAGAGCTGGAGGAGAGGTCTTGCAAGTGGCTGACATTTCAGAAACCAATGGACGGTGGTAGAACAGATATTGAAACACCCCATCTTCTTTCATAAGATGCTTGGAAAGGTTCAGAGATTGGTTGTCATAAGGCTGAGGACATTCTCTGCCTCCTGACATCATGCCAAATAATGACTTTATCACTGGTGGGGCACGAGTGTGTTCTTAACGATGTGTGAGGGTGCCCAAAGGTCTTGGATTAGATATTGAGTTTGTTAGAGTAATCCAAGATAAATACATAAATCAATGAATGAATAAATAAATAGATGTGCAACTCTCAATTTACTCTGCCAGGAAAGGGAAGGCTAAGTCTTTATCAAACACGTTCCTTTTTCTTTACGGCTATATCCTCGAGCTTTAGGGAGCCTTCTGTTTTAGCAGAAGACAAATAATTTCATAGAATCAAACCCGCAAAACCTCAGCCTGGGCGATTCTCCAGGCCTGTAGCAACTTATTGGTCCCACATAAACCTAAGATTTCAGTTGTGACTAGTCTATAAAGAATTAGTACACTGTTCACAAAGAGCTAGGGAGTATTATACAATCCAACAGCACAGGAAATTGAAGTATTTACAGTGTTTTCTACTGATGTGCTTATTATTGTCTGCAGCACGTGATCCTCAGACCCATAACTTGGACATGTTCATCACTTCTGCTGGTCATATATTCATCCTCCATAAACTGCCACTGAACAAAGTCTTAAAAAGGAGTATAACCAGTTTATTAGAAATACAGCGTTGCCTGTGGGAAAGCCACAGGGAAACTCTGTCAAGTTTGGTACTCCTCACAGCATCACTCCAGAGATCCCAGGTATTTCTTACAGTAGTAGTTTCCAATGGTGGGGTTTTTTTCATTTTCGGAACCCCAGATACTTCCAGGGGATGTGCCATCCCTACTGAGTGATCTGAAGCTTTCTGACAATAAGTTAACACTTCTTGATTGTCTTGCACATACACTTTTGGGGTACTCCCAGGATTTCCAGATATCTTCCAACGACAGCTTGGAAACTACCTTCTTAAAGGCAGAGATTGTCTTTTACATGTCTGGACATCACTTGCCCAGAACTTCTCTGTAGCTACTGTAACTAATATTGCAGTAATAAACATAGCTCCACTCTCTAGAGAGTGAAAGCTTCTTTGACAGGCACAGTATTGGACTCAATAGAGGCTCACATCTTGAATATACAAGCCTGATACGTGGATAAATCTGTAGCTCATGAAAATTTATTACTACTCTTGTTCATGGCAGGACTGCATGCTGTCTACGTGTGTTGTCAGTTTGCACTCAAAAAATGTTGCCTTTGCAAAGAAATCAGCCTCTCTTATTTTATACATTTCCAAAAAAGGTCATGATTTGCAGGCAGACAGCAGTCCCCATCAGTCTTTGAGAGCAGGTGGAAGTCATCTGATACAAAGCCATCAGAAATCAGTAGCTCTGGGAACATGACACAGCTTGGGGGTAGGATGGGAATTGGTGACATGAAGTCAGAAACAAGAACATTTCAGGGGTGGGGAGGAGGCGCTTTTCATTCAAAAGTGTGTCTTACTGATGTACAAATAGTTGCTCCCAGCTTCCAGTAGGCCCCAGCACCAGCTCCAAGCAAAACCAGCAGGGTTGCTGGAGGACTTATTTTTTATTTCATTTTTTAAATGCAAGTAAAAAAACATTTACATGTCGGGTAAGGAGACAATTTGTGTGTGTGTGTGTGTGTCTTTTTGAGAAAATTGTATTCATGAGCACATTTGGCAAGTTGAGTCATTTAAAAAAAAAAATTAGAAAAAAGAAAGACCCAAACTGATGTTTTGGCATGTCATCAAATCCCATTAAAAAGAGAGAAAAACCCACCCTAATATCTTTTTCATAATTCAAAATGCAGGGACATGTTTTAGTCATTTATGGCTTATGGGCTCAGAACTCCCACAACTGCTCTGAATTACAAAGAGCTTTTGGTCCCATTTTCCCAGATTTCATCCTGTTACAAATGCTTGTTTTCTTCTTCCTTCTCTCCTTTTTCAATAACGAAACATATGGATTTGAGTGCAGATTTAATCAGTTCAGCAGTGTTCCCATTCTTCCCCTTTTCCCCATCTCTAGTACAGGTGACAGTGTGCAAGTTTCACAGCAAAAGTGAGGAATTGCCTTAGAAAGAACTCCCTTTTGCCATGTGCTTTCTTTTGAGTTAGAGCAAGAAGTGTTCTGGATGTTGGATCTGCCATGCAAAATATGTCGGGCTTGGCCGTTGAGAAAGTCAGATTTATTATCATTACGGACCATCCTGGTCTTCAAAACTCCAAATGAATGTGTGGACTTTTCCATTCTGGTGGGACACTATGGATAACCCCAGCAAGTGCAGGACTCTCAACCTGCCTGGACAGAAGCCAGCTCATAAAAGTATAAATATGGCTACAGATTAGAGGAGAGGTCCAGCTAGTCTTTTATCCAGTTTCCAGCAGTAGTCTTGGTGGATGCTTAGCACAGCATAAGGACACGGCATGAATGAGCTTTCTTTCAGTCTCTTCTCCAAGCTTCTGGTTGTCGTTATACTCAGACCTTCTTGCAAGTTCTCTATGGCTCAGTTCTACACTCTTGGATGCCCATAAGAGTTCTGCTTTCTATTTCAGCATCTGGTTCTGCTAAAAGAGAAGGGGAAGCATGGAAAGAGCAAAATTTATTAGGAGGGTATTTTTCAGGTAGGGGTGGTGGATTTTTTTCTGTCATTATGGTAAGGATCCTCTAACGCTCTGAAAAAAACATTGAGTCACATGTCAACATGGAAGGAAACTATGGAGCTGACTTTCCCCAAATCAGTAGAAATATTTGGGTTTATGAAGACATGACAGTAGTTTTAAACCAGATGTGCCCACACACAAATCGTGAGATTTAAAAGAAAACTTAGCATCCTCTTTCACTGAAATATAACACAATGATCCTCTACTTCTGGGAAAGAGATGGGAGTGAACACCAGGGATGAATGGCAGTTCTTACTTTTGTGAGAGTACTTTTGGCAATGAAGAAATTGAACTTAAGCCTCTCTTAGATAAAATCAGAGTCCTTCTGGCTTCTTCAGCCAAAATCTGGTCTTTTTTCTCCCTAGAAGTTGCTCCTACCACTGCCTATATCCCAGATTTACGGATGGGGAAAAGACTTGAACAAACTCTTGAAGGACAACCTGACTGTTCTTTCCTGGGTCATTCAAAAGGAGCTCTCTGTGGAGCGATGGTACGTGGGTTTAGCACAGAGGATCTGGATGAAGAGGTCCAACCAAAACCCTAGTTCACCGGGAAAGCTGAGGTGAACTTGTGAGGATGTTCTCTGTGTTTTATTGGGGTTTTTTGGTGAAATTTTACATCCAGAAACCTTAACCAGCTACAGCGCCCTTCTCCTACCAGCTACAAACAAGGGCAAGTCCATGAAATATATCACTACTTTCCCCCCCACCTTTTTTATTATTAAAACAATTCAATGAGTTTAGAATAAGTTGTATATCCTCGTAAAGAGATATGTTCATTAGAAATGGGGCCCTAAAAATCTTAGTGAAACACAGGCAACATCGTGAGGTTCTTGCCACAATGTTTTTCAGAGATTTAATATGGATCAGAGGCCTAAATCCTACAAATTTTCTGGACTAGGAGCACCAAGAGCAAATATTCATCACCGAAATGGCATATTCCCACTGTTCCTAGAAGAGCATATTATATTATTGCCAGTTAAAATTATTAATTATTACAGGTCACAATGCTCGATGATGATGATTATTATTATTACAAATATTGTTATCATTATTGCTACTACTGCTGAGCCTAGTCATGACTAAGAAATGCTTTTGGTAGGAGCTGTATGCAAGTATAGAATAAAACATTCCCATCTACAGGAATTTTGTCCACATTGGCTGTTAAATATTGTTGGCAAATATCAGAAAGAAAGGGACTTCTTTGTTATATAGAAAACAATCAATCAGAGATGTAGTCTGCTGTCCACTGCTTGATCAGCCCATTTCTGGGTCGCTGTCAAAAAATTGTGAAACCAGCAGAGTTCAGCCAAGGCCTTAAGGAGAGTCAAGACTGTGAAATACAAGCAGAGGCTGAAGGAGCTGGGTTTGTTTGATATGGAGAAGAGACATTTAGAGGGCAGTCTAGCATTTTAAATGAAATACCTCAATGGGGTTCGGAGAAAAAATGAGCCAAGCTCTTCTTAGATGTGCACTGTAAGTAAGAGGCAATGGACAAAAAGAAGGAAAAATTTCATTATGAGGGTGGTAAAGCATAGAGACAGGGATCCGGAGAGCTTATGGATCACCATCCTTGGAAATACTCAAAACTCAACTGGACAAGCTGTTGAACAACCTGATCTGATGTTGGATTAATCTTGTTTTCAGAAGGATTGGTCAAAGACGACCCCCAGAGGTTCTTCTAGAACTCTACAGAGCCACTGGCTTAGGTGACAAAAATCACCTCTCCACCCTTCACAGTGCATTTTACCTTCACTCTGCAGAAAAACAAACTGCAAGACAGATGAGCATCAAAAACCAGAGTTCTCTGCCGTTTCAGTCATTGGACCTCTGCTAATACACACCAGCTCACTCGTGCAGACACACACGCAGATCTCTGCCCAGACAGCACAGTTATGTCTGTGCTAGCCCAGCCCTGGGGATGTCTCGTAGCTCTCCAAGCCTGGCTGATCTGTGACAGCTGGGTCCACATTCACTCTGCCCACACCCATGAGCCCTGTTGGTACAAGGACTCATTGGATGCAGTTTCGGAGCTCTTACCACAGTAAAACCTGTTGTAATTGAATATCCAGAATTCTCACCCAGACTCTCAAGTCTTTCCATTTTCCCCTCCAATTAGTTTAATTGTAGCCCTAAAATACAAAGTGAATTTCAGGCCATAGTTTGAACACCTAATGAACTTTACATTTTTGGAAGATTGTCTCAATCTATTCTCTTAAGAGTTTATGTGGCAGAGAAAAATAAGGTCTAGGTAGACAGAGACCCTGGAAAAGGGATGACTGGCTATGATAGGTATCTATCTGATAGACTATGACAGAGAGGTGGGTATCTTGGATTTTGACCAAATCATGGGTGACACGAAGAGTAGAGTGTTATACCCCCCTTCTCAAAAATCAAGTAATAAGGTAATAATTTTAAAACACACAGAAGGATTAGTTTTGCATAAACTGCCTAATTTTGCTGTCAAATGCATTCTCACATGACATCTTTAGGGTAATAGGTATAAATGAATTTTCCAAAGTGAACAGAAGAAATCATGGAGACAAAGCCATCAGTGGCTATTAAATGTGATCATTTGGCATAGCACGTCCCTAACTCCCTAGTAGCTGAAAGATGGAAACGTGCGTCAGGAAAAAGGGTCACTCCTACTCCGTTCTTCCACTTTTTACTAAAACTTATGTCTGGCAGGGACAGGGCACTGAGCTAGATGGACCTGAAGCCTGAGCCACGATGGCCCTTCTTACCTCCTTAAGAGATGGCAATTCGAAGTGCAGGATGAGATCCTCAGCTGGTTTATATTGACAGAGCTCCATGGATTTTCCTGGCTCTGGGCCGCTTTACACCAGCCAAAGATCTGTCCCGCAGAGTTCGGATCCTTGTAACTAAACATTTCCCTGTAGTTTACGATGATGAAACAATAGCAAAGTGCCCATCTGTTGCTATCAAATCATAAGCCAACATATTTTTCACAGTCATGTGTTAGTGCCTGAATGGCCATGACAGATTTACTGCACATTTAACATAATGAACTTGAGGTTGTGTTTTAGTAGCTCTCTACCTAGTTAGTGGAGTGGAACTCTAATAGGCACAGCATGCTAGGCCAGGACTAGGTCTCGTGACTCTGTAACATGTGTTTTATTGCTCCTTGAGTTCCTGCTGAACAGGTTTTTGTTGGACTCACTCAAGTTTTTGACCAGGTGAAGGCAACATCCATCAAGGAACAGTTATTTTTCTGTGACGCTTACAGGGCTTAAAATAATGGATGTGAGCATTATCTCACGGGGTACGAGCCACCTGCCAAGGCCCCCATGAGGTGCTGTGGTCCTGTGAGCAATGGGTCTTCGGATACAGTCCATACTTGCCTGGGAGGCCCCACAGTGGTTTTGGATGTCCTGTAATTATTATAAGATGAGCAGTTTGAAGCTTACTAGTGCTTGGGCTGAACTCAGGAAGGAAAACATGGTGAATTTGCAGATTGAGCACAAACGGACCAAGCTTCCTTAACCAGCTGTTGTTTTTTGGAGGATCCCTCATGCTCTGCATGATGCTGCCAGTACATGGTTCTCCAAGGCTTTTCTATCCCATTTCCCTGTGTGGTGATGAGGCTTCCAACTCTATAAGCAGAGCCGGAAGTACAACCAAGTCCCAGCTTTCTTGTTCTGTTCCTTAATCATGTAAGTGCTGGTTATGTGTGATCTGTTCCCTTGGACACAAACTTGAACCAGAGTAGTGTGAGTTTGATTTGTTTGTACAGAGCACAGGGAAAGCTGGTGTGATACAGCTCACAGTGAAAATATAAACTGGGTTCGCTAATCCAGTGGACCACTCTAACCCTTCGTGCAGGAAAGGTCTTCATGATGTTCGGCGAGTTTGTTTCAAAGCCATGCTTTTGGTTAATTTGGAATAACTTTCCTGCATGTCTCAGTGCACATAAACCTTAGTCTAAGTAAACACATCCGTTTGTTGTTTTGGTTTAACAATCAACCCAAACAGCCAAGATGGATGATGTTGCTTTTTTCTGTTCCATTTTCAAACATAAACTTTGTACCTGGTGACTAGGTTAGAGCAGTGATGTCCAACACCTGCTTCATGCTCGGTTTGCACCAGGACAAGAGACAGACTGTAATACCCAGACTAGTACGATCCCAGTGACTTTCACCATGATTTCTCACTCTTTCCAGACTGGTGTTCCCATCAGAGTACAGTTTACTTTAAGGACACACAAAATCAGAATGACCCCAAGGCCCCTCGCACCAATTCTCTAGTTCCAACCCCACCTCCTCAGAAATGCCGTTTATCTGCATTTTGCCCAGCCATACACCATGGCTGCACTAACCTTTCTGCTGATATTTACTACGGGGAAGAGAGGAGCACACACAACCTTTGGCCCGCATAATGGTGTTTTGGACGGCTGTTCTCTGTTCCCAAGCCACCAGACTCTCTTTGACATGTGATTTATGGCCAGGAACTTATGAAATAAGATTACCACATACAAATGTTAACTACCTCGATTACAGGGAAGGAAAAATTAATCCGTGCTGGCCATTAAGTATTTTCTAAAGAAAATAGTTCTAATCATGAACGGAGATGGTTTCCAAGAGCCAGCTCTCCACTCTGGGCTCTGCAGAGTGGCCTGGATGCAGAAAGAATAACAGATGTGGTCATCTTCTCTCGACCCTTTGAGAACAACAGTACCAACCCAGTCACACCGATATGATGTTACCAGAAAGCCTTGGGATACGAGGGTGTTATCTCTGACCAGCCCATGAGAGCTAGGGTGGGGAATGTTTTCCCATCACGTCCAATCTGGGCAATGATACACAGGAAAATGGTGTTAGCTGACATTTAGGTGACTTCATTTGAAGTGTATTTCTCACATTGTCCATACTTGGTGCCAGTACATTACTTATTCCAGGCTGGAGTTCATGATCTCTGTTCTTTCTCACGGTCATTGATTAGAAAACCAAATCTTATCACTTGAGCAGGAGAAACTCCAAACACCTCGCAAAAGACCATTGATAGCATTGGACCCATTTTACAGGTAAGGAAACTGAAGCACAGAGAGGTGAAGTGACTCACGCAATGGTTTCTTTGCAGAGCTGCACCCCATGTACACCATTCCTTCAACAATAGTCCACAGGGCGGATTTGGGGGGAAAAAAAATCCAAAGAGCAAAAAACTTGCCTTACAATGAAATGCAGCTGTCTATGGGGTGGGGCCCAAGAGTTCTTTGTAATCAATACACACGTATTACAAACATCTGTCCCCTCAACTCAGAGCCCTTTCCTGTAAGATTAACATAACATTCAACAGTTACAGCAAGTTGTCAAAATCTACAACTAATCATCCAGATGACTACAAGAGCTTTTACAGCTCTTTGTGGCGATGGGTTTCAGCAAACTGGGGTGGAAGGGCAGGGATCTGTGGCACAAAACCTGTATTTCTTGTCATGAGTCTTTGAGCGACTCAATTTTTCTCACCGTGCCTCTGCGCATTGTTCACCTGTGGGAAATAGGTGCAGAGGAAGATGTGACTTGCCCAGTTCTTGAAAATTTTTGAGATTTTTCAAACATTTTCCCCTTTTGAAATGAAGGGGAGGGAAAGAAGAATCTCCAAAATAATTTCGAACAACAAACCAGTGGGGAAAGCTAATTTGAATCTAATTAATTTCATTTTAATAATTAGGAAACATCCTGTTGCAGTTTAGGCCACAATATATAGTTTCTGCATTGTCAGGTTATATTCCAAAACAAAAAGACACTTGCAACCACAGAAATGCTATTTATCTTTGCATTGAAAGGAAAAGTACTGATACTCTTTTTCAAGTAATGTTCATGTTGACATGTTTCTCAAAGCCAGCACATTTTGGGAAAAAATATTGATATAGACAAATCAGAATTTTTCAACCAAAAGAATAATTATATATTTACTTGCAAACTCTCAAAATTCATTCACAGCCATAGAAAGCACATTATCAGAGCTACGAGTAATTTATACTGCTGCAGCCATGCTGTGTGTATCTGAAGGGATGCCTGTGAGGGTAAGTGTGTTTGTGTTTGACCTTCTACCCAGTAACTTCACAGTAATTTTAAATCTTCAGCCCCTTTTCAATAGATACGGGGAAGAGAGGTGTCCAAGATACTGTTTCAAACAAGGCTGGTGAAAGCAAGCCACTAGGAAAAGGTTGTGCTGAGACCTCAACCAGTATATTAGACACTGGAGAATCTACACAAGGGGTATTATGAATGCTCCAACAGCAAGACGGTATTCTGGAGGATTTTGCCCCTTACTTACACGTTGCTGCCAAGCAGCCATTGAATGCATTTTCAGAGGAGATTGGATTTCCTTCCGACGGCCCCAACAGTCCTCACTTCCACCAGCTCTGCTGGGCTGCGGAAAGGAGACTGGGAGAAGCCATCAGACCTATTGCAACACTATAAATGCGATGTTGCAGCACGACTTGGAAATACCAGGGAAGAGGCTCTGACAGCGGCTTTGAAAATAAATAAATAACTGAAGAGATATTTGCTTACTCACACCATAATTGCTGCACCAACCCAAATCTATAGGGCCTGGAAGATAAGGAAGTGTGGAGACCCCTGCAGCACCGGGACCCAGCATTCCCTCCCACACAGTGAGCTTCAGCCCGTCGCACCCCTCGGGGCTGCCTGCAGCTGGCCAGCAGTCATATGCACCAGAGATGGGCAGGAAGCTGTCTGTGCTGTGGTTGCGGGTGCTCCGGAGACAATACTTTCAAAGCTACATGGTTGCTGCCTAAAACCAGCCCTTCTGCTATAAAAAGCACAACAACAAATTTGGATGCGAGCACAGACTTTTGGGATTTCTGGAGTCTGGATCCATTGGTAATAAATTCATAAAACACACATCTCACCCTACGAGCCCCTTTCGCTGACTCACTGAGAACTGCAAAAGGAATCTGGAGTTTTGGGTTGCCTCTCCTCCAGAAGACAGATATAATTTTGCATTTTTGTTTAGTACAGGGAGTGTGTGAGTACTTGAAAAGAGTTAAACTATTGAAGTGCTTCTTGAAGTTGCAGCCAGATGCTTCAGAAGGACCAGGCTGTCGGAAACATGCCATCAGCTGTCTGCACGGTGTCTCTTGTCATTGTTGGTTCTAGTTGTTTAGTTTTTTCCCATGTGGAAAATTCCCATAAAGTGGAACAAGGATAAAATCAATCTGATGATACAAGAAATTAGCAGGACTCTATGGAAATAGAAGAACTTGAAAGTTTAATACAGGAAGTCCTTGTATAACTCATTAACAAAAATACAATTCTCTATTAGAAGAAAAAAAAAATTACAGGAGGGGACCTACTTATAGCCAGCTCTAGGACAGTTGTGTAGATACCTGTTTATCATAAACGAAGAGACCAGCAGCCCCCTACAGCTGCTCATTCCCTGCTAAACCAGGAGTAATCCAGGTGTGGTGACACACCTGCCAAAGGTGCCTCTGCTGGAGTGTAGAAGGAATATTGAAGAGTAGATTCAGCTGGTCTCCTTCTCTGGAGATACTCAAAACCCGCCTGGACGCGTTCCTGTGCCCCCTGCTCTGGGGGCACCTGCTTTAGCAGGTGATTTGGACTATATGATCCCCAGAGGTCCCTTCCAACCCCCACCATTCTGTGATTCTGTGGCTTTGAACCTTGAGAGACGATGTTAGGGAAGAATAATTTCACCTAAATACCCAAAAATGGAAGCAAAGCCTTGGTGGCCTTTTCCTAATCTCCCCTGCTCCTACTTTCCTGGACTTCTGGATCGCCATGGGATCTGGGCATTTGTACATTGCAAAAGTCCACAAAGTGCTTTGCCTCATTCCTTGATTGTGCAAATACCTTTTGAAAATCCAGCTTTCCACTTCTTTGGATCTCAGTGGCCTGTAAGGGAGATAATGTTGGTTTTCTGTCTCCTGGAAGTGCTAGAAGGCCAAACATGCCAAATACTACGAGATGCTCGCTTAACCAGTCGTAGGGCTGCAGACTCGTACCTTACGTGAAATCGCTGTAGGTATTTCTGATTTTCAGTTGATTTTTCCTGTCTGGACACTTTGCATACATTACGCACCTTGGGAAATACTGGCAATAGTCATCATCTATCATACCTTTTTTTATCTTTCCCATAGTCACCTATGCAACTAACTTAAGTTTTCAGGAAAAATACCCCTAAAGCAATCCCCACCACACAAAAAAAAAAAAAAACCCACCATACAAACCACAACAAATGCATGTAACATAAGGATTTTGAAAAATAAGTAAAATATTTGGAAAAAAGTAAAGATTTTTTTTTCCAATCAGCAGTTCTAATGCAATCCTACAGATGTTCAGACAAACTATAAGACCAATTGTTGTCTATTTGTTTCTCTAGGGCTTTTCTTTTTAGCCGCAAATGGGAACAATTTCACATTACAGAAGTTGAAGGCTGTTCTCTACTATCACCATACTCTGTACATTTCCCACTAACAGGACATAAATAATTCCAGCAAAAAAGCACATTAAGAGGAACATGATTGCCAGAGGATGCTGCTTCCCTCCCTGGTTATAATTACAAGGATGCGTGGTTCTGCTTAAATGGGAAAACAAATACATTTCCCCAGCCTTTCCCTTCCCCTCCATCTGAGTAGACACTGCCTTTATCATAAGCTAAAAGAGAAATATTTATAGGAAAGCCTTGTTAAAATGCTGGCACGATACTACTGCCTCTGGCTGAGCCATAAACTCACTTGGGGAAAAAAAAATCACCCTGTGGAGGATGCCAGCAAAAAGCCAGTGTGTTGTTTAACTGCCAGGCTTGAAGAATGCTCGGGTCTCGCCTCAGATCTCCAGCCCGGCTGGATTTCCCCTGTCAACAAGTCATTTAGGGCCAGATGGTTCGAGCTCAGGGCTGTGTTGGGCAGAGCTGATCCCTCCCTTTGGGGAAGAGCAAGGGACTTGATGGCCATAGAGGGTCCTGTACTCCTGGTTCTATGTTAGTTTCCAAAGACGGTCAAGCAGGGAACAGGAACGTCGATAGCTGAAGGTGCAAAGGCACCATAAATGCTCTCTTGACGTTTCGGTGTCACGTCCACTGGAGGGGACTGCAGGGGAAGTAACTGGAACACTGGAACCTGTTGCCCAGGGAGGTGGTAGAAGTCCCATCCCTGGAAACATTCGAGGTCAGGTCGAACACGGCTCTGAGCAGCCTGATCTGGTTGAAGACCCTGCTCATTGCAGCGGGGGTTGGACTAGATGACCTTTAAAGGTCTCTTCCAACACAAACCATTCTACGATTCTATGATTCAATCCACTCTGGAGCAGTGTGACTCTTACGCATGTCTGTTTTCCCCAGTGTCCCAGATTAAGGTCCTGTGCTGCTATATAAACAGCTTACTGTGCGTGCTCTTCTTGGCAGATGCAAAGCACGTCTGGAGCTGGCCTCAGCAGCAGAAAGCAGGGTGAAGAAGATCCATGTTGTGGGTGCATCTGCAAATGATTAACATCAAACACAAAATGCTACCGTCCCATTGATCAGGATCCCTACATTGCCGATGCACGGCTTCCTGCCTGCCGGCTCCTCACCACCTGCACAGAGCCACAGGTGGATGTGCAACACCTACAAAAAGGTCCCTCCATCAGCACCTAAGCAGCAAGTCCCAGGACCTCCAGGACTTGGTCTGCAGCTGCTGTAGCAGCCCTGTGCTCCTACAATGGGCCATGACCTGCTGTAGAGACAGGCTCTCAGGAAGTCTGAACCCATTTCCAGAGCAGGAGGCTGAAACGACAATCCCCAGTGGGTGGAAAGCTCAGCAGTTCTTCAGCCAATGGTGCCAATAAGAAACATTTTTAAATGCACATACGTGCTTTCACTGAATGCTAGAGGCATTGTCAGGGAAAAGGCCAGTCATTCCAGGCGTATATTTAGTCTCTTTGCTGTTCTATTTTCTCGGTCTCCCTAGAGGAAAGATCAGAAAGGTTGACTGTTGCTGTAATGCCTTTCCCTCACCACTGCCCCAATAAATCTGAGCAGGGAGCCACACGCATCACACATGCTGAGAAATTCCTCTGCAGCCAAAGGCCGAGCACAGATCGCTACCGACTGGGCAATGTAGCAAGGGGCTCTGTGCTCTTCTTCGATGAAGATTGCTCGCCAGCCTGAACTATAAGCAACAGCGCACTAGGAGACTTGTGTAAACAAGCAAGCAAACTGGTCAAGTATGGGCTCGCCGTTCGTGCAGACTCAGCAGTAGACTCGATGTAAGAATGGCAGTACGAGAGATTTTTCTGACCCACTAATTAAGGAAGTAGATTTTAACATAGATTTTTTTTTTTAAACTGGAAAGCTCAAAACAGCTTCCAAATGAGGTTTTTCTGCATATGGGGAAACTGAGGCACAGTGAGGCAGCTTCTCCACATTTCTTTCAGCGGGCTGGAGTTGGAACAACATGTCATACTTCTGCATCCAATCCAATTTTCCAAATCCAGTGCAAACAGCCAGCACAAAGCCCACATAAACGCTTCCAGGATTAGGCCAGGAATGCCAACCAAATCCTCTGCTAATCTGCAGCATACAGTTCATGAAATTATTCTTCCTCTTGAAATGTTTCCTGCACCCAGCTGTGTCAGAAACACCTTCCAGAAAATTAATATCCCCAAGCTGGATATTGATTCCCAGGCAAAGCAGATCCGGTGTGGAATATGTCTTCAATGTAAAGTTGGTCTTCGGTCTACTTTCTGCGCGGAAATGAACTTACCTGTAGGCAAGTGATAGAGGGACACATTTTTCCTTTCAGAAGCTGCTGAGCATCACTGCCAGCTTTATTTCAAAACCAGGTAAAGAAACCCCCTGAAGTCAAAGATACGGAGTAGATAAAAAATCATCTTTGATTGTTTCTGTCTGAAAAAAAGGATGGAGACAGATTTGGTCAGGATCTTGCAACTGCTTCTCCATCTCCGTATGTGTACCACATATGTCTGTGTTTACACGGAGCTGGTGGTCGAGCCCTTTGCTGCACACAAAAGGTGAGCTCTGAAGGAGTACGGGGACTGCAGTCATGCAGAGGACCGCTCAACCACAAGGCGTGGGATTAATGCAGGAGGCACTTGATGTTTTTTCTGGGCTGGGCTGTCCAAAATTGCGATTTTTGGTCTGCTGGCCCATGCCTCTCCGGTTCCATGAGGTCCATCTGCCCCATCAGCAGCTTAGTAAGACAACAGCCCCACATCTACCATGAGGTATCTCCGATAGGAGAGGGCAGAGCTCTGGATTATAACGCTGATGAAGTGCGTGGTGGGCATTGCCATCAGTTTTGGCTTCTTACCCTGTTCCCTGGCATTGTTAGGGCTGCAGAGCCATGCCTTTGTTTTCTCCCCTGGCCCAAGGGGTAGGGTTGCACGGGCCATTCCGTACTCTTTACATCTTGCAGCATCCCACCATTCATGCATCCACTGCCTCTTAATGAATATTTCAGATGCTCTACTTCTGCTGCCAGTGAAACTGCCGTGCAGCCGGTGCCCTTGGGAGTCAAGACTTGCCAGAGCAGTAGCTTGTGTGAACCTTCCTATTGTTCAAGCTCAGAGCTAGCGTGGCCATTATTAGTTATCAGTGGCTGCTGTTTTCCATTACAGCCTGTTTGAACATGAACTGGATATGAGCACTGGGCTACAAGCCGGGCTCCTAGGCCTCCAGAGCTCTGCTGAAGGTCTGAATTGCTTCCAGCTCCTTTTTAGAAGTTGCTCTATATTCAGTAGAGAATCACACTCTTGGGCTCTTCACTTCTCAACTTGTTTCTTGCCAGAGAGTTCAAACCAACCCTGCAGTTGTTCTTGTTCCACTAGAGCGAAGAAGATTTTCCCAGATGCTTGTGAATTGCTCAGAGCACATCAACAGGCACAGAAGTTTTTTTCAGGCCAGAAAATACATACTAGCTCCATTTCTCCACAGGCTCAGAAATTGAAACTGTGCATGGATGCAGAAGTACAATTCTGCGCTCAAGAATACTTTGCATTCCTACAGCATCCTCCTTCCTGGGACTGGGAAAGGCTCCATCACTGTTAACCACTTTAGCTTAATGGTGGGTAAGCATCAGCACCCAGAGATAGGTTTCAAAGCAGGTTAGAAGCCTCTGTTTCTGTATCTCCTTTTCTGCAGCAACGAGTGCCCCGTTACGCAAGTACTGCTCCAACAGAAATGCAATCATGAAGAGGTCTTCTGTGGCATCCCTTTTATTCAGCATTTAGACACATTTCAGAGGGAGAAAGGGCACGTTGATCAGCTGGTGGAAAAATTGCTGGGAGATCTGAGTGCAAGTCCTAATGACCCTTCAGTCTCTGTTATCATCTCAGCCAAATTTCTTTGACCCGAACAGGCCCAGCGCAAGTCTCTCTTCTGATGCCTACACTTTTTTTGAGACTAGCTTTAGTCTTTCAGAAGGGCCTGGCCCGTGGGAAAAAATACACACAAGAACTTGGGCAGATTCTTAGCTCAGCTTTACTTTCTACAAATCTTCCTTCCCTATCTGAAATAAGAGAGCGCAGCGTTTCAGACCTTGCCACCGAAAGCACAGGTCTCTGTGAGTATGGACTGCATCTTATTCGTGGGTCTGGCTGTTCTGGGAATGTAGCAAAAGATCACCGCTTCGCAGGAGAGCTGAGAGTGTTAGCAGATAAGGTACTCAAAGAAAGACATTTATCCCAATTCAAGAGAGAAGAAAAATAAGAAAGTAAGATTTCTGTGCCACAATGAGCTATGCACGCTCAGCAGCTGGTCCCAAAACCAGAAGTCATTTGATAAAGCAAAAGCTGAAGGGATGTGGTTCCCAGTAAGGTCTAACTACACAGCATCAGGAAAAATTGCAGTCTGTAACCTCTAACACGAGTTCCACTGAGTTTGCACTGCTCCCTCTTGCAATTCCACAGGAAACATGGGCGCTTTCTACCACGTAGGAAATGAAATTCCATTTACCTATAGACAGACTTGATAGTAAAAATTTCCCCACCTGTTCTCACTCCATCGGTAGGTCTTTATAGGGGTGTTCTGAGCTTGAGATGAGAGTTCTTCTGTGCAGCTCCCCTCAACCCCACCGCCCCATCCTGTCCGTGCTAGCAAAAGCTACCTTATTCTTAAAATTCCACATCTTTTCCAGAAAGTAGTGAGCAGAGCTGTAGCTGAGCTGCTAGAAAAGTGGGCCAGCTTAGCGTCAAACCTAAACAGAGATTTGTTTCTATTTTTATTGTGCAGAATAAAGAATACTGTATTTTTATTTCAGAGCCACTCCGAATGTTTTGTTTCACTCCAAGGTGCTTTGTTTTGTTTTCAGCTTATTTAATCCTTGCAAAGAATTGTTTAAATTCCATGCTGAGACAAGGAATCATTTTGAAACAGAGAATTCCAAATGCTTCATTATCATTATTTTTTTATTATTAAAAAAGGCCTCTGCACTGTTTTTCTCCCAGAGGAAACAATTCCCTGAATTTCTCCATCATTTTAGTCCTATTACCACTGGAAAAAAGTCACTCAGCTCTCACTGCAAATCGCTGGAAGAATTAACACCAGATGTGTCTACGTCCTGAAGCACGTTACTTTCGGGTTGCCATTAAGAAAACACCTTCTTTCCTTGAATTACTTTATCTCTGTGTGCACAGTATCCTCACCAACCCAAAGGCTAAGTAATGGCTTTTAAAGGGGGCAAAATAGGATACAAAGGTTTTGTTTTAATGATCACTCAAGGCATACCTAGAAGATTGGAAGGCGGAATCCAGTAAGCAGAGAAAAGTCTAGAAATAGGTGTTTGGGGAAGGTAGATGATGGATCTGGCAGATAAACCATGATGGTGTTTCTACGTAGACACTCTACAGCTGGCATTCACAGCCAAAATGTATTCCCAGCTCTCCTGGAAAGGAGCCCAGTGCCACAGCTGGACATTTGCTTTCCCATTCCTATCGCCTTCTTCAAACCGAAATACCTGTTTCTCTCCGTGGGTGGAAGCAATTGCTTAAAATGGCCCAGGAACCCAGAGGGGAAACGGTGACTCCCCCGTCCTGCTTCCTGCAGGAGGATGTCACCGTCGCTGCTTCGGGAGAGGGACTCCTGTGGCAAGCTGCGTTCCCGTCTCCGAGGAGGTGGGAGCTGGGCCATGTGATCCCCGAGAAAATGAGAGAAAGGCTTGCATTTTAGAGAGCCTAGGCCTTTTTAAAATCAACATTGCCATTTGCACTTGATTTTTTGCGGATGGTGGGATCATAGTGCTAAAGAGACATTTCCCATACAGGCACAAGGTGCATTCAAAGGGTTCTCTCCTGTCACCAACACCTCTTCACTGTGCACCTTGTGTCCTCTGCAAAGCCTTCTGTGTTTCTCCATAACCTCTTTCCAATCCGTGCTTAGCATAAAACACGACTCCCCCCTTCACAGCCCTCCTGCTTGTCTCCCCCACATCTGGAAGCCACCTGGGTCACACTGCTGGGCCTCTCCAGCTCCCCCTCCCCACTGCACAGGCAGCCCAGGAGGAGAAGCCCTGCTCCAGCCACGGCAGCCCCGCATGTGCCCCGACCTCCCTGGCTCCCGTAAGGCTGCACCAACATTTCCCACGCTCCTCCGGCAAATGATTGTGGGCTGATGGGACTTACCATTGCTTGTGTCATAGAACCATGGAATCATAGAATGGTTTGGGTTGGAAGGAACCTTTAAAGGTCATCTAGTTCAACCCCACTTCAATGAGCAGGGTGTCCTCTGAGCTTAGTTTCCCTCCCAGTCATCCTCCATGTGTTCCAGCTTCTGCAAAGGTGTACTGTGGACTTACGGGGTTTTGAACACAAGGCTACAAGAGGGGCAGTACTGAGTTGGATGAAATGTTTGATTATATCATATCCTGTCTGCAGCTCTGGCAGACAGCAGATCCTTCAGGAGAAAAACAAAAAGGGGGCAAACACAAGATGATACTTCTCTGGAATGCTCTCCCAGCTGCCAGTCCATTCTGGCTTTGGCCTTCTTGCACCAAGGAAGGCAATTTTTTTTTTTTTTTTTTTGCTCAATAACCTGGCATGGGCATTTCTTCTCTAGTCTGGGGGCGTGGGGGGTTGTTTTTCTAAGGCATGTACATTGTTAGTTTCTGCAACAACTTTGTTCGGGGAGGTCCACGTCTTCATGGCACGCTATGAAAAGGACCACCTTCCTGCTTGTCATCCTCTCGAGTGCAAGTGGCATCATTTTCATGGCCACTTCAGGCCATGCCACTTTGCTGCCAAAAGTCTGTTAACGGCACCCAGTTTTCGCACTCACGTTCATATTCCCTGCAGTTCATCAGTGACTTTGGAGACTGCCTGAAGCAGGCATAAGAACGAAGAGAAAGTAAATGGCCTTATCCAGGATATCGAGCTCTGTGATCCAAGGGTTCCTCCATGTCCGTGAAGTTGTGAATCACTGTGCTCTGTGGATCCTTGGCTGCTGCAGCAACCCTTGAGGGAGCCAAAGACAGCTGTGAACATGATTTAGAGGTCCCTAGAGGCCAGTCTGGAGGTCCTCTGAGCACCAGACCAACTTGAGTTGGCCAGAGGAGCAGGCACAAAGCCATCTTTGCCCAGTTTTGTGCCAAGCACAGCTCTGCTGGAGCATGAGGCCAGAGCAGTTCTCTGAAAAAGCATCCCTTCTATTTTTCCTTTCAGTTTTAATTATTGTTTTCTCTCTCACATTTGCTCTTCTGTCCTTAGATGAGGTTCAATGTTAGTGCACAGCCTGGGGCTCGGTCCTCTAATGGGGTGACAACAATTTCAGAACAAGGGGGGAAAATCGATTATCCCTGAGACCCCAAATCCTCCTTTAGGTCTTGCCATTTTCTTCCTCAGTTTCCAGATAAATGCTAACTCAGATCAAAGCATATCCTGCAGTGGAACTTTCCTCATAAAGATCCACTGGATACTGGTACTGTGACTGAGCTCACACGATGCCCTTGACTCCACATAGACATTAATCTGGGTCTTTCTTTCTCTCCTTTGCCTGGCTGCTAATTTTCACAGCACTTGTAAGAACTTCAAGCGTTATTAATAGCATGTAGACACCCACACCGCTGATGCTGGTCGCTTCTTGTGCTATTGATCCACACCCCACTAGCTGCACAGTCAGAGAAATAATATGTGACTCCTCTGAACTGTCTTGTCTGTCTGCTTTCTCATGAGACAAATACATAGTAGAAGTCATCATTTCCCTCACCATGTCTCTGCTGGAGGTATGTGCGCCCTCAGCATCTTTGACAATTTCAGCTGCTCCGTTCGATGGTTTGATCATTGCTGTATTCTATTTATTTGTCTAACTAATTTTTGAAAGGTTTGAAATTTGGGCGGAGGAAGAGGAACAGACCACACTCTGAAGATGCACTGATAGAGAGATCGATGTCATTACGAGACATTATGACCAACGGCTTACCAGGATTCTGATTATACTCCACTGCTGAAAGAGCCCAGTAAAAGCAAAGGTGTCCACAACAGTGAGACTGGAAATGTAACCTCCTCCCAGTCCTTGCTGGAAAAGCTTCTTTCAGGGCTGAACCAGAGGATAATTCCTGCAGAAGACTGCAATTATGGCCACCCAGGGGTACCAGGGTCAAGAGTTTATCAGTGAGCGGTCCTCCCTTGAAGGTCAAGTGCCTTGCACATGGAGATGCCTACAACAACCCTACCGCCCAGAACAATCCTGCGGTGAAGGCAGCCTCTGGCATCCTTTGGCCCCTCTGGCATTACTCTGGGACGTGGACTATTTCTCTCTGCCACAGCACCATTACTGTATGTACCACTCTGGGATCTCCTCCTGCTTGTTCAGGGCAAGATAAATTCCCCGGAGTGAGTTGCACCATTGTGGTATGGCTAATTTTTCCCCTCTACTTTCTCATTTGCAAGCTCTGCAGTGAAACCTATGCTTTCCACATTGAGAGTGAATATTGGGCAAGGTGCTCCGTTCCAGAAATAAACTTAAACGCTTTCTTAATTTCCTAACATAATATGTTTTTCCCTTTTATTTTAATAAAAATAACAATAAAACAAAGCACCCTTTCTCCATTTCTTTTTCTTACACAAACACATAATCCTGGTGCCTTAAAGTCTCATCAAGAAAATCCAGACTGGAGGCTGCAGCCAGGACTCTGTGCCACCTAGATGTTTTGGACACATAGTTGGACTCACACACGCACATACGCACACACTTTGCCTTCCCTGCCTCAGCAGAACAAGACTTCAGATCTTTTCTTGCATCCACAAACTTGAATGGTTACACTGAGCCTCAGCAGGGAAAGGTCATTTCCACTCATTGACATTCAGGCTGTCTCCCCATTCGTATCCGTCAAGTGATATTTATATTTAAAGAGCATCAGCCTGGCTGAGCAGAGACTTTCCATTCATCGGGATTTCTGGGAAGAGGGAGCTTTCACACCTGTAGGAATAAAGGGTTTTGACAGAAAAATAACCAGTTCCTAATGCATGTTTTCCTAATGGGCCTGCCCAGTTACTGGGTTGAAGCTGCTGGCTGTCCTGTGATACGGTTTCCCAACAAAAGCAGGGCTTTGCAAGCATGTAACTTGTGCACAGGTGCATCTACCTGCCTGCCTGTCAAACCATTTTCTCTCTCTTCAGTTAACATCTTCTGAGCATTTTGACCAATTTCAACTCAATTGCATAGTAGGACTGCGTTTTTTTTAAAATGTTCCTGCACTGAAACAGCCAGGTAAAAAAGAAAACTGCAGTTATTTAACAAATTAGGGGAGACATCAAAAGATCTCAAGCCTTACCAGACACAAGAGACTGACAGAATGATATGGATCTGCAGGAACAGCCACATTGACTCCACTGCCCTGCGAATATGTTCGTGCTTTTCCTTCCAGACCTGAGAAAACTGCAGGCACAAATATAAGAGGACCAGGGTGCACATAGGCAGATGCTGAGATGATACAGGGCAGATGCAGTTATGCAGCTTTCTGCAGCAGAATCCTAAATCACAAATAGGAATCCTACTCACCACAGCAGTAGAGATGATTTGGTACATTCACAGTAATAACATGGCTGAAGACCGAGTAACATCTGAGACACAGAGGAAGATTTAGACCGGTAGATTGGGGCAGCTGGTCTGTCCTGCTGGTAAGTCTCACATCCCCATGTTAAGAAGTTATACCCAGGATGCTAGACTTGCCTGAAGATGAGTCTTTTAGGACATAGATAGGATGGAACGTAGTCCCAGCCAGCCTGTAGAAGGGATCCCCTCTATCACAGCTCATGTTCCCAGTCCACAAGGAAATCAGCCATTAGGTCCCAATGACTTGACTATACCCATTATGGGGTGAGGATGGGATGGGCTCAATTATTGTGGGTATTACACAACAGAGGGCTCAGACAGAGCAGGCTTGAGCCTTGCAGCCTAAGAGCAGTTGGTGAGTGACATTTCTGTGGAGATGGGGAATATGAGCAGACTTGATGTAGGAGCTCAGGAAGCAGCAGACATATTCCTCACAAAGGGCAGGTTAGCTATGAAAATCTCCAGTTCATCAGCTCTGGGCTCTTCCTATCACAATCCCCATCCATCCACTTGTCCTCTGCCTCCTCAACCTGTTTCATGCTGCCAGTCAGAAATTGGGGTCCTGCTGTCATACCCCATTATCCCAGTGCATTTCACAGTCCATCCCTCTGTGTGCTCCCAAGACGGCGGTGAGCACCACCCTCGTTTTACCAAGAAGGAATTACTTACCCCAGGTCACCCAGCAGCCCCACAGCTGTGCCAGGAATGAAACCCAATCAGATAAAAGTGTCAGAGAGAGAACAGCCAAACTGTGCTCCAGAGCGGTTGGCCAGATGAGGTAACAACCAGGGAAAGACGCTGATGGAATTTGACAGGATGCAGGAGTCACGCGCACCTCCCACTTTGGCAGAAATCAGAAATTGCTCAGGCTTTTCGGTTCTGCTGGCTGGATCGTTCATCCAGACCTGCAGAGGTTCACAGGAGACATCTGGGGAGGGTCCACCGCCTCCCTGAGCATCCCACGCCTTCCCTCCACGTGCGACAGAAGATGCTAAGGAAATTATGACACAGACAAAGTGAACTCACCGTTGAACTCATCGCTGAAGTGTTAATTATTTTGGAACCTAGATGTGCCAGAAATTGCCCAGAGAGGTTGTGCAATCTCTGTCCTTTAAGATTTTCAGGATCAGACTGGATAAAGCCCTGAGAAACCTGGTCTGGTCTCCTATCTGACCTGGTTTCAGAAGGATGTTGGACTAGACACATCCTGAGATCCCTTCCATCCTGAACTATCCCATGATCCTGTAAATTATAAAGATCAGCCATGCCTTCACCAGCCATAGAGTGATGTTACTCAGTTCTCTGCAGTAACAACAGCAGATAACCTGCAGTATCATAGATAGATAATAGATAACCATCCGGACCTGCTGTAATGAAAGCACACTGCGTTCAGGTCATGGGCAGCTTCTTGCTCAGCCATTGTAACCTGTACCTACTGCTCTTCTGCCTCTACTCTTCACCCTGGGACTTTCCGCAGTTTTGCTAACTCATCCAAGAGGATTTGGTGGTGTGAACATTCTGCTTTCACTTCTGATCCAACAAGGACCTCAGCCCAAACATCTCAGACTCCATCCATCAGCCATATCACCTTCCTTTCTTATTTTCCATCATAAACTCCCCCTTTGCTACCCCACTCTACTTCCAGAGCTAACTCATCCTTTGCCGAGAGTCCTCCACTTCTCTCCCTTCCTTCTATAATCCCTAAGACAGCAAAGCATTTGAGCTCTTCTCTTCAGAAAGGCCAAAGGGATAAGCCCTGGGCCTCCTTGGCCTGCATGGCGGAAAAGATCTCACGCCAGGTAATCCTATTGTTCCTTGTCCCCCTACCTGACAAAGTCTTGTGGTGTTTTGCTGCAAGATCCCAGACATTATGAGATGACCGGGGAAGTTCAGCTCCGTACTGACGGCTCCAAACACATTAGTATTAAATTCTTATACAATCAAATCTGCCCGCAAAATAAAGCCAATGATCTACCTGATTTGGATGTTCTTGGCACAGGACAATAGACTGCAATTTTCCAGCAGAATTGACTTGTTATAACACAAGGGCTTTTTTTTTTTTTAATGTTAGCTTGTTTGCCCTCTTGCCAGATTTTGTTAGTAATACTGTGGCATCAGGCCAACGTGCAGCTTGTTTGGAGTTCATCTAAAAACCTCTAGTAAAAGGAGATAGAGGTTCCACGTTTCCCTTGAAAGATGGAAAGCTTCAAAAGGCCATTTGTGGAGGCATCAAGCCGACTGTCTGGGGTCCCAATCCTCACGCAATTACCTCATCTTGCTAATGAGGAGTTTGCTTCAGGCTGTATTGAATAAAGTTCTCATTCTGAGCCTTGAATTTAGACGAGCAGTTCAGTCAAAGTTGGCCAAATGAGTTCTCTTACTTGTTTCTCTGTTTATCTCCTTTTCAAAGTCTTCTTCTCTAAAGCGGGGATGAGAATGAATTTAAATGCACTCTGATTTTCCAGCTCAGGATACAACACCTTTTGAGCAAATCAGCTTCATACTACAGTCAGTTTTCATTTGTCAGATTTTTGATTTTTTCTTCTCTTCTGAGACAGACTTTTTTCTGAGTATTTCCCAGTGGTGATAACCAAAACAGGCAGCATTTGTAATGCTCTTTCTTCAGCGAGCTGCTCAGTGATTTGGGGACAGTGCTTACAAAAGGCCGGTGCCATTTCTCATGGCACAATAACAGCTACAGGAGACAGTTACATTGTCCATGGAAGTTTTCAGAGAAGTTATATTCACTTTCTCAGTAGATTCTGCTTCTCTCAGTTTTGGCCTCCTTACAAATACTTAGGACACCTGGGAAACATCACTTTCTTCAGACTTTGGCTTGTTGTAAGCCCATTACCTTTGGGCTATTAGCAGATGTGAACAAGGTATTCATGTAAAGCCAACTCAGTAAACAATTCTGTTGGTGATATAAAAGAGCGACCTGACTCCAGATCCCTCCAAATCCCACACTTATGTCTGCTTTACAAAAGTCGAAGGCGATGAAGAAATCTGTTTTTCACAACATTAGCATCTTTAACTGAACACAGTCTGTCTGCAGGGTGTTACAGCTGGGTGTGAAACGGTTTTTCTACTCTGTGAATTTTATTTTAAAATCTCAGCAAGCTTCCCATCATGAATTGCGATAGAAAGCTGAAATATTCAAAGTGCTGACACCCTAAAATCTAGTGATGGGAAAAGGAGGATTGTGAGCTTTACCGAAATTTTCTGGGTTTGAACTTTTAAAAGAAATCTTAAAGGCTTTCATTTTTATTTCAAAGGTTTTGATTTATGTTTGCACTTTAATTGCAGTAGTCTTAATTTCAAACAAAAATCCGCATAATTCGGGCATTTAAAATATCATATTCATAAAATATAAAAGACCAAAACAAAGCACTTCCAGTACTTAAAATTTGATGTGAATCAAAAAGTTCCTCTTTTCCCTTAAAACACTCAGCTTGAAGGAAGGAGCATTTTCTAGCACAGAAGAGGTTGTGCTCTAATACAGATGTGGTGGCTGAAACGAACTTTTTACAGAATTTCTTGTCCAATGGGAGAAGTACCGACTTCTGCAGAGCCAAGGGATTTCCTGTAGTACCAGATAAATCTGCAACGGGGCAAGTTTTCTTTATTAAGCCCTGGATAGAAACTTTGAACACTTTTGCCTGGAAGCACTTTGAGACACACCTTAGCATTATCCAGCAATAATGTGGAAAATAACTCTGATTTTGCCACAGGAAAGCTGATGCCGTCTCGTAGCTCTGATGTAAATGCATACAGTTGTATTTTTTTCCCCCAGATCTCCTCCCAGTGCATCTCCAGCCACTCTGGTGTTTAATTCATAACTGAAAAATTAGCAGTTCAAAGCAGACATTCCTTGCCTGGAGTATTTTAGAAAAAAATTGTGATATAGTGTTTCTACTTGATCTGTGTCTTTATCTAATCCTGTCTCTTGCTGGTTCAACCCAGCCTAGGAGGTTGTCACGGGCAGGCACTCCTCCAGTAGAGGGTACTACCAAGAGATGTGAGCATTAATACTCAAGCGTTCCATGAGTATTGGACTTCTGCTTCCTTTCCATTGTTCCTGTCGAAGAAACAGTGAAGAAGTACACCGTCTGCTAATTTAGATAACTAAGGTTTGCTTCAGACCGTGGCATTCAAACTTACCATGTGAGGAGTCAAGAAAGGGACTGCAAAGGACCTTCCCAGTGCGAAAGTCCTTGCAGAGTCCTCGCAGCATGGTGTTAGTGCACCAGCAAACCATTTGTGGGAGCTTGCAACGGCTTTTCCTTGTTCCGTATGTCTTCTTCAGAGGTCCTGTTCCCGGACACAGATCCCCAGGTTGGCATTTCACACAAAACTGCCTTGAGGTTTTTATTTAGTTTTGTCTTGTTTTGCGCTACAGTGAATTAGACTGAGAAGGCCTTTCATTGCCCATGCTGCTTGCAGTTTCTGCTCTTTCTTGCAGTTTCTGCAGTTTCTGCATAGTGAATTCATTTCCTCTCTGGATACCTCAGTACCAAACATTCTGTGCAAAAGAGAGTGAGCTGACCTTCTGCCGTTGAATAAGGAGCTCCTCCTGAGCTTGGATCTCAAGCCTGTCTGAACTGTGCAGTCTTCAGCAGTGCTGCAAAAAGAAATGTGCATGAAAACCAGGCCCATGCGTATAAACACTGGCTTTGAGAGGCTTCAAATCACCCTGGTCCCTATAAAACCCCACTGACTCCCTCACCTACAGTTCAAGCCAGTTAGAGCAGCCAGCAGATTGCTCAGTCTCTGCTGAGTGTCCAGGACCTGAGACGGCTGCCAGATGATGCAGACAAAAGTCTACATGGCCCATTATTAGGAAATTAGGGCAAACCATCAACAATCCCAGTGTTCCTGGAAAGCCTGGTCTACATGAGCATCAAGACCCACAAAGGGGAGTCAAGAGGGGGAATCATTTATGCAGGGTGGAATGGATGAGACACGGAGTCTGGATACAAGGAGAATTGGCACTTCCCATTCAACCATGGGAAGGGTTCCTAAACAAAAGTGCTGGAAACCCCAGAATATATAAATTCGAACAGTCCAAAACCAGGAAAATGGTGATGTTTGGATATAACCTTCATGACTGGATCTTGGCTTTAAAAGAGCTGTCTCTCCCCAGGTTGGATCACACATCTCTCTGAAACAGAACTGCTCAGCCAGAAAGCAGCAACCTCAAAGTAGGAATCAATGGATGAAATCCTAGAGTTAAGAGAAAAGTTACTGCTGGATGATCATACTGGCCCTTTGCAAAAATGGTCATTAAAAAAAAAGGAATCCTCAAAGTCTGGAACTTTGAAGAAGTCTGGATTCAAATTCTGATATTTTGGCTGAACTCCAGCTATAGAAAATACAAAGCAGCTAACCATCCTACAGCACAAGCTGGAAGTCAGAAAGTCCTTTTTCCAGAGTTTAAGAAATTGGAAGATCAAGTTAAGGGTTTTTCATATAATTGGTAAATCTCAGAAATGTTAGAGGTTTAGGTTTGGACAACTGTCAGACCCTGACTGCTTATCATGGTTGCATTTGTTTCAAACATCCTTGATTGAGAAAATTAGACAGGAAATATTTTGCAGTGTCCAGCACTTCCTGAGCTGGAGGAACCAGAAATCCCACAAGAACTTTTCTTACTCATGGCATTATTGTTACCTTAAGTCTTGACCCAGGCAAAGCTGGTAATCCACAGAATCCAAGCAGAAAAGCAAAAAATGAAAAACGTGCAGACTTTACCCTAGGGCAAAACACTCCTTTTTCCTCTGCATGATGTCTCAGAGCCCCGTGATCTGCAGTGCATGTAACTGCTTCCAGCGTTGGAAGGAGCTGGAGCAGGACTGGAGAAATGTTATACACTTTAAATGTGCATGTATACTATTCTTCTCCTTTGGTGCCTACAATGATAGGCTGCTGACAGCTGCTAGTGTCAGACACAGTTTCAGGAAGAGCTTATTAGAAATAACCCAAATTCAGTTACACTTTTTCTGTTGTTAGGTTTCTGGTTTTTTCCCCAATGGAAAATGCTTGCAAGAAATCATGGATCAAAAGTTTCACAGAGCAAACATTTGGCTTGCTACTAGCTTTGGCAGAAATTCATCAAACACAAGGACATGAACGTTCGTCTGTGAAGTGAATGTTCATCTGTGAATTTGCACATTAATACACCCATAAATTTCCTATATGCTTGAACTGTGTATATGCTCAGTGGGAAGATGGCAACCTGTATGCCCTGGAGAGATGCTAAGGAATTACGCACTTGAGCACCAGGGGGGGTGATTACGTCTTCCATCTTGACACAGGCTGTGCTATACTATCTAGCTACTTCAGGACTAAGCTTGGCGATTGCACATGATTTGCACGGAGTTCTCTCAGTCAGCTGAATCAATCGCATGTGATAGAGCACATGGATTACAGAAACTTCTATGATAGTTCCCACGTGGTGTCTGAGAGCTGCCAAGGTTTCAGACTACGAGGTGGTGACATGTGGTGGGCACTCACCCAAGGGGCTTCCCTGGCTTGTGACAGACCTCTTGGTCTTCTTGCAGGTGACTAAGCTCAGTCTGACCACAGCTGACAGCATAAGAAGGGCACACACGCAAGAAAAAGGCTTTTCCTTGGGTCTGCTGCATCTTGATCACCTACGTGTACAAAGCAGATTCAGACGGGAAACGCCTTTTCTGCAGAAGTGTTAGGAGGATGAACTCATGGAGAACCTCAGGCATGGGTCACTGAACCTGCCTCTACTCACAGTGACTGTGATCCTGCAGGGCAGGGACTTTGCATCCTCTCCTCTCCTCTCCTCTCCTCTCCTCTCTCTTACCACCAGACTCACTAGGGTCTGCTGGTGGCAAGTGTCCAGCCCTACTCACTTCAGATCCAGTTCTGGGACTGACCTGTCCTGAAAAATGAAGGCTTTTCTTACGCAGTGCCTCAGAAAGGTGGGGTCTGAGAAGAAAGGCTGTAAAGCCAGGCTTGCTTGCAGCAGTGAGGGCACTGCCGTTGCTTTCTTTGGTTCTTACACTTCACACTGCTCTCGTTTGGTTTTCAAGTTATTCTATTTTCTTTATTATGCCCAAACATTTTCTTTTCCCCATAGGGACGGAAAATGCCATGGGCTGGTACCAGGACCACATGCTCATAGAGGAGCTGCTGCCCCCTCCTTCCTTCTTCTTCTAAACCCTTGGACTGTTTTGGCCCAAGCAGATTTTTCTGGTTAGTTCCAGGAGAAAATTATCTACGATATTAACAAGGCACTGATGGAAAAGTCAAGTCAGCTGGAGAGCCTCTGAACACTCCATCCTCTTCTTCCTCCACTTCTCTTCTGAGTGGGTTTGTAAGAGCAGGGATTGCAATCAGTCTGGTCATGCACAGTTCAGAGCCTGTCCCATTTCCTCCCTCTTAAAAAAAAATGAACTCCGTTAAAAAGATTTCCTAGTTAACAAGGAGAGAAAGCACTAGCAACTAGGCTAAAAAAAAAAAACCCCAACTGATCCTCACCCAAAGGAAAAAAAAAAAAGAGAACAAAAAAAACGGCATGAGGAAGATGCAAAAATCACAGATGATGAAAGCGTGGTGCACAGCAGACACAGTGAACAGAACACATGGAAGTGCCACATTACCCAGGTGCCACAAGTGCAACCATGTGGAAAAGGGCTTTCATGAGGGATTTAAAAAAACCTTCCATAACGAAACAGCCTAAAATTCCAAAAATTTGCTCTCTCACCTGGTCAGGGTGAATCCTCCTAGGGTTGGTACCTTTAGGAAACATATAAGAGGGAGAAAAAAATATATTGGAAATTAAATTCACGGAAAGCCAAGCTGTGGGAGGGACGCTTCAGAGAACATCTACCCTGCAGTTCCCTGCATGAGTCTATCAACACGACACTCCCTCATCCTGTGTCCTCTATTTAGCGTACACCAAATAGGAGCCCAGAAACACCAAATCTCAAGCCTCGTCTGGCTTCCTTGGCTTTCCTTCTCCTGCTTGTATAAAAGGGCAGCCACCTCCGCTCAAGAGCAACCCACCAAGGTGTCGCTCAAGGCTGGATGCAGCAGTAGGGAGCCTGTCCCGGGGAAGACAGGCTGCTTTAAGCGAACTTGTCAAGATCACGGAGGGGAAGGTCAGGTGAACTAACATTTTCTGAAGCCCCATCCAAGCAACCCTCAACCCTCTTATTCCTTACATCAAGGAGCCATCGGCCCCCAACATCTGAAAATGCCGTTTCCAAACATCAGCAAGGAGTGTTGGAGTTGCCTGCCTCGATTACGCGCAGCAGCTCCCCGAGGAGCAACTGTCCCTGGTGCAAGGTCTTTCACAGAAAACCTTCTGCAGGGAATTTCTTCTGGATGAGAAGTGAAGAGGGTGGGATGAAGCCAGCTCCAGCCGGGCAAGGGCAGTTCTTGGAACAGGGGTTCGTAGAAGGGTGCATCAGCGGGAGGAGATCTGAGTCTGGGAATGCAAAATTCCCCTCTTCCAGTGGGGTTTCTTTGAAACTCTTTGAGCTCATGCTTCTTCCTTGAACGCCTGTGCCAAGAAAACCCGTTGGCTGCAACATCAGAGGGAACCTAATGCAGAAAAGATTGCAAGACCAAGGGGACAGAGTTTCTTTCAAAAGCCCACCCCAGGCATGTACACACCAATGCTCGCGCACACGGCTGCCCGTTGCACGCATAGTACAGCCATGCATAGCTGGGAGCCTGCCAGGGAGGAGAAAATACGTCAGGGCTGTCCGAGCCGTAGAGAAAAACGAAGCTTTCCTAATGCCAAAGGCAAAGCTGACTGCTGAGATCAGGCTGCAGCAAGCTGCGGATTTCCCTCCAGGCTCAAGCCGTGATTGAGATGTGCTGACCAAGGCTAACACAGGAATGTTCCTATACAGTTTAGGATGACATATGCAAGCCTGCCCAGTCACATAAACAGCATGCACACACGCAGGGGTTCCCACACAGCCGTTTGCTGGCACGCTGACACGGTCTGTACCTTACGGCATCTCTCTGACCACTGGGAGATACCATAGGGGCCAGCCCAGCAGCCCTAGAGCCTGTGGGATGGGAGCAGTGACCCAGGACGGTGTGGAAAAAGACAGCTATTATTAGCGGGGCATCCCTGGAATGAGACGTGGGATACGATCCCCAGCCACTTGTGGTCAGACAGGCATTGCGGGCATTTACACAGGCAGGGAGATAACAGCAGTTTCACCAGCCTAACTCCTCTCTAAACAGGGAACGCTTTTGACCAAACACAGCCTCTGTAGCTTGGGACAGATGCTTTCCTTTATGGAAACATCTGTGAAAATGCCACTGGTGCAAAACGACAGCTGTGCCCCCGAGGGAACAGCACCCGTGCTGCAAAGCCGTGGACCTTGCTGTGAGGCAAGGAACGTGCCCTGAGCCATCTGCAGACACCCACGTACCGCTTTGCTGAGAGATGCAAAAGCTGTCGCTTCCTAAGGTAGAGTTAGTCCCTGAAAAGCAGAAGGTAATCTTGCCAAATTTAAGGCAGGAGGCTTCCCTGTGTAAAGAAAAATGCCTATGAACCATGTCTGTTTGTTCCTGAGCCCTTATTCCCTCTGGGACCCGTTTGCCCTTCCGTGATCTCTTTGTGCCTGTCCTAGGTGGGGTGGGTTGCCACCTCTGCTCACGGACGCAGGTCTCAGAAACTCCCTGATGCTTGCGCAGCTGTAAGCACCTGGACCTCAGCCCTGGTACCTTCCCTGTCCAGGGAATGCAGTCAGAGGGGATTTACCCCAGCAGAGAAAGTAAAGGACAGAACACTGAACAAAGTAAACCGGCCCAAGCTCAGATGTTTCAGAGACGCCTGGGAAAGTCGCGTGTCTTCACCCAGGGCAGGGGTTACGTTGCTCGCATTTCTGAGAGGAGCGGAGGGACGAGTCAGGTTGTTGTCTCTGCAGAGCCATGCTAATCCCTGCTGTCTCAGCCACGAGGAGCTCAGCTGCACAGCAGGCTTCTTGGGGAGGGTGTTCCCTCCAGCAGAGGACCACAGGACGGGATTCTTGTGTTGGTAGGAGACAACTCAGAGCCCTCCAGTCCTGAGCTTGATCGTGTGTTGATGTGGTGCTGGGAAAGCCTGTCCCCTGCAAGTGCAGCCTCTAGGACCGAAACTTTCTTCTGCATTCTGGAAGGCAGGTGACCTCTGCAGAATTTTTCCCAGGCATGGGGAGATGCAATATAGGTGAGCTTCCGCTTAGTCCTACAGCCACAGGGCAAAGCTCCACCATCAGCACCTGCAGAGGTGAAACCTTTTATCGGTGACCCTTTGCCTCTGCTAAGTCAGTCAGCAAAGCTGCCACGCGATGCAACAGGAAGGTTTGCAGCCTGGCTGCGTGTGCCAAAGGAATTTGGTGAAGCCACATTGTGTTCAGTCTGTTGACTTGGATCAGCCAGCTGGGGCCAAATTACTGGAAGTAAGTCAGGGCTTTGCTGGTAAAAGGCCACGTACTAAAAGGGTCAGCAGCCTGTAGCATGTTCCCTGAACTGTCAAGGTTGGGGAGCCAGGGTTTCATCCCTGGTCTTTAGAAGCAGGAAAAATTTACCAAGATTTATTTCATGGAAAGTGCGTCCAAGGAGAAACTTGCAGTAATTGTTAAAAAAAAAATAAAAAGGAAGAAAGAAGGATAGGATATAAAATAATAAAAAAAAATTAAAATAAACAAGTAAACAGCAACCCATTCTTGGGATGAGAAATCTGACCACTACTAAGTAACACTACCTTGTTTTTCCAAGAATATGGATTTCCTAGAAGTATAAAATAATTTCAGTTGAAAGGCTTGAAATAACGATCATCAAGCACTATTAGTCACCCTGCTTATGGATGCGGGACAAGGTCTCATTACGGCTCACGCAGCCCTTGTGCCGCCTGTCATGGAGTCTCCAGGAAAAGTCCCGCACGGAGCCTGAATTTCTGGATAGTGATGTATGAGATTGAGTCAGAGCTCCTCTGGGCTGAGCGGTCGTAGAGGCAGGGACCATCTGGTTGTGATTTCGGAAATGGCGGAGATCGAAACGATCTGTCCCGGGGAAAGGCTGGGAGACCTCTGACAGGCAATGGGGTGGCGATGACACAGTCGATGAGGCAGATTGCTATTGCCCACTGGGGCAGAGGAAAGCTCCCCCGTCCTGCCAACCTTCATTCCCTCCCTAAATGTGTGAGCATTGCCATAGCCAGGTCTGAAATTGCCATGATGCCAGCAGAAACACTGGTCTTGAGGTGCCTCACCAAGGTTTCGGTTACCTGATGGCTTTTCTCCCTTCAGGGACAAAGCCCCAGTGCTGGAGCCACCTTAGGGAGACCAGCATTCACAGCAGCCAGCCGTTAGCATCTCCTAGAGCTAGAAATCCTGATCTGGTAAATGCTGCCATCCTTGGGTTACACAAGCATATTGTTTTTGGCTGGTGCTGTGCGTCAGAGCACAAGTTTCAGGACAGGGGCTGAATTCCAGGTACTGGTGAAAAAAAAATGTTGTAGCCAAAGGAAGAAGGATGAGGATGAATCAGACGTGGGAGATGCCACATCTAATTCCCACATCTGATGGTGAGGTGAAGGGGGAGGGAGGCTCTACACAGCCCCGTGACCTGCAGAAGAGTTTGCAGCTTGGTGAAGCTGTTGCTGGGAGCAAGCCTCGGAGACTCACCATCTCTCATATCCTCGACTGGAGTATGACGACGGAAATGCTGCTATGCACCAAACGTCACTCACCTTTGAACTTTCCTAGGGAGCCATTTTCATGCACCAGCTGCTGACCGATGGACATTTGATTCACTGACTCAGAGGTTATGAACAAACAGAGGGGAAAGAGAGGTGATGAACGTAACTTAGGGTGACATAGGGTGTTTGGGCCCTGGGTCAGAAGGACGCAGGACCTCTTTGACAGCAAAACACGGGATTGGCATGCAGAATCATAGAATCATAGAATCATAGAATCATAGAATGGTAGGGGTTGGAAGGGACCTCTAGAGATCATCTAGTCCAACCCCCCTGCTAAAGCAGGTTAGCCTAGAGCAGGTTGCA
>VZSC01017240.1:342410-375794 GCA_013398225.1 Steatornis caripensis
CCAGGTGCAAGACCCTACACTTGCCCTTGTTGAACTTCATCAGGTTCCTCTCCGCCCAACTCTCCAGCCTGTCCAGGTCACGCAGAAGCTCATTTCCTTCTACAGCATTAGACAGCACATATAATTATGCAAGATTTAAGTGACATATCTTTTTTTTTATATTGCTTCTTTCCTTTCCCCCCCCCCTTTTTTTTTTTCAAATGTTTTAACCATGCAGTTCATCCAAAGCAGATGCTTTGACCCATTTAAGCTCCAGGCAAAGTCTGTTTGTGATGCTCCACTTGAGTTATCATCCTGATGATCCAAGAGTGTTGGAGGCGGCATGCTGGCAACGTGCTTGTTCGGAGCAGGCTGAGCTGTGTTGTATGGAGAACATTTCCTCCCAGAGATGCCCACTGCCAGCCAGACCAGACTGACTTGGACCAGCTTCGCTCTTCCTGAGTGCTTGCCAAAGAGCTGGGACAAATCATGTTTCAGAGGATCTCTCCAAAGGGCTTCCCCTGGCTGCCCAGCCTGCAACACGAGCCTGGTTCCTCCCTCCTATGTCCTTGCTTCAGCAAGAACGGATAGTGTTGGTGCTGGTGAGACCTCCGGTGAGGACTGTTCCCCCATTACCCAGGGCTCTACAAACCTTCCCGGTAGCTGGTTGCTCCCTCGTTAAATACACACAGGAGCCAGAGCATCTCCAGTGATATTTTTCCTGTAAAGCTGCGAAGGGACACACGCTATTAGGATTTACATTAGGGAGGCTTTTCATAGCTGTGTGAGCTCTTTTCCCTCTCCACCATCAGAAGGCAAGAGGAGAGGCTGAGATTTCAGGGTAATCTCCCTGAATTCTCCCCCTCGCAGGGGCTGCGAGCATTTTTTCCTGTCTGCACAAAATGCCAGAACTATTGTTCGTCTATCTATTTATTCTGCTGTCATCTTCCCTGCACAAAAATGCTGTCATTTAATTCAGATATCCCACACCCTGCCGTCTCTTGTGCCACTCGCTCAGTCTCTCTGTGCTTACGTACATATGTATTAATTCACACAAAGAGCAGTGGTTGCATTTGATCTTTCGATTAAGAGTTCTCAAAGAGAGGTTGATAAGCTTGACCTGTGAGAGGTTGATAAGCTTGACCTGTTACTATTAAATACCTTCATTAAGAATAGAGATGAAAAGGGAAGAAATCCCAGTAATTAAATTCAAAAGTGGAGCAAGGATGTGGATAGGAAAAAGAAATAAAGAAAATGCTCTGGAGAGATCAGTAGCATGGTCAGGAAATGAATACACAAAATCTTCCACGTGGAAAATAAAAGTTAAGACTGCTGGAGAAAGATGAACTGAAACAGCTACTCAGCTCCGAAAAGCAACCTGGCAGGCACAGATTTTTAAAATAATGGAGCAAGGTCAGCTAGGAGCAAGTGGAGCAGGGAGAGTGCCTGGTCACCTGTCCTGAAATCCCATCTCTCAAGGGTGCGTGTGCTCTTCTCAATGGGGAGTGACANCTCAAAAGTGGAGCAAGGATGTGGGTAGGAAAAAGAAATAAAGCAAATGCTCTGGAGAGATCAGTAGCATGGTCAGGAAATGAATACACAAAATCTTCCACGTGGAAAATAAAAGTTAAGACTGCTGGAGAAAGATGAACTGAAACAGCTACTCAGCTCCGAAAAGCAACCTGGCAGGCACAGATTTTTAAAATAATGGAGCAAGGTCAGCTAGGAGCAAGTGGAGCAGGGAGAGTGCCTGGTCACCTGTCCTGAAATCCCATCTCTCAAGGGTGCGTGTGCTCTTCTCAATGGGGAGTGACAGGACAGGCAGAAAACATTCCCTTGAAGTTGTTATTCATAGGAAAATTGGATTTCTAACACATGAAAACATTTAACAAAACAATATTTGCTTTCCCCTGACAACCTGGCTGTATTTTTGCTTTTGTTTTCTTATAGATGTACAGAGTAAGAAGTGAGAAGTGTCTCTTGTAACATTTTTTTGTTGTTGTTGATTCTAACTGGGGCTTAATAATTTAACCAGTTTACTCTGTATTCTGCTCCATGATTTGAGCTTGCATAAAGCCTGCTGCAGGCAGGTATCCTGCAGACTTTCAGACAGAGAGAAATTTCTGGGGTTTGGGTTAATTGTTTTCAAGTCATATTTTATGATGAGTTGAAATAGTCTGCAGGTACTTTTGGTGTACTCTTCTGCAGAAGGTAAGAAGGAATTGAATAACCTCTGCTCCCTGACTTGTAGTGATCATTAACGGCGGTATTGGTCACTGCCAAAGACCAACACCAAGATCACTAGGCCATGAAAGTCTCCTTGGAGATGCTCACTTTAACAATGTGGTGAAAGATTCAGAAAGTCATTCAATCCCACCCATCTCTAATCTTCCCTCTTTCCTTCCTCCCATCGTTATACCAGTTTAGACAAGCTAAGCCTGTCGCTCATCCCATGACACAGCTAATACCACAATCCCTTTGCCACAGCAACCACAGAAAAACAAAGTGTAAGCCTCCTCTGTACCTATCTGTTGTTGCGGTGGAGCAGCGTGTCTCCAGCGGGACCGGCCAGCTTCATACAACGCCGTTGAAAAAGCAACACTTCGTCACGGAAGTGAAACGTTTCGCTGCCGCGACTCAGGGTCAGGAGGTACAAACCGAGACAAGGAGAGATGGAAAGAAAGACAGGAAGGAGGGAGAGAGGGAAGGAGGAGAGAGAGAAGGAACATACGTCAGTTATTCAGATGCCACCTTCATAGCTCAGGAATCGCCGCTGATCTATGTGTCATTTGAAGGCATTATACCAGATCCTCCTCTGGCTCTTCCTGGCTTTACCCCGTTTCGGGTGGATCCATCACAACCCATTACAAAGGAAAGATTTTTATTCATTTCAGTGCGTCGTAGCTGTGAACCCAGCTACCCACGCTGCAAGCAACTATCACCCACCTGGCACCCCGGGGTGACAGGCTGCGGTTCCCAGCTCACCATACAGGCTACTACGGAGGACAGAAGAGGATTCATATCAGGAAGAAAAATCAAGACCTGAAGACATGAGCTGTGGCGATGCAGGAGCCCCTTGCGCAGCAGCAGTGTGCGGTAGGCTGCCAGGGCACAGCGCATTTGGGGGTCCAGGGGGCTCTCCTCTGAGCAGCGGGTCATCCTCGACGCTCATTTTCTACCTGGCTAGAGCTGGACACCTCCACTGCAAGACTGTCCTGGCCTTGGCCACAGCTGAGACGATACACAAAAACGATAATCCTAGCTGAAAGGGGGACTGTCCCCTCAATCACTCCTTATTTTGCGAGTCACAAAGTTTACAAAGAGTTTTTTAAGAAGGGATCGAGGTGCAAAGTTCTGGTATTCAACCTCCTTCTCAGGGACTGAATTTGTGTGTTCTGGAGGGAAGTGGAGGGGTTTTTTTAACCAAAAAGATAAACAACAAAACAGCCTTGCCATTCATAGGAAATGCTGAAAAAAGGGCAAGTGTTGACCTGCGTGCTGTTGGAATAATTGACTTTTTTGTTCAAACAGCCTCGTCCCAGTCTTGTTTCAATTCTTCAAGTCCCAAACCATCTGTTCTCTGAAACCTTAAGGTTAATACGCGTTAAGAGCTCCTCCCCTAAGATTAATAAGAATGAAGAGCTCTCCTTTTCAGGGCTTTTCTCCACCTACAGCACGCTCCACCGAAGAAAGCCAACGTGTGCAAATTCATCTTCTCCACACACGTCTCCAAACCCACCGCTCCAAATCCATGCATGCAGAAGGAAAGTAAATAAAATAACATCTCCAGCGGCTGCCAAAAAATTCCACAGTTTCTGAGCTGTTGCAACTGTATTCGTCAGTGAAAAAAAATTTCCTGGAAACCTCACTCAGATGGTGATGGCAGGAGTGGAGGGGCTGGGAGGCGAGGGGCGGGGAGAGTGCGGTCAAGGCCAGGGCAGAAGTTCATGCAGTTGGTGGTTTGCGAAAATGTGTTTTGTTTGTTCTGGATTAGGCTGTGGATTCTTAAAAGAAAACATGTTTTAGTAAGCTAATTTCAAATCAGGAGGGGAAGGAGCAGGGTCAGAGGGAGAACAAATTAGCATCTGGATGTCAGCAGAGTGAAAGGAGGATTCAGACGTGGAGGAAAGTGGGTTACTGAAGCTGAGGGCAGCCAAATTGCCTTGGTCATACTCCCCCTTAAAAAATAAATCAAAAATTGCAGCCCCAGACAAGCACACACGACAGCAGCACACGCGGCTCAAGAAGCAGCCCTTCTCCAGACAGCAGCTCACGGGGCCGCCGGCGGCTCGCTGGATGGCAGAGAGGACACTGCCGGGCTGTCGCTGCGACGGTGATCAGTTCGCACTCAGGCTGCTCTGGTTCACTCCTTGGGATACGTGAGCAGCTTCTGCGTCTGGCATTTTGGAGATTGCCTCCTGGGAGGCTGTTTCCAGGATCAGATCAGAGCCCGATGAAGGCAGGATGGAATTGTCCCGTAAATCCCTTCTCAGAACAATCACGTCTGTTGCTGTAGGTGAGGGCGGAGGGAATAACCTCCTTCTGTTAAATGCATGGAAATACACGTACGGCCCCAAACAACCTTTGTGACTTCATCCACCTCTCTTCTTTCTGGCTAGCCTCTGGCTAGCAATGAGTGGCAGATGTCTGCAGTTTCAGACACATGCACAAAGCCATCTCTCCTGCTCAGGGATGAAGAAAGGCAAAGGGGAGATAGGTACATGCAAGAAAATACAGCTGCTGTGACCAAGAATTTCCAGGCAGGCCTGAACAGCTCACCTCCAGATGAAAGCAGAAAGATCAACCTGCTTGTGACCACACAAAGCAAAGGAATTACCTGGAGTTTGTCAGAATCCAGGCACCATAGCCTGAGACCGGACTTCTCCCGGGAGGACTCTTCCCTCTACGTCGTTGCTTTACCAGAGCTCTCCCTCATCCTGTGCTGAGAGGCAGGTAACGCTGAGGTTGGACTTGTGACTGGGCTGTTCCCAAGTGTCACCGTCCAGCTCTGGCCGATTCACACCGTGCTCAGGCCCCTCTCAGCGGCACAGAGCAGGCAGACCTGGGCAGAGGACATCACACAGGCTTTGTGCTATGGTAGAGCATCAGCCTGAGATCTGAACTCCTCAGTATGTGATCCTGCAGAAGTGATGAACATCTGGCCTGTTTTATTAATCTTTGTAGTTGTTATTCTTGCTTTTACCTATTTTTATTAATCTTTGTAAATGTTATGGGGTTTTTTTTTCTTTTTTTTAGACTACTACAAGAAATACTCTGACCTCTGCAGACTATATTTATCTTGTGACAAAAGGAGAAACATAAAGGAATAGGAGTGTTTTGATTTATTGCGTCTTGGTTTGGCTGTAAAGTTCAGTGAGTGAGGCTCCTGTGACGGTAACAAGAGTCTCGGTTTAGCACTCAGCCCTGTCCTGTTGCCTCAGCTATAAATTTACACTTTTATCATGAGCACTGAGAAGGAGGAAAATTGGTAGAGTGCGTCGGGTCAGAAGCAGGGCCTTTTAGCCTGTCTCTGAGAGTGGGCAGCACTAGATGTGTAGAGAAAATGTAAGAAATACCTTTTTATGGAATAATCTGTCTGTAAGTAAAATAATCTTGTGCTACCACGTTTAGAGATCATCTTTCAGCAGTAAGTCTTATATTTCGTCCAAAATGTGACACTACTCTTGAAACCTTAACTCTGCGTTTTCCTGGAAATACCTGTCTGGGTGCTCCATAGCATAGCCAAATCACAGTGAAAGCAGAGACTGTCACTAGACAGTCATGGCTTCTTGCCCCTTTTTTTCGCACGTGTGAACATTCCTCATCCTCTTTTTCACCTCCTCTGGCTTTCCTTCTCTGCTGACACCTTCCCAGTGCCCCATTCCCATTCTCCTCCCTTTCATCCACTTCTCCAGCCTTCTCTCAACCCTCTCATCTCTTTTGTCCCTTTCCTGTCGGTGCAAACATGCTTTGGTTCCTCCCAAACCCAAAGTCTAATCCGTCTCTCCCCATCTCTTCTCCTGCACATCTTTTGCGACCGAACATCCTTCTACAGCCCTTCACTACAACCGCTCCCGTTACACTCTTTATCAGTCTTTTCCCAGCCAAGCTTCAAGCCCACACTGGATGTAGGGATGGCCTGGACCTGCCAGCCCCATCCATGCGATCACTGCGTATACTCTTCTCTTCCAGATCTTGTTCCTCTTGATTTCTATTACTCTTCCTCCTCTTGGTTTTCCTCCCACCTTTCTAGTCACCTGCTTGGTGTCCTTAGCAGGATTGTCCCGCTCTCCCCACTCACAACTGTTAACAGGGCTTTGCACATGATTTCTTTTTCCTCTCCCCATCTCCCTGGGAACCCCATCCACAAATACACCGTCTGTACTGATGACTCACAAATCCACCTCTGTCTTCCAATAGGTCTCTCTGTGTGGACTGAAATCTTGACCTGTCCTTCTGGCTTGTCCTCATAGACGTCTTGCCAGCAGCTCAAATCTAGTCTAGACTACGCTTTTTTTTTTTTTTTTTATAGTTAATGGGGAAACAAAGAGGAACTTTCAGGCACAATTCGCCTCATTCTGATGTAGATACCTAAAATAAGTTGGACTAATCACAGCCTGTGGGTTCCTGTTTCTCGCATGGAAGTCTAGATGACAGGTAGTGAAATCCACACGGCCGAGGTCTACGTTTGGAGGAGTTGAATTACAGCTGGTGTGACCCAGTTTACAAATCAAGCCCTGTGAGGTTGCTCAGATGAATGTATGACTTTGGGCTTAATTACATTGAGGCACTGGTAGAACATCGAAGCTGAGAAGTTTAGTAGCGTGCATGGCCACCAAAGACCTTCACAGGGCTGCTGCTCCAGGACCAAATGGGGAAAAACAGAGACCAAGGACTCCACATTGCTCAGAAAGGGACGATTTACTTGTGCGCTGACATTCACCAGCATCCGAAAGTCTCAGCATTTAAGATATATCTAGTTTTGGCTGCACGGAGGTTAACACACGTTTTGCAGTCTGTTTTACCCCCAGGAGCGTTCAATCTTCCTACAGTGCCAAAGGTGCTGCTCAGGGATTGCACGTGATGTAAGTATCCATGAAAAGTGGCAGCAGCGAGGCTTGCAGCCGTATGCAGCACGCTACCTGAGTGCTAGCGCTGTCACAGCCGGGGAGGTTTTCAATGACACCTGCTGCGTCTGTGATTTGCTTTTGGGTAGCACGAATGAGGCATATGTTCATTTTCTGTTGTGACTTTGCTGGTTGCCCATTACAATCTCAGTTTGACCTGTGTTTGGATAGATTGAAGTCGTTTTATTTATCTCATAAGCCGCCTGGATAGGAGCATGATTTCCAGGTCAGGGTGACTTATGCAGAGCTTTCTGTTCCCCTCAGAAGCAGCAGTACCCTGTGTGGGAAAGCCCAAGTAACTTTTAAGTTTGGGGTTGTCAAGATGGGGAGTCACCTAGGATTCAGTGCATATTCCTCTGGCAAGCAAAGACAGGGGTGACCTGTGCCACTTCCGTGCCATATTATCAGCCCTTGCACCTGCTCTCCCTCTTCTCTCTCCAGCCCGTCTTTCCTCCTCCTTTTCCAAAGTCTTTCCTGTCCAGTGTCCCTGTAGCTCGTGGTGAAGCTTCTCACAAACCTCTCAAAACTTTAGCACGTGCTGCTCCCTGCTTCCAGAAAGATTTCTCCCCTGCATTCTGGTTGAAGTCCCCTCTAAAGCTCTTTTGGGGCAGACCATTTGCGATAACAAGGCTGCTGGGCTGCTAAGAAAACATTGGGCGTGTTGACTACGAGTGGGCATTGTTTCCTTGGACTTCCAGCTTCTGATCATAAGTAACACGTGTGACTGATGATAAGTGCTGTGGGGAAAGGATAATCTCTTCCTTTGTTTGCACACCACCAAGACCAGGGCTGTCAAGCAGCAGAGGAGAAAGAAAAGGAGGAGGGAAATGCCAAGGCAACTGGACCGGTGTGCGAGGACCCCTTTCTGCAGTGGTGATGTAGTGGTAAAATAGCGAACACAGCAGTGGAACTGATGGTCCCTCAAGACGCTTCCTCCTTCGCCTCAGCTTCCCAGGCTTGGCTGTGGCTCGTCGTGGGCTCTTCCAGCCTGTTCCGTCAAGCCCTTTTGTCCTGCAGGGCTGGCTCCTGCTTGGGCTCTGCAGGGTGAAGTGCTTTGGAGCAGAAGTAGAAAAAAATCCAGTTTGGCCTGAATTTGGGATGAGAGTTGCAGCCCATTAGATTCAGATCCCTCCCAGGCCCTCCTGTGTCCACATTCCTTTGGTTTCTCCTCACATCCCACCATTGCCTCCAGGTCTGTTACGAGATAAACACACACAAACCAGCCCAGTCCTTAGTGAAACTCTCGGAGCAACAGAATAAGAAAATGTCTCCATTTTGTTTACAGACCAAGGAACAAGTTTACAAACCCAAGGAACATACCAGTGGAGCTATGGCTGAATCTACACTTTGGGTCAATTTTAGGATAGAATTTATTCTTGGGCTGAAACCTTCTCAGTCAGGGACCTCTTACACCTTCTGCTGGGCAGCTATGGCAGGGGAGATGTTAACAACACTGGAGAGAATAAAGGGGTTGGGATGTTAACGAGCGTGAAGAAAACGATAAAATTAAAATGTATATTCACTGAAAGACTGGTGTAGGTCTTGTATCTCCCTGGGGCCACAAAAATGGAATTTTACATAGCCCACTCCTGTGAGTGTGACTGCTGGGATTCCTCCCGCCTTACTTAAGAAATAGGATTCATCTCCTGGTCGTAGACTCCTACATTAAGGTGTCCATAATGCTGATATTTATACGTGCTTTGAGCATCTATGCTGCCAGACAGTTGCTAGAGACCCAGTAAGTGCAGTCTGCAGAGTTACGAAACACACTTTAAGTGAAAACTTCTGTTTTCTTTTGGATTTCAGGATGACAAGTGGTTGCATGACTTTTCTCAGGGATGCAGGATCTTCTAGCGTTCTCCTCTCAAGGTCTGTCCCTGGGAAATTACCTGCTCTGAGTATATACGTGTGGCATAGCTCCACAAAGCAGGAGGAAGCCCATGATTTTGCTTTGTCAGTGTACAAAGGACAGGTCTGGGGGAGAGATATCAGGGACAGTTGTAGGGCTCGTGCCTTTGTGAAAGCAAAGTTTGTGCTGTCTACTGTGTCCTGGTGGTCTTTCCAGCTCAAGTTGGCCCCACTTTGCACTGGTTTCATGCTAGACTTGCAGTCTAATATTAGAAGGTGATGAAGAATAGGGGTTTGACCTTTTCAGGGTAAGATGGAGCTTCCAGTCTAAAACTGGATACCACTGAGAGTTAGGCAAGGAGTGTGTGGTGCTGGAAATAAAATAAGTTGTTAAACTAGCCATCAACGTGGTGACTCTAGTTCTGGATCATTACCCCGCCGGCTGGCAGCAGCGAGGTCTTCGGCTTCTGAAGGAGTTTCCACCCTGAGACTGGTGAGAACAGAGCAGCAGTAGCCAAGTCTCTATGCATGAGAGTGTGAATTAGGACGTGCTAACTGCCATGGACATCGTCATGATGGGAAGGAAATTCCAGCAGCCTCTGAGCTCGTTTTATGGGGATGCTGAGGAGGTGGGGGGGGAGGCAGGAGAGGGAGGCGGTGGGGTCAGAAGCAATCGTGATAAGATGCTGAAAGCAGAAGAAATGGAGTAAAGGCAAGGAGGTTCCACCAGACTTTTCTTTTTTTCCCCACTGGAGGACAAAAAAAGGTGGTGGGAGGAGGGATTCAGAAGAAAAATAAACAAAACCTGGCCTGCATTCAGCTCTTCTGAAGGGTGCTAACAGCAAGGAGCTGAATCTGCCACAGATGCATTTAAGGCCTTCCAGGCCATGAATTCTTTTTCCAGAAGTTTCCCAGAGTAAGTAGAACTAGTCCAAGACCCAGAGAGCTTTGACATTTGGCTATAAATCTACATGTCAGCAGCCTGGGAGTGAAAAGGGGAAAAAAGAAGAAAAAAAGTAAAAAGGAAAAACAAACCATGTAACGAAAGAGGGATGAGCTCAGCGCCTGGAGGATCGAGTCTTGGAGCTGGGGCACAATGTCGCGAGGGGCGGCCGGGGGAGAGAGAGAGAGGGGCAGACGGGGCCGGCGCAGGCGGCGGTATTGCAGCGTGGTTGATGCACGGACAGGACCACGCTCCTCCTGTGGGAGAGCTGGCGGGATGATCGATAGGCGTCGAGTGCTAATGGTACTGTCTGGAAGGAACAGGGTGGTTAGTGTAATCCGAGTCCCGTTGGGGGAGCAGCCCGTAGGTCACCCCGAGCTGGCCACATGCCACGGGCATCTTATACGCCTGAACGTGTCTTCTGAGTGAACTTTCAGAACTTCAGATTTTGGTAGGGCTTTTCTTTTTCTTCCTCTTTTTTTGTTTTTTATATACAACAGAATCTCTGTCTGTGCACAGGGGGAATAACGGATGAGGGCTCAGGCAGCTGCTATGGATGCTGTTGAGATTCAGGGGGTGTTTTCTTGAGGGGATGATTGATGGTTCCTTTCAAGACAACAAGGAACGTAATCCTCCCCTCCCCCTGATCCAGAGATGGGCTGCACACATCCAGTGGCTGCTTCAGGAGACAGGATCGAGGTTAAATCCACCCAGATGCAGCCTGCAAAGGCAAATAACCAGTCTAAGAATCTTGCAACCCTCAGTCACACTGTCCCTCGGAGATTAAGGCCTTTCAAGTTGAAGCAGCCAATATGGTTTCGATCAGTACTGACAGATTTTACAGGAACTGCCTTTGTCTTGCTTTAAGCCCTCAGATGCTTGAGTTAAGCTTCTTGCAGCTAAGCAAGATCAGGCTAGGGTTCCAGGGAAGGGGTTCAAGGAACAGATAGGGGGAAAGGGGATCTGCGTTGCACGCCGACAGGAACAGTCTTAGCTAGCATAGCATTGCAGCAGGGTTGGCCAAAGGGGACATCTGATCTGAGGTCCGCAGACTACAGGTCACTGGGCTTCCAAAATGCTTACCCCGAGAGCTAAGCTATTTGTCCCATCACCCCTCCTGAAAGCCTCCAGTACGGATTTGGGTAGGTTGCATTCATATTCAAGTTGCTACCAAGGAATATTAGGAAGGGCTGTTAAAACATCTTCTGCTCTCCATCCCAGAAGCTTCTTCTCCATGGAGGGGGAAACAGCTCTGGTTCCTCCCAACCAAAGAGCGCTTTGAGTGGTCAGAAGCCCAAATGGCCTTCTTGGCAAATGCCTTCCCGTGAACCTTCCTTGCCTCCTCAGTGTACTTAGGCTGCAAGACAAATGCAAGATCCAGTGTGACAAGGCATGAAACATACTTTCCTTCGGTGGCCCAGATGTGCCTCTGAGGCATCAACACTGTTTCACGGAAAATATCAATGTGGATAAACCACATCCCCTTTCTGGCCACATTGGTTTAACTCTCAGCTTAGAACCTTAAAAGAGGTCCCCGCAACTTGGCAGAAGCATGTTGTGCCTGTTGTTTTTGACATGACGCCTCACGACACAGACGATGGCACAGACTGCACCCTAGCAAGGTTGTGGGTGACACCAAACTGGAGGGGCACGACTTGTTTTTGGCTGGGACTTGGAACAAAGACCACCAGAGATCCCTTCCGATCTCATATACTCTCTGATTTTATGATGACCACTTTAAACCTAAGAATACAGCACATCCCTGGACGATCAGCAAGCAGGGAAGAGCCGAGGATAAACTACAACCTGTCCGTTGAACCCAGCTATGAATAGATGGGAGAGGAGAAGCCAGCTATATACCATGCTGGGAAATTTTGCCGCTCTGTGCAGGGAATACAATTTAAACCTCTCTCTATTCCAGCACTCCTCTAAATAATCTCTCATACTTTCTCTCGCTCCACGTCCCCCTCCCAAAACCCCTTTTAGCCTAAGAAAACCTCTTACCCTATGAAAGCCTTGCTCTTCATTTAATGGGAAAGAGGTGTAGGTTTTGGCATGGGCAACAGCAGAAAGCCTGAAAATAGAGATAAATTTCAAAAGCAGCTCTTTGTAGATGGCTTCTGCAGTGCATGCGTTCATGGGCGTTTACAGATCCTCCAGAAAAATATTAATTCATTTCATATTTCAAATCTATAGGATCTGTTCACAGTCCAGAGCTATGTGAAACTACTGGAAGGTTGGAAACAACTTCCGATAGCCACCAGCTGATTCTTTTGCCATGCCAAAGTTTCCCTAAAGCATCTTCAGAAGAAGGTGAGAAGAGAGCAGAGCAAATCTGCAGTATAATGACAGGACACAGGCCGCGTCTGGGCCAGCAGGTCTTTAGGGAATATGCCAATACATCCAAAAAACAGCTCCAGTGCAATCGGACAGAGCAGCAGATCAGTGGTGCTGAGCATAGATCCAGAAGGCTTTGCTGGTCCCTGACACCTGGACCAGTACCCGTCCACATCCAACGGGGAATTCACCGCCCCATTTATACGCACACACACACACACTGGCCCAGCTCAAAACAGCACAGGTGAACTGGAGTCCAGCCGGGTGAATATATACACTCATTTTTCAGCCTGGAACAGGGAATGCTTCACGCCGTGGAGTTTGCATCTGTGTTTCCCTTGGGCTTGTTCTCGAGCTCGGACCTGGTTCAAGGCAAGTTGAAGTTCAGATACTGCGGGGAAGGAAGATAATTGTTACATTTTTAACATACTACCAATTCTTCTTTTTGCAAACTCAGAGACAGTGGCAGCCTCCACATATCAGAGAGCGTTTACTTAGTAGCAGGAAGCCTGAAATCTGATGCTGTCTCCACAAAAATCCTCAAGTACATTTAACAATAGCCCTTGTTTATAGGCATCAAGCCGTTTGTTTTCCTCCCTTTTCCTACAGTGATGCAACAGCCACTGCTGAAGAATTCGCTTTCTGAGCCAGAGGCTGCTTTTCTGTGTGTTTCAGTCCACAGAGTTTTTGGATTTATTTCCAGATTGACAGGGAGCAGGTTCTGGCTTCATCCGCTAAATTTCTTCTACACTGTTGGAGGGAGACTGGCCTCTCCAGGTGGTGGTCCATCCTTTCTGGAGTTGGTGTTCAAAGGGGTGCATAAATGTAACCGAAGAACTATGTTAGGAAGCAAGAACATGGAGTTGTAATCACGTTCCCTGCTACAGACTGCCTGTATGGCCCTTGGTTCTTCACTTAGTCTTATTGAAAGAACTCAGGGTCCACCCACCATGGGAAACGACCTGCCTCTTGGAGCATCTGTTTGCATCTTCAACATGGATGTCATCACGGTGTGCGCAAACAAGAGTGAGTATACCTACTTGAACACAGGCGATGCTCGGAACGTGCAGTGAAAGGAGCAGCGTAAGCACCTCTGAGAGACTGCCAGAGGGGTCTTTTGGTGGTGGAGTCCTCGTTCAGGCAGTGTGGTCCAGTTGGCACAGATCTGCTGGACTAGGACTCCAAAGACCTGCTGCTCTAGGCTTGACCCCTGTCTTGGTGGATAAGTAAAGACGAGACGCCTTGTGGGGTCAAGTCTATGATTCAGCTAGCCCGTACTCTGGGTAGAGTCAGTGGCTATTTTGGGCCATCTACTGTCATCTTCTACTCCTGACCCCTCAGCAACCACAATTGCTGCTCTGGGGAGGTGACAGTGCCCATCCATGCCTGGTCCCTTTAGAATTCACTTATTCCTTTGTCAATCAGTTTGTCTGATCCCTTGCTGATCCCATCCGCCTCCTGTGACAGCTGCTTCCAGACCTTCACTGCCCTCGGTGCAGAAGTACTTTCATCTATTTTAAGAATCCACTAGTTTTGTTGACTGCCTTCTAGCTCTTGTATTATGGGATTTGGTGAACAACAGTTCTGCATTCAGCTGACTGATTTGCTTTTCCCAAAGTTTAATTATACCCACTACAGCATCCTGTTCTCCAAATTGAAGAGTACCAACCTCTTCAGTCTCTCCTTATAGAGTAATTCAAATACCTTTGGGCAAGTCACTGTAAGCTTTCTGTGCCAAAGTTTTGAGCCTTGGCATCTAGGACTTCATTCTTGCTAGCACCCTTTGGCTGCTGCTTTAGCAAGATCCCTTCTCTCCAAGAAGCTCCAGCACATTAATGACCAAATGAAATCAAACAGAACAACAGCAAAATCCTGTTGGTAGTGCAGGGCCCAGGACCCACAGCTGTGCAGATCTGAATCCACATCTTGAGAGGCAACAGACTCTTAATCTCTCCACCTAAAAAATTATATCTTCTGATCTTTTCCCCAGAAGAGCTGGGACTCCAGGAGCATTTTTGAAGGCTCTCCTGGGCTTACTCTAGAAACACTTGTGAGAAGAAAACATTCCTTATGAAGGAAGGGGTACATGAGGAGAGAATCTGTGTTGTTTTGCAGAAGAAAGCTCTTCCACATGCCTAGCCCAAAAAAGTTACCGTACAATGCAACCCATGAATGGACTCCAGAAGCCGTCTGAGGGCTGCACCAACTGTCTTGTCTCCTGAGTGTTAGGGAGAAGAGCATTGCCTGTCTTCTTAGCAAATAAGACATCCACACCCCTCAGGAGACCAGAGACATCCTTGCCAAGCTTCACCTCGGGGAGGTGACTCTCACATCCCACCCCATGGGTCAGACAAATTGTCGAAGTACTCTGCTGTGACAGAGCAGTGGGGGGGAGAACAGAGGTAGGGGAGGGAAGGATGTATCACGTCACAACCCTGCCACATTGCCCCGTGGCTGCTCCAGAGCCAAAACCATCCCCATCATACAACCCTGGTATGGCACTGCCTCATGCTTAAGAGAAAAAAAAAACTTAAAAAAAAGAAATCTCTGCAAAGTGTAGGTGTCTTGTGCTGTGCATGCAATGCAAAAGGACAGGAAGAAGACACGAAAGGAACGTTTCACCACGCATTAGGTAAATATCACCTCCTATCACCACCTTTTACAGGACTTCCCCAAACCGTTGTGGCCTCCTTGTTTTGCAGTAAGGTGGGCAGCACGGGTAAAGCATCACGAAGACTCCAGATTTTGTAAAGCATCTGTGTCTGCTCTGGGAGCAACGCTGATCCTGACACCTCTAAGAGCTGATTGACAAACCTCTCTGACGATGCCTGGAGCCAGGGCTCCTAATCAACAACTTTCTTAGGAGGGTTTTCAGTGTTTATTTGGACTCGGCTCTTCGCAGCTTCTCCTAGGAATTTGATAACAGCCATGGACAGAGATGATGGTTTGTTACATTAATCTTGCTGTCCTTCGAGGCTGCAAGTGACATCATCTGCCTCTCCTCCAGGTCCGCAGGGCACTTTGAGGAGGAACATGATTATAAGAAAACATTAAAGTTTGCTATCTGTCAACATCAGGTAGGAGAAAGAGGACAGAAAATATGTGCCTATGTATACAATCCCGTTGGATAAAGTGCTGGATCAGGACACAGAAAAATGGCTTTTTGAATCTGTCACCTTTGTAGCATCACTTTTCCTTTCCAATAGATTCAGTTCTGATCCTTCTTTTTCTCTTTAGATGGCAATTCTTCATGGTGTGGATTATTTCTTGCATACAAACTTGGTGGTATGCTTTATCACAAAACAACTAAACAGTGGTAAGAACATGTCCTGTATGTTCACATTAATGTGGAATTGTAACCTTGCTCATAAGTTCTTCAACTGCAGAGATGTCTGATAATATACCTAAATGAGGTCTTGATCATATTCAGATTGCAGTTACAGTTAGCACATGACTCCCTGAATTTGACCGTGCAGATGAAAGCACAGGTAGCGGTGAGCAGGACTTAGAATGGGCTATATCTTCACAGAAAGGTTTTGGGGACCCATGTGGTGCCAGTGCTACGAATAAATAAAACTTGTTGCTCACTATCCATCCAGCCAGCACCTCCCAGCAACCCCAAATCCCCTTTAAATAGACAGGCAGGAAGGAACGATCCTTTATCTTGCAATGCAGTGAAAGGCAGCATTGTTGGGCCGGATGGTTTCATTACCCCCTTGTGTGCGATTCCGTACACCAGAGCTTGTGTTCCAAAACGTGAAAAATGACCTGTTACGTGTGTGCGTGCATGCATACACAACTTCTCTCCATGTCTGTGCAGCAAGGCACCCAAGCAGACATGGTTAGTTGCATACCTTGTCCGAGGGACAAAGCGTTACTCTGCGGTGCTGCGATTTTTGGATTGGCTCCGTATTCCCTTGTCTCCAGCAGACAATTAGGAACAGGCCTCCAGGAGTGCACCGTGCTCTGAGGAACCCAGAAAAGCCTTTGCCAGTCCCCCAGTGACCTCGCGACCCTGAAGTAACATCCATACTAAGCTGTTTTTAAGACAAACAGAAGGAAATACTTAGGTGTAAAATTACTTGGCAGAAGCCGACTCGTTTCCTTTTTTGACAGGGGCAAAATAAATAGAATAATCATCTACGATCCTGAAAAACCCAACCACCCACTAAGAGAAAAGGGGGGCTGCACGCTCCTTTTGGACGATACTCTGTGGCCCCTTGAACTGGAGAGACAGGTCTGCCCTAAAGTCTCCTCTGCCATGCAGCTCAGTGCACGAGAGGTGCAGGGAACGGGAGCCAGACAGATTCCTTTTGCTTCCCCATTACCCTTTTATCACGAAACTCCTCTCCTCCCTTAAGGGCTCTTCTGCAAGCTGCAGGGCTAGAAATCCAAGGGAAAACACGAGGATACTCTCCAGCTCCCCCAAAATACTTTAAGGTTGTTTTCAAAGGATTCTGGGAAATTTCATGTAGTTTCTTCTCTCTTCTCCCTCTTCCCAAGTCATGTGGAAGCAGCAGAGACTTGGTGGGGAAGAACTGCAAGGAGAGATTTGCCATCGTGGCAGCCCCCATCTTGGTTGTCCCAAGGGGACCCTCCAGACCATCCATGAATCTACAGGAATGTGAACACAACGCAGGTCATAGGCAATGACGCAGGGTCAACCCCTTGGCACCACTCTGGCATTTGAGATCTCACTCTGAGCAATGTAGGGGACGAAGGCCAACACCACCCCTCTCCAAGGGGCGCTTGTCTAGCCAAAGCTTCCCTTCTAGACAAGCCTCATGAGTCAACACAGGGAGAGAGACGTCTTCAGAGGCTGCTTTGCCAATTCCAAGGTCTGTACCTAAGATGAACAAGACAAATTCCCTCCTTAACGTTCAAAACAGCTAAACTTGCGGCAAACTCACCCATGAGGCCAGAGGGAATACAGGAAGATGACGACACCTTAGCAGCCAGCAAACTTGTTTGGGAGTTGTTACCACTAGTTTGAATTTGCTTAAGGATTTTGTTTTGTTCTAGGTGGAAAACAATCAACGTATAACGTAACATAACTTTACACTAGACCACGCTATGTAATGCAGCTAACATCAGGGGCCACAGGCAGCAGTCGATGCCAAGGCACTGCTCAGCCGTACAGTAAGGAAATTTGTGTCTGTCACGGAGGCAGGACCCTTTTGCATCTGCTGAGAGGTGTTAGGGGAAGGACAGCAAAGCACAGAGGTGCACTGCTCTTGGGGAGGGAGCGCGGAGCCACAACCAGAAAGGAGCACCCGACTCCTCTTTTCCCATGTTAGTGTTCTGGTTGGGGATGTGTTTTTATGGGCAGATCACCAGTAAAACTGGTAAAACCAGTAAAAAGAGATCTCAGCTAAACTTCGGTTATGATAAGGATTGGCTCAAGCAGGAGAAAAATCAAATCCCAGACTGAAATGATTACACTGGCCCATAGCCACGTGTAGAGCAAGGCTCAGGCTATCTGCATGAACAACGTAACTCTTCATTCCTTTGTCTTTTCTCTTCTCCTAACCAATTCTTTCTTTTCCCCTTTGCTTTCCCAACACTTGGAGAAAAAGCAATGAAAGATTAAAAACAAAAAAATCTCCTCTGCCTAATGTAAACAAGGGGAGCTAGTTAATTCTGTTGTTTAAGGAAACAATTTCTTTTATTACGCAGCAAGCATTCTAACAAAGACAGAGATTTGACAGCTCAGCTAAGTCCCAGAGGCTGGAAGTTTAGATGTAATTTAAATGTTTTTCATAAAGATATTAGGAAAGAACATGTTGATCGTTTTCATTTTAATTATTTCTTTAATATAACTATTTTGGGTTTTTTTCAGGTGTTGTAAACACTGAGAAACACTGTCACAATGGTGACAAAACCAAAAAAAGGTATTGAAATGCTCTTATTTCCATCAGCGTGATCTGCTGATTAGCACCACCAAACCCCATCTTCAGATGTTCATCGTGTGAATTGCCTCACTACTATATCCCATCTCCCCTTTGTGTGGTTTTTGGTCTGATATAAATATGTAGCTTGATGCTTCGTATCTTCTCGCTTCCCCACAAGGCAAAGGAATAAATATTTGAAAGTCAAATATAGTAATTTTTAAACAGAAACTATCAGGTGTAACCATTGGTACAGATACTCCCGCCATTGAGTGGTTCTCCAGCCTACTTTTCACTAGATACTATACTTGGGAATAGTTTCAGAAGGTTTAGGCATTGAAGTGTGGATGTCCACAACTGCCTAAGTTGCTCCAAACTCCTTTTCAGAATAATTGAGAGGCATATATACCTTCACCAACTGAGAGAACTCAGCCCCAAAAGACTTGCAAGTAGGCAACGTGAATCGGGCTAGGACTTAGTACTTTTTGGCTGTAAAGGAATTTTAGGCAAACCACTCTAATGCAAATGTTATCCTTCAAACAATCTGATATTCAGTGCAGTTCGTCATACAGTATTGTTGCTCTGAACACGTGATCTTGCGCAGAGAGCTGAGACTGATTCAGATGGGATGCCTCTCTGTTTTGTGTCACAGTCAAGAGTAACCTTAAAATTCAGGAAATCTTCTCGTTGCTAACATTCTGAATGCTCTGACCACCCCCAGCCCCTCTGCTGAGCAAGGTTGCTGTCTTTTTTCTTGTCTAACCACCTTGCAGTATACCTTAACCTCCAGAAAGCTAGACCAGCAGCGGTCTGGAACAAGTTCACTAGCACAAATTTCAGCTGATCTGGGAAAATAAACAGCGAATAGGATTGGTCAGAGATCACCTTATAGTAATACAGAGGATTACATATACTCACATTTTTTGCTTTTGGATTTTCGATGAAAGTGTAAGTGGATTGGTAATAGGAAATTCTGGGGTCTTTTTTTTCTTTTTCCTTAGGGAAAGTTTCCTTTCCACTTGTACCTGGGAAAGTGAAGCTCTTCATTAGGCTAACCAACACATTTTGGAAGGATAAAAATCATCTGGCTTGTGTCAGATGAGTCAACCTGGAATGAGACCAGTGGGGAAAGAATTTAGATTTTTCTATACTTTCTCTACACAGTGTCAACTTCAGATTGAACTCACTTGGAGACTTAGGAACCCAAGATGGAAGCATCCTGGCTTCATCAGATGCAAGAAATGTTCCTTGCAAAGTCATACTCGTGTAACTTTGAGGAAGTGTCTGGGAATTCCCTGTGGTGTCATCATCCTGGAGAAAGTTAGGCTAGCAACCAGTGACACCGAACACTGAGGCTTTGAAACAATTTCATCCAAATGGCCATGGTTCTCTTGATGCAGGAAAGGGGGGAAAATCAGTGACCCACGTACACTCAGAAAAGACACTTAAGACAAGCCCAAAATGTTCCTCACTGGCTATCCCTCGCTCCGATTTTGATGGGGTTTTTATTTTCTTCCTTGCACAGCTCTGTAAGAAGCAATTCTCTGCTATCAGTCCCACTTCAGAGAGATGTATTTTGGCAGGGGATCTGTACCTACACAGAGGGCTTAAGCCATTATTGGGAAAAGGCTCCTGGATCCTGAGCTCGAGCGTACTGAAGCCATCAACGCTTAGCAAGTGAAAAGGTAGAGGATAGAGCCTGGAAAACAGAGGCATTGATAGTGAGAAAAAAGAAGAGGGCAAAAGAGAAATAGGGAGAGAAAGGTGAGGCTGGGAGTGATGCCTCTGTCATGGTTTAAAGCTGGACTGGCTATTAAGAGGATGACAGATGCTCTTTGTTAACCCCCTCCCTCCCCAAAGCGGAGGGAAAGAGAAAAGGGAAAGAGACTTAGGGGTTAGAAAAGTTAAAACAGCTTTAATCTAACTACAATAATAATAATAGAAACAATAATAATGAAATATATACAAAACCGGTATTGAGCTCCTCCCTCCCCAATGACAACACATCACACGGATGCTGTGGGGCACGACCCAGGAAAGCCCCAGACTGTACTCAGCAGCAGGCAGGAACTGGATACAGGGACTCACAGACTGGGATCAAAGGCAGAAAAATCAGGCAGAGTCCTCCTCCGACGCTGGAGAAAGGAGCTGGGCAGAGCTGGAGAGCAACACTCTACCACATCACCAGGACCTCATTGACAGCCCTATGCCGGGCTGAAACAGGCTCCTGGGCCACAGGTGTGGGTGGAAGCACCAGGTGAGGCTGCTTAGGGTCATTAAAGCCCACCAGTGCCCTCAGGCCCCTGGCCATGAAAGGAGAGATAGTGACCCTTGTGATATCTCAGCTTTACCCTGAGCATGATGTGCGTGGGATGGAATACTGCATTTGGTCAAACTGGGACAGCCCCCACTGTATCCACAAGATCAGGTAAAACATGAAATGGAAAGGTCGCTTGTCCCCAAGTAGGACTGCATCTATCTAACCCATGTCTGGCAGAAGTTTGTCCGTTAAATTTCTTGGCAGAACTGGGAGTAAAATTCCCTCCAGTTCCAAGGAAACACTCTTGGTCAGGAACTGAAGTAGAAATTATCAGCTCACTGTCAGTATCTGTTCATCCTGCTGCCGGCTTCTGAAGAAGAACCATCAAAAATGTCATGTTCTGAGAAGTGCTGTTGGTGTTTCCTCCTGCTCATCTCAAGTGCTTCTCCTGGCAGACCTGGAGTCGATTTTACACACGTTTAGGGCTCATCACTAGTGGGGAAATCTGCACTTCAAAATCAGTTTTTGTCTCTTAAACAAAATATTTGACGGTTACTTTGACAGAGCAGGAGAGTAAAGGAAATTGCATTGCTGAGGAATACGGGGACAGAGTTATGATGCACTGACAAATGCACCTTCTCCAGAAGATGCTTTATACTTGAGCAATTGCAGGCCAGCCTACTTGTCCATGTGCAATCTGATGTACTCCTGCATCATTTTATCACGTGCATTTCTCCCCTTGAACCCTAGCCCCACTTAGTGCAACAAGTGAACAGCGTGCAGGTAACAGCTCTCCTAAGGTATGTTTCAGTTGCCTCCATGCAGGCAGCTTGTACCATCTGAGGGTGCGTAAGTTTGTCAAGTATCACACAAGATTTGATGGACTCGTGCCTTTCTAGAGTAGCATTTGAAGGCTGTCAGTGGGTCAACTCTACAGCATGGTGAATGCAGCTAGTAACTTCAACACAGACAACAAAGTTAATCCTTCACGTTATGATAAGGTCTGAAAACCCAAAGTTTTTAAGATGTTTTTAAGACATTTTAAAGACTGAGTATATTGGTTCCACAGAGGAAAAAACAACAAAAACAGCTGAAGGGTGTAGAATGAGTCTACTAACATATTAATGTCACTGCAGGGATTGAACTCCAAGTCCTAGTGGTTTTTAAAAATAGATTATCCAAACACCTGTGAGGCCTCTTACACACAAATGATCATGCCTCCAGAAAGGAGGCTATGCCAAGTGACCTCTCCGAGACCTTACCTGGCATATTTTCACGATTCCTACAGCAGGTCTGTGTTCCAGCCCTGATGAGATATAGGAATGCCAACGTGATGTCACAGGACAGAGTGTGTGTATTTCTTGGAGTTACTTTGCTAAATTGGAGAAACACTGACATCAGAAATGAAACAAAAGCTATGCTAAAAGGAGATTGGCAAGATTGCAGAGTCAACCACCCAAATAATAGGAACTGCCAGAATTCAGACTGCCTTCCTCTTTCCTGGACTAAACTACTCCTTCTCCTTGGTCATGATGGACCCTGTTTTATTACCCAAATCTTTTTTCTTTCATTTCTCTTTCCGTCTCATTTTGAAAGGGCACTGACCCCTCAAGACCCAATATGTCAGCTAATACATCTTCCACAACCAGAGCGGAAAAGCTGCTTACGTGTCTTATGGAGTATTAGTTTGTTTATAGATCCCAGGATAGTACGACAGCAGAACATTGCTTACTCACATTCACAATGTGACTCATTGTAAACCCAGATCCTTCCCCTCATGCTGTCCCTAGCCAGCCTCCCTCAATCCTTCTTGGGCTGGTTAACCTCACCTAAGCACCGGCATTTGTGTTTGTGCCCGTGGACTTGCAACTTATTTTTCCAGGCTATTTCTCCAGTTTGTCGAGTTTGCTTTGGACTGTCTTCCAGTCTGCTGGCAGGTCCCCTCCTTCCCAACCCTGGTCAATGCCACCTGCACATGTAATACATAATTTCTTTATGCAGGTCATCAATGGAGATATCAAATCGCCCTGGAGAACACAGCTCTACGGAACCTTCTGCTTTGGCAACAAATAAACCTGTGAATTTTTTCTCGCACATATTTCTGTTACTCCGTCCAACAGAGCTGCTGGCACTAGTGAATGTCCTCTTCTCTTTGGACCAGCAAGAGAAGGGCATGGGATACTTAGCCAAGGGATAGTTAGTAACTGAATAGTTAGCGAAGCCAGGAAAGGATAACACCAAGTGGCTTTGGCAGGGAAAGTTGTTCCAACTTGAAACACTTTCCTGTGACCATGAGAGCATCCATCACAAGACAACAAACCTGTGTCACAGCAGTATGAAGCTGTATCTTCAGAAGGCTCCTTAGTTAACTAAGGTGAGCTGTTTTTCTGCAGGAACAGCAAACAGTAGATTTGTAAGACAAAGAGCAACACAGCTTACTGCCTGAATTTCGAGATGAAGTAGGGTTTGGTTTTTAAAACAAAATTTAAAAAACAACCCACTACACACCTGATTTCAGAATCCAAAGCAAACATTATCCTCCGATTTTTATCCCTCACACGTAACTAAACTGTTCTAGCTAAAAAATTTAAAGGAGAAGAAACCTTCAAAATAAGAAAACCACCAATCACCTTCACACCCTCTCTTGGAAGGAAGAAAATGAGGAGGAAAAAAAAGGGAGCNAATTTTTATCCCTCACACGTAACTAAACTGTTCTAGCTAAAAAATTTAAAGGAGAAGAAACCTTCAAAATAAGAAAACCACCAATCACCTTCACACCCTCTCTAGGAGGAAAAAAAAGGGAGCTAAAAAAAAGTAATGCCAGTAGGCTAGCACAGAGTGAATTTTTCTCCTTACTAGTTATACCGAAGCATCTAAAAGCACAAAATAGAAGCTATCCTGAACAAACTGAATCATACACAGCAGGACTAATTCCACCTGGAGAATAAGGTGACTACAAGAGAGAGCAGCCTACCCAAGCATAAGTGGGCTACACTAATAAATGCACTGAGCTTCCCAGCCGAATTATATCAGTTTTTCTGTGTATAGATTCATGAAATCCCAGGTGGTGTACATTTAATTCTCTCAGTAGTAACTCCTGGGCCAAATTACCTCATGGTATAAATTAGGCAGTGGTGTAAATGGTGCACACCTGATGATGTAAATGTCTGGGAGCTGCAACTGGGTAAGGGCAAATTCATTCCCCCCTCCCCCATGTACATGCTGTTTGCTCTGATATGAAGCTCATTGAATCAACCAAAAATTTTCAGAGGTTTCAGCTGGGGCTTAGACATAGCTGCCATGCAGTGGGCACGGATCTTTTGGATGAGTTCACCACAGTTATGCTTAAATTAAGTGCCAGGATGCCCAACCACCCTGGCCCATTTTCCTCACTTCATTCTGTTTGCTGCTGCTCTCAGCTGCATTCAATAAAGGAGAGAAATAATTTACATCAGCCTTTCCCCTGCTGCAGATTCTTCCCCAGTGTATCATAGGGTTTGTGATGACTTAAGGGTATGGAGTTACCTGCACGGCATTTCCTTTTTCTGCTAGCTACTGCCTTCCTTCCCCTAGATTCATGTGGGAGGCTGTAGTAGTTTTCCTGTGATTTTCCATCCTATTTCATTTGTGACCCAACACCAGCTTTTTTTTTTTCCAAACCGTAGTTGCTCATTGGATGGAGATCTTGCTGAAGTGTTGTATCATAGCTGCCAAATTTCTTTTGTGCTCTTGTAATTTTGAAACACAACCAATATGTAAACCAGTTCCAGTGAAGCTTTAAAGCATAGAGCATGTTTGTTTCTTGCCTAGAATGGGCTTAGTTTTAAGACCTTCAAATTTTGAGGAGCTATGGTGGTGTCAATGAGGCAGATCATTCTAAACATCCGACTGTGTGTTTTTCATGGCCACCAGACTCTGAAACCATAGAAAGCGGCATGGGAAATATCCAGAAACATCTACAGGACTTTCACTACAGGTGTTTCTTACCTTTGTCATCTGGACACCCTGCTCTTGCTGGACCTGCTCTGAGCAGCAAGTTGTTTCTGCAGGTCTCTCCCAACCTACATGGTTCCGTACTTAAGAGAGGAGGTCTGTTCTTTCAAGCCTTTCAGCATCTGTCCTTTCAAACCTTTCTCCCTTATCTTGAGATCCATCTCCATTATGGCAAGTTCTGCAAATTACTTTCAACTGAAAATGATCGCGCAGCAGAACACGAGATCTCGGCCAACAAGTAGCACATGCCACCAGCTGGGGAAGTTCAGAATTCCCGAATGGGGAAAAAAGTTATACAGCCCTGGCTGGGGCTTAGTTAAAGCAGATTGTCATCTCCCAGAGTTTCCATGATAAGTGCTGGAAAAGAGCCCAAACTACAAAGTGCAGATCTGATTACAGTTTTACTATGGTTTTGCCATTAGAGGCAGAATTGGTAGGAATGTCTAAACTTGTGGTTGCCTGAAACTTTTCACTTTAAAGCCCTATTTTCATCTGCTTACAGTGCTGTCAAAAATGAAGCAAAGCACCACGAAATGCAGGGTGTGTGCCATAGGCTGGATTTTCCTCGATATTTCAGCCAAAATAGTTCAGCCAAACCAATTTCTGAGAAGAAGTCTGAAGGAAAACTATATTGTTTTGCCTATGGTAAATGATTCTGGAAACCTCCTCCCTTTGGAAAGCTGCACTGTGCCTCTGACTTTGAAGAGGCCCTCAAAATTTATCAGGGAGCACCCTACTATATACCCCTGCTGCAGGTTTTTCTTTTGGCATTGATGAAAGAATTTTCCCAGATTTGGTTGAGTTACAATTGCAGAGAGCGTGTGCATTCAACAAAGCCTTCTAGTAGATATGCAGTTAAATTCTCTGCCCCACCCAGGCTGCCTTCATACAGAGCCTCCTCCGGCTCATGCTCTTGGGTGGCTGAGCAATGACGGAGGTGTAGGTTAGGTGAGTCTAGTGTCTCCTTCAGCTTTGTCCGTTAGAGAGGAGACAAGCCTCTGGCTGCCTTTGGAGTGATGCTGGGCACAGCTTTCTTCTCCCTCCTGGACAACTCAGGGCAAGAGTTTCTCTTTTTGGCTTCATTCCTCTGGGCAGAGAAGGTAGATCATTTCCTTGCCTTCAGCTGCACTGCTGAGATCACTACAAACGTTACTAAAAGGGTGTGATGCGTAAGAAACTTTCCCATACTTTATTCCCTCTTCTGAAGGTAAAAAGATCTACGCAGTAGAGTGAGGTTTTATGGTTTGTGTTATGTTTATGTCAGCGATGACATTAGAGAAGGCTGGCACCTGGAGCAGAGGGTGGGGAGGTTTGCAATGGTCCTTAATGGCCTTTCCTCTGCAGTCTCAGACCTACGTGGCTCCTGATAACAGGCAACTGTGTCTGAGACAGCTGCAGGTTTTGTTCCAGGGCTTTAGGCAGTCCTTGATTCCTGTTGGCTCAGCTTCTGGAGCATTTTGAGGATAAAGACTGAAATCTCTAAATTAATATAGGATTCTCTGAGAAGCTGTGGAGGTGAGAAGGGTACAAGTGTTGCTGTCTGACAGTAGAAGATGTTGTCAGGGAGGCAAAACGCAGGGTTTTGCATCAGTTGGCTCATGCTGCCCTGGAATTTCATTCTGGCCAACGCCAGGATGTCTCTGTCTATGTGGCTCCAACAGTCTAGGGAGCCTCTGGTAACTCACCTACATTAGTGTGCTGGGTTCATACAGCCTTTGGTGAGAGGTCATGGGAATGGCAAGCTCGTGCAGGGTATATTGGCTTTTGGGTGTACCCTTACATACCTCAAACCATATGTTCTGATAAGAAAAGGGATGAGGGCACTTGCAATTCTTCCCTCAGCGAGTAAAAGTAATTTGTCATTGAAAAAATAAAGAATTTCTTTTGTATTAAATGAGTTTTTTTCTAACTGGAAAATGTGGAACGTAGTATGAAGATAGCAAAGTGTCTCAGTCTAATACAGTTTGCTGTCCATAAGAACAGCCAAAAATTATTAACTAATCAAATTGTTTCTTCTCATCAACAGGTATCTAGGAAGTGGAGAAGAAGAACCATACCATATTCCTTTTTGAGAGTACCAGAATGGTGGGAAAGAACGACAGAACTCACCTTTAGGAAAAAGCGAGTTCACCTATTTCTTGCCAATTATTCCCAAGGAAATATTTAACTCAACAATCACACATACAACCACGCGTGTGCACACACACAAATCTACAGATTTAGCGTGATGAGCAAGGACTTGCCTTCATTATGTGAAAGAGAGAGAAATCAAGAATTAAGATCTGGAGAATGAAATTCCAGACTTTCACAGTGAACCTGTTCATCTCTGCAGCTGCTGCTTAGTTGCATGCAGGGCTCTCGTTCAGTCTCCACCACTGGTCTGATGGGTATCCCGTACTACACCCAATCCATTTAAACTAAATTAAAAGTATGGCTAGGGACTTACGATGTCCTAAGGAATCCCACAAGGCAGATATGGAGGTGCCTCTAGTCCTTCGCTTGGATGCGAGATACAGCCAGGAAGCTGGGAACTGCTTGGAATTAGGCACCAGACTCAGGTAAGTTACACTGACCCAGGCGAATTACACTGACATTTGTCTCATTTGCAGACTCCCTGCCAGTGATTCCAGCTCCTTCCCCTGCCAGTTTTTCCTCCAAGCAGGAGAATTTCACAATGCGCAGTGTCTTGGAGGAGCATACCTGTGGTTCAGGTTGACATTTAAGCATGGAAGAAGGCCAAAATGTCACAGACTTCCCCGTTTTGGACATTTCCCTTTGAATACTGAAGGTGACCCTGTGTCTTGCTGTCCCTGTCCATCACCCACCCTCAGAGTTCCATTTCAGCTTTCCCAGCTCAGGGGACATGGGACACAGCTTGCATTTGGAAAGTTCAGTCCCAGAGCCGAGCCCCTTACATCTAAACAGCACTCAGCATGACTGTCTGGTTCTCTCTGGTTTAGTTCCTGTGTCTGTTAAGGGCATTTGTATGCAGAAGCACTCCAGCGTCCATTGCAGGTGTGGAATAAATGACGAAACTCTACCTTGGTGTTGCCACGATGTACCAAAATAGAGCATTTTACCTCTGCAACAGAGAGCAAAGGCACATTGTGTGAAATGGAGGAGGAAAGAATGAGGATGAGCTCTCTCTCCCCAGCTCTAGTATTTCAGGCTTGGATTTAAAGAGCAGCCAGAGGAAATTTGGCCTTGAGCTCCTACTGAATCTAGCCATTTTACTGATTTAGGCACCTCTGATTAAAAAATGAAGAAGGGAAACCCTTGTTTTTGCTGCTTCCAAAAAATGCTTGCCAGAGCCCTCTGTTCCATCAAAGACAAGCGCTCCAAGATGTCACCAGGAGCTTCATGGCTTCAGCCAGCCGGCAATGCTCTTCACTGCTGTGTTTTTCCCTTCACTGTGACTCCACCCTGCTGACCTTTAAGCGAAGTAATCGGCTGATGAGAACACTTCCAAAGCAGAGCACTTTTCCGACTGCCTTACAACCCCTCTCTTTCTCTCTGTCTATCAGACCCAATCAGTATAAGCCTCAAACACCAGTCCCACCGGCATCTGCCAGGATAGAATTCCAAGTTTTTTTATGGGCTTCATAAAGTTGGGATCAGGGGGATTTTTCCACACGACTTGAGTAGAAAGAAAGACTTTCTCCACCTCTTTTTTTTTTTTAACTTCATCTTTCATTCTTTCATTTGGGAAACGAGCTCATTCTGAGAATAAAAATAACCCCTTGATTTGTGTACTTCTTCCCTAAAACAGAGCGGGACTTGTCGGTGGCTCTAATAACCATTTTTTTTCCTCCTTCTTTCTTTCATGCACTGTTAGGCTGTAAGTTTATCCAGATGCCTTTGCTACTAATAGCCTTCTACTTTCTGTTTTTGTATTTCACACGCGCACACCTGCCAGGCCATCTTTTCTTGACATATCTCATACCCTTTCACCTTCTCCTGAAGATATGCTCTGAAGATCACCAGGCTGTCAGCATCATCCTCTGGTCTGTACCTCTTCGCTTTCATGGCTTATAATTTCATCTTGATTACTGTAACATCTTCCCCTTCTATTTAGTTAACATATTTCTGAGATGTCTAGTGGCCCCGACCTCAACACTGTACCACGAAGACCAAAGCGAACGGTTAAAGGAAGAGCCAGCCAGCCCAAACAGAGCCAGACCAAGGGAGCTGGTAATGAGGCTGTCTCCACTACCCTCTCCCAGCCCCAGCTGAAGGAAGAGAGGTCCATTCACAACTAAAGCAGAGGAAAAGGCGATAACAAATTACGGGAATGAAGAAGAAGGATGTGCCAAAATATGTTGTTGCCCAAGGACCTGTGGTGAGGGACATTGGTTACCCGCCAGCAGGTGTTGTTAGAGACGTTGGCCACCAACTGAGAAAGTCTTGCTCACAACCTGTTCCCAAGTGCTGGGTGTCTAGCACCAGGTCCATACTTTCTCTTTGTGTTTACACATCATTGCTGACCTCTGTGGGGTCCTAAGGCCATGACTAAACTTCTTTGCCATGCTGGTAATGCACATAATCTGGAAACTAAGAGCAGCTCCACTCTGGATGAGCTCCTGTGCCTGCCAAACAGGATAACGAGCTGTTCAGCAGGCCTGGAAGATACCAGTATGGGATTTAGGAATGACATGTTCGTTTTCCCTTTTTGCTTGTGTTGTCCCAGGAGAAGTCAACACATTCCTCTGCACCCTGTTCATCATCTGCAAAATAAAGATGCAATTATTTCCTTCATTCGCCTTATTTAGGCCGCAGACATTCAGAGTGTGGCCTTTGCTGACAGTGGGCCTAGTAAGAAAGAGGCAGTGGCGTTTGTTAGCGACGCTGGCAGCTTCTCTACAAATGTGTGCTGGAGCCTAGTCTAGGGATTGGAAATTATAATAGTGGTTGCACCATGAAACACATGTGTTCCCTGGGAAACAGAAGAAGAGGAAAGCACTCAAGTCTTCCCAGCCCTGATTCCAAGATACTGTCTCTAATGTCTTCTCTGATGTTGCTCACAAGAAGAAGTAGTTGAGAATAAGGTTCAGTTACCTTAAGTCAGATACCTAATTCTATTTAGGATGTCATGGGGTACGTAAACACATACAGGACTAGTGGGTATGACAGAGAAGATAAGGAAGACTCTTCACCTGGAAAGGCAGTGGGAAGCCAGTGGCAAATGGCAGCAGATGCATTTGCTTGTGCAACTGAGTTTCACCTTGAAAGACTGCTTCTCCAGAGGGCAAAGTAGGCTTTGCCACCAGGTCTTGCTTGACCTGAGTTCCTGCAGAGGAGTCAGTGAAGAGGGGAAGACCAGCCCAGCAAGGTCCATCCCAGGGCGATGTGTCCTTTTCAGTAGAAACCACATTTTGACTGGGGCAAGACTGTTCCTTGCTCACCACTCCTTAACTTGTATGTTATCAGAGACTGATACTAAAGCTTTCGAGATTTAGAGTAAAGCTCAGTGAAACTAAACCCAGCAAAGGACACAGAAGCCCGCTGCAACGTAACAATACTTTTTCTGTGCATACGCCTTGTCATACAGCAAATACGGATTGGGGAAGAACATTTCTACTTGTTCTGGCAAGAATAGATATGCTGGCTGCACAGCGCCGTGTTACCTCAACTTCTAAGTGATCGCGTCAAAGCCGTTGCACATTAATTGACCCGTGTTATGATCATTCTGTTTACAAACTTGTCCTCTCTGCAGTGCTTTTCAGGCAAACCTGACTCAGGAGGAAACATTGTCTCCTCCAGAGAGGCTGACTGATGTTTCTGTGTGGGTTTAGCTATTGCTACTGCTCCCTGGTTGAGGGCTCTTCTCCTTTTTCTCCTTTAAACATAGGCTTCTCAGCTATTTTCCTGTCCAACAGGCTAATCTGCCACCATTTGTTCCTTGACAGCGTGTTTGGACTTTTTGAGGAAGGTATTATGACGAGATCATAACACTGTTGGAGCACTGGCACCAAAGCTTCAGCAAAGCAAAAGCTGTGAAGGTTCGGGAAAATGTTCACCTTGGACACAGCAGACTGCGTGTATCCTGAGGGTCCAAGGTACTTTATCTTAGCCATATTTATAACCTATCTGTTTTGGGTTACCCCTTCAGCGTCAAGAGAAACCTTCCAGTTGCCCTGGCTTGTTGGCTTTTCTTTTTCTTGAGGGGGTTTCAAGTCTTAATAAGTGACTTTGTCCCTTAAATTAAACCCTTTTCCTGTTTCAATTTGCTTACTCCTGTGAGCTCAGGCTTCCAGGTCGTGCCTTAAGCTTTGATCCTTAAATTGGCCCAGGTCATATTGGAGCGCCAATGAGGGGCTAACTCTGCAGAGCCCTGGGTAGGCTGAGCGGCAGGGAAAGACACCATGGGTTGGTAACATGAGGCTGTGCACTTGGCTGCCTATACCTCACCCGGAGGTGGTGAGCATGGAGAGAAGGTGAACCAGGCAGGCTCAGGAGGAAGAGGATGTGACCGCCAACAGCATCTCACCCCAAGTCCTGGTGTTGCGACAAGGGGCCGTCTCTTGAGAAGTATCGTAGAATCATAGAACAGTTTGGGTTGGAAGGGACCTTTAAAGGTCATCGATCCAACCCTCCCCTGCAGTGAGCAGGGACGTCTTCAACTAGAAGTATCTGACAGCTTGTATCTTTCACTACATTAGCTCCTGTACTGAAGGAGAAAAACAATGAAAGGTAGCTCACACACTGCTTCTGTACCTGAGTTATCTTGGATTTCTCTCTGCCGTGGTGCATTGTGGACAACCCCTGCCTCCCCTTATACAGATTCATAGAATAATAGAATTATTTGGGTTGGAAGGAACCTTTAAAGCTCATTTAGTCCAATCCTCCTGCAATAAGCAGGGCCATCTTCAACTACCTCTTTGGGCAACCTGTTCCAGTGTTTCACCACGCTCACTGTAAAAAATTTCTTTCTTGTATCTAGTTTGTGATGTGACCAGTCCTCATAAATAAATATGTTTCTGAAACAATGTCAATACATGCTGATTCACAGTGATAAATTACAGCTAATCTGTAGTAACCCACCTCTAAACATAATGGAAGGAGCCACCTGGTATCTACTTGGGCTGCAGTGGCTGTATCTCGCCCCATTTTCACCCCAGCGTGAGCCACAAAACTGCTCTTCTGCAGTTCTTGCCCTATGCGGAGAGCGGACACAGGAGGTGCAATGCATGAGGCTTTCGCAAGGAACCATCAGAAGATGGAGCACAAGCGAGAGAGAGCATGAAACAGCACAGTACTGGGCTCCCGTTTGCATTGGTGGGCAGCTAGCCCTCCCGCGAGAACTGGGAACGGAAACGTGACGGCTTGTCTGCTCAGCACTCGTGAAATACCTTTCCAGGTAGGGAATCTCTGAAGGATCGAACAGCCCTTCGCTCTGCCCTTCCCTCTATTTTGTGGGTAAGTACGCAGTTCCCTGCTTTGTTAAGGGGTATGTGCGCACCGAAAGGGTGGTAACATGTCTCAGGTCACAGATCAGAGCGATGATGCTATGAAACGCAAGTAACCCTCACCTCCTCTCAGCCTCGTTAAGCCCTGGAGTCACAAGTCACAGTTTTAATGAGAAAGGGGAATCTCATGGAGAGCCACTGTGAGTCTGATTCTTCTGGTTTTCCTTGGCCACGTGGGAGAGGAGCCTTCAGCCAAGATACAAAGGTGGTTTGGGAGCCAAGGGTGCTTTCTGTCCCTGCTTCCGATCTTACCTAGCTATGAAGGTGCTTCTCTCCCCTTTGACTCAAGAGCTACAAAAAAAATTGTCCAGCGGGTCTCAGCAGCACTGCATCCCTCACGTTCAGGAAAAGGTAACGTTCATTCCCTCTCACTTCCATCTCCTTTTCAAACCTGCTTTCTCTTCTGACGTTAAAAAGCATGCACACGCAAAGTCAAGCCACCTGAGAGCTGGGACAGGAGAGCTGCGGTGTCTCAGCCGATCCCTCTGCAGCTGCCTAGGACAAGCAGGAGCTCTTATGAAGTTAAATGAAAGAAGCAGGAGCACAGTGCATCTGAACTCTGGTGGTGTGAAGGAGGTGGGTGACAAGAAAATAAATAACCACGCTGCCCCTGTCCCTCCTGGCTTGGGGAGGGAGCAGGAGCTGGCTCCCCCGTCACGGCTGAGAAGAGGCTGTGCATTGGGAGCCGAGGAAACTCCGGCGGCAAAGCTCCCTACGCAGGGCTGAGGTGTTAACTACATGGCCTGCCATTTATGAAGGCGGGACAGCACTTACACACTGCAGCCTTGCAAGGGAACAGCTATTCCCAGTCAGAGAGAGACTGGAGCTTAAATTTAGCAACATATTCTGTCTCTGCTAAATCGATGCATTCCTTAAAAGAGCTGGGCCATTCATGCAGCATATTTTCGGTTTACCACATGGCTTCTTGAAGTGATAGCCAATGAGTAATCTGAAAAGGTTCCCACTTCAATCATTTTTAATATTGCACTTTGGTCACTTTGACTTAAACGTGAGCCGTCCGAACCCTATTAAATCTGCCCGTCAACCTCTCTTGCTAAGTAAATGTCAACAACAACAAAAAGCGTCTGGGATTCATTTTGCCATTGAATCATGCATGATTGGTGGCAGGTTTTCAATCGGAAAAGCACTGGCTTCCTTTCCCCTCCCTCCTTACCCCCCTCCCTGCCTGACTCACTCCAGTCCCTCGTGACCTTTTCTACGCTTGTCTTGTGAAACTGTCAAAGTGCCACCAAAAAACAAGCAGGCTTCCAACCCAAGGGGGATCCGGGATGAACCAGAGGGGTGTTGCTGCTAAGAGAGATGTGCAAACCATCCTTAAGAGAGAAAGATGAACAACAATCCAAAAAAAGAATATTTATTCAAATTTAATAGTTCTGTTCCCAAGGAAAAAAAAGAAAATTAGACCTAACTCCACAGGCACAGTGGAAAAGCTGGGAAGGATTTTTTTTTACCCCTTGATTTATTCCTTATGTTTCTATTCCCTTGTTCCTTTTTGACCGATATAAAAAAAAAAGGGGGGGGG
>VZSC01017240.1:375917-388285 GCA_013398225.1 Steatornis caripensis
AAAAAAAAAAAGGGGGGGGGGAGGCTGTGGAATATAAAGGTCATTTTGGGGACGGCAACTGTCAGTGATAGTGAAGTAAATGGCCCTACTGAGATGATCCACACGGGTGCCTCCCGTTTCCAGCAACAGTTTCTTGATCTTGTAAATCATTCACGCTGTTGCTTCTTCCCTCCTGTCCCTTCAAAATCCATCACGGAAAAACAGCATCTGCACCATTCCTGGGGACTGCTTGGGGTAAAGCTGGATGGTTCTATTTAATGTTATGTCTTTAATGAAAACTGCCTCCAAAATTAAGTTAAACAAACCAACTAGAGAGCTGGATACATGCGGGTGAGGGGAGCCCGTCCAAAGGCATACACTGAGGCCAGGTGGAAAACTGTGCTCTTGCTGTAGGAGATAAGGCATGGAGATGAATGCCATGCCAGATGTTGGAAGCACCAGGAGTGAAGGACGCTTGCGGGGAGGCTCTGGAGGAAGGGAAGACCAGTGCATCCTTCGCATTGATAACAGCAGGAGAAGGTTGAGGAAGGATGGCCAGAAGAATGAGAAGGAGACTCCTGGGAGAGTGGAAATAGGGTTGCAGTCACCTCTGGGTGGGAAATCCTTGTTGATGGCACAGAGCGTTGGAGTGACCTCTGCCTGACAGCTTTAGGGCCATGCCAAGAATTTGAAGTGGTCATCAGAAACTTATTGAGTAAGTCAAGGACTGAACCAACGTCTAAGAGATCACACCAACCCCTTAAGTAAAAACTTCTCCTTTTAAATCAGTTCAGCTTAAAATCCTGAGTTTTGTCTGCCCTTCGAGCAAGATTTGAAGAGAACATCTATTTGCACCCCATTCTTGACATCATTCCCTGCACCCCTAGCCATGGCAATGCACCTTTTTCTCTACTGTGATGTGACTACCTACGCAGATTAAGGGGCTCTTTTCCCCAGACCAAGGGAACATGGGGCACACAGTGTTGCCTGCATCTGGCGCTTCCTTGCAGCTACGCAGCGTTCCCCACAGTGGCTTTCCCTGCTCACCAGCACTGTCTGCTGTGGTTACACACGTTGCATTGCATGAGTTACTGTGAGCAAAAGCACCGAGACGGACTACAAACAATATCCATTGTGGATTAAACTTGGAGTCCTAAAAATAAGGAGATTGTGCCCTCATATGGTCAAATAAGTGATGTTTTCTTTCTGAAATGGATGGAGATTTCCAGGTCAAGAGTGTTGTTTACACTCATCAGTTGATTGCCCTTAGCAGTGGCGGTTAAACTTTCCCTGAGTTTATTTTCCTTCCTTCATCCCAGGACTTAACCCTCCTTTGATTGGTTTATAAATCTTCAAGGAGGCAATTGAAGATAAATAAATAACGAAGCGAGTATGAAGTGAAAAGGATGGGAAGGTTGCATATAGTTAGCCCCCAAGTAGGACGTGTTATTTTCTGTGCCCACCAATTGCGTTCTGGCCAGGTCACTGCTAGAATGGGAGACCACGGGGGAAAGCACTCCTGAGGGGCTTTGGTGGTTTACTGATCTAAGGGCTGACTTAATACCATAGCTCACCTCCTTCCTTCCTCCATCAGCCTTAATATAATTTTAGAGGAGGCAAAGTTGCTTCTCTCAGCAGAGATGTACAGTGAACCAGGGAGGTCTACGGAGCTGTGGTTATTGAAGGCCTTTTATAAAATAGAGAGGTTTAATTGCTTGTACCCAATCAATCCAATCTGCCCTTTTAATATCTGTCTTAACTAGTGTATGATATTTCCCTGTGGCCACAAAACAGCTGTTGGCTTAGTCCCCAGGTGTGGCTGTTTTTCATTGCTAGACAAAATTATTTGTTTCTGAAAATCTGTGAATGGGGCTTGTGGGGAAGAGAAATCATAAAATAAACCCCTCAAGATATTATAATTAGGGAATGAAGTTAAGGTTCCTACCATATACTTGGGACCCAGTAAAATAGCTCTCCTGTTTCTGTCTAGCCACAGGAGCCCTTTCATCGCCAAAGGGAAGTAGGTCTGGAGGGAGAAATGTAGATCTTCTCACCGCCCTTCCAGTCCTCCAGTCCTTCTGTCATCATGACCCAAGAACAGGACCATATTTTTCACACTTTTTATTTGGCATAGGGCAGAAGTGCTCGGTGAATGAAGCAGTTGATCCATCCAGTCATCCATCTGGACAGCCACCTTTACTGTTTCTTCTCCAACATTTGTAGTCCTGTTTTATTCCAGTGTAGACATAGGGTCCTGTATATAAATTTCCGTGCACTGAAAGTATGTTTAGGTATCTCTTTTATATCCTATAGAAGATGCTAACGGACCCCTGGGAATACATGGACCACAAGCTGAAAGTAACGGATTTAACATACTTATTCACAGAAGTTTCCAAAACTGCAGCAGCATTAAAAAAATGTTTCATGGAACTTGGTTCAAGAAGCTTATTTATACTAGCCAAAACTGTTTTCCAAGGTCCTTTCAGTCTGTAGAAATTTGTCAGTCTCTACCATATTTCCTTATCACATGACTGACATTAAGAAGCCTTCCTTGTGAGTCAAGTAGTATATGAGGGACAAGAAATTGATTTGGATCAACAAAATTTACAGATGAATTTAAACAAAAACCCACTGATCCGGCTGTGACAAATGTCTTTAATAAATGCAACGCAAGCTCCCAATGTTCTAAAGAGCTTTCTTGGCAAGGTGAGATTGCCATTAAAGCTGGAAGAGAAGGATTTTGTGAATGGGAACTGTACTGCTGCCCTGATCCCCTTTGGCACGAGCGTCCTGGAGGCAGAAGGGAGAGAGACAGAGAGGGAGAGGCCTTCAAGAACAATCCGCGAATGGGATAATATCAACAATTACACCATGAGAGCTGCATCAGTAGAGAAGTCAAATTCCTCTCCAGTGTGTTCAGCAGACCGAAGTGCAAGTGGATGGCAAACCGTTGCTAGGAAATTGGATGCTGAGAAAGATGAACCCCAGTCATCTGTGGTGGGCTCAAGGCTGCACCATAGAGAGCAGGAATTCAGCTGTAGAAAACATGACAGTATATCATAGGAATGTGAGGCTGGAAGGGATCTCAATGGGCCATCTCATCCCTGCTTTGATGCAACTTCAGGTATAGCTCAGGCAGTCCTGACAGATGTCTGTCTAGCATATGCATAAAAATCCCCAGTAAAATCTCTTTAGGCAGTCTATCTCAGTGCTTCACTGTGCTTAATGCTAAATGATTCTGGTTTGGTTTGGGCTTTTTTTTTTAATATCAAAATTAAATCTGCCTTTCTGTCATTTAAATCCAGCTAATGTGGAGCATAGACTATTTCCCTATTTGCAGTTGACTTTCATGTGTTTGAATACCATTGTCATGTCGTTCCTCAGTCTTCCAAGATCTAAACAGCTGTAGTCTGTAACCTTAGTCCCAGTTGTGTTTCCTCCATACCATATTGCATGTGCTTATGCTATATATATGAATGTATACATAATTCTGCATGGGACTTTCTTTATTTTCATGGCACAACGTGGCTCTCAAAATCTCTACCAATGCAATAGAATTCTGTTCCAGAAGCTCAAGTCCTCGTCACTGTGGCATTAATAGTAACTAGTAACAAAAAAATTGTTTAAAAGTGATCATCAACATGATATGACTGCAAATCCAATAACTTATCTTTTAATGGTGTATACTATTCACCCTCATTTTGTTTATCGGTTGCTTTTCTACGCAGTTAAGAGTTCATGTCTTGTGCCTACCCCTTTAATCTGGAAGTCCAGTTTGGAGATACCAAGATGTCACAAGACGTCAGTTATGGCAAATCATATTTAAGTTTTCTGGGCCCATTCTAAAAAGACACTTAGGACACATTTTGCCTTGCAGTCTTTAGCCATCCAAAAGTTGAGGATCTAATTTACAATACTGCTCCAGGTTCTTTCTCCAGTGGTGAGTCCAGAGAATGCTTAATCCACATGATTTTATACACCAGATTTCGGGTGTAATGAATCACCTGATCTCTCTGAATAACTGAAAAGGAAATCTAAATGGATAGTTTACATTAGCGGCCCAACTTTTAGAGAGGAACCCAAACCTCAGGTGATTGCAAAATGAGGGCTAAAAGTACAACAGTTTAATTAGATTAGATGTGCAAACACAGAAGGAGGGTAGAAAAATGAATGATGGTGTAAAAGACAAAGGGTGGATGCAAGGGGGAGTGAAGGGAAGAGAATTATTTTCTCCCACAAATTTCACAAGAATCTCCTTTGCAAAAACGTCCCATTATCAAGGCCATTGTCTTCTCCTTGCAGAGAGAGCAAGAACGAAAAACTGCAAATTGGGGGGGGCGGGGATAGACACCCATCTAGATTTCACTTTAAGCTTTCCATGACAATGGCATTTACAAGTGCTTCAAAACCCAGCTCTGGAGCAGTGAGAAGTTTCTATCCAAGATACGGAAGACCAATTTAGCTAAAAGAGTTGGTCTGTAAAAAAAGGGGGGCCAAAACTCCAGATTCTAAGCTACCAGGGATCATGGAGACCAGAGAGTTCCTAAGTTGATTTCTGGAGTGCTTTGCCTCCATCTGTAGCAGAGGAGCAGTCAGTGCAGGGCCTTAAGTGAGAAAAGACAAATAGAGCCTTAAGTGCGAAAAGACAAAGCTTCTTTAAGTTCCCAGAAAAGTTAATGCATTTATTTGTATAGTTCAGAGAGGCCCAGTGAAGCAAGCAGGCTGAAACACAGATGCTCTTCCAAAGCTGCCTTGAATTGTAGTCAGCATCTGGGGAAAGGGTGAAATGACAGAAATCAGTGGGACGCTGCACTATCCAGATCAAAACCACATGAAAGCAGGAGACTATTTTTCAAAGAGGGAAATTCCAGAAGGGAAATGGAGTATCTGTAGCTGACATCACTCCCCATCAGGCTAAATTGATGGGTGGGAGAAGACATCAGCACTGACTTTAGCCTCCCTGCTGCCTGATACACAACCAACCAGATCAGCAGTCCGTAGCCCTCAAAGACGAACCAGTTGTCTGATCCCATTGCACAGAGGAGATCAATGGTAGGATATAACAGTGCTTGGGGAAGCACAGTAGCTCTGCCAGCCGAGCACAGCCTAAGGGAACCACCTACCAACCCTTACAGCTCCTCCGGAATCCTCCCACAGACTTCTGCTACCACAAAATCTGGGAAGGCTTGAGTTCATTTTCTTTTTAATATTTTTTTTTTCCCCCAACATTCATAATTTTCCAGGGCACAACTTTGTCGCACATTTTTCCAGCATCTGTTTCTCGGAGCACTCTGAGGCAGAGGTCCTTTCTGACCCTGCAGCATAGTTCCTCAGGCACAGAGGGACAGCTTCCCTCCTGCTAGTTTCTCTTTGCAGGGACTTGGGGAAGAGACAAGGGGTCTGCAAAAGATTTGGTCTACTGCAGGTGAAGAGACTGGGAGAGTTTGGGAGCAGGCTAAGCGGTGTTTCTATCACCTTTTGGCTTCCCATTGCATCACTGGATTGATAATGCAGATAACATAATCGTTTGCAGAGACATGGCAAGTTAAAACAGAGACATGATGGGTCAGATGCAGCCTTCAGCTTAGGTCCGGATCACCTGTCTTGACGTCTAGCAGGAGCACAGATAACATAAAAGTTCAGGACAACAATTCATACTGCTTTGCTACAAGGATGACCTGGTTAGGTAGGCATGCACTTTTAACTGATGCAGTAATTCAGGACTGAAAAATTCTGTAGGCGCTGATATACAAGATTTGCGCTGGAGAAACAGCTAGGACCATAGCCATAGTCAGACATAGAAACTGGATGTAGATTCTTTTGTTTTCTGGTTGGAGGCAACATCAGCTCTCTAGGGGAGCTAAGAAAAAGCTCTGAACTCTCCCAGTCTTAGTATTTTGAGGTCTCAACAGGTAGACTGGGAGCCCATAGAAGTCACTTGCCTTTGGCCTTCTGTCTCTCTCTGCCTTGTTATAATGCAGAGACATTCACATTTCTTTCCTTCACCCTAGGCCAGTCTAGACGGTGAGTGCTTTGGATAGGGATTATTTCATATGTACAGCACCTGGCACGGAAGACCCGTGCAGCCTGCAGCTTCCAGGCTATTCAGAAATAGCTCCATGCTGGGTTCCCTTGTAAAACCAATCTTGGACCAGGCTGATCGGCATTAGGTTCATGTGAGACTCAGAGCCAGCTGTGATGCTGTGGTGAGAGGCACTCAGTCTGCCATGATTCTTAACCCAAACCGAGCATATCTTTGGCAATTGTGGGTCTGAATGTTTGCACTGTTCAACCCTGACTCATCCCATGGAACAAGAGGAGCAGCAGGAGGAGAACCCACAAGCCCTGATGATGGAATAAAGTTTCAAGTTAAAAGGAATAAAGGCTTGTGGAAATCCCTAAGAACCAAACCACAATATCTTCAGCCCCTATTTTTGTAATTGTGTCAAGTCTGGATGGAAGAGAGAGACACTACTGTTGTCACCCAAAGAGATGCCAGGTTTTATTTAGACTGATTTTGATGTACTCCTAATCCAAGGCTTCTAATGCCTTATATTTCACTTAGAAATAATCTAAATCTCCTGTTTGTCTCTTTGTGGTGTAGTGAAACAGATAATTTGAAGGGGTATGGGACAAAGCAGAATGACCGCTTGCAGAGCATTAATAGTCCTGGTAAAGGACATATCTACATTTGTATGAGGGGAAAAAAGGCCAGCTAGAGATAGATGATTTGGATGATTCATGAAGCTTCATAACAGAAAGAGGGATTTGCATTGAAATTGAACTATTAACCCCAGCAAAAATATCCATGCACACACTGCTGTAGTTTTGTTTTGCTTTGTTTTGTTTTGTGTTGTTTGTTTTGCTTTTAAGCAGTATTTAGTCAAATCCAAAGGGTTAGAGCACTCTTTTCTATATTCTCGAACATGGACCAACCACAAGCATGGTCTACTGGGAGTCCTTACTTAACAGTGTCCAACGACCAACCAAATCTTGGATATTCTCAAGGAATCTCAAGGGATTTTTTTTAAAAAAAATAATATTCTGGTTAACATAGGTGGTAGAAGATGCACAGGAATAGGGTGTGATGCCAGAGACATTTGATGCCTGCAGTCAGATGGGGTCCACTACAGCTTACCTCTCAGCTTACCTCTGATTTACAGCTAGCACCTCCTGACTCATGGCTCTGCAACATGTTGCCCATCACTGCAGGTTATGGAATTGAGTCTCATGTCATATATTAGCTTCTCCAACTTCTTGGTGTTCACATTGAGTGTAAAGCTGGGATTCATATTATGTAACAGTCATTATGTCATACTTCTATGCATCAAGGCTCCTTCTATAGCAGATATGCAGAAATAAATCTCAAGAGAGTCTTTATGCATTAAAGAAGAACGTATGCAGGAAGAATATTTATATTTTAAAAAAGGAGAAAAACAAATATTCACAGTTACCAGATAATTGCACAAAACTGTACCAAGACTTGCAACGTCTTTCTTCTGCAAAGATTCTAATTATCTAAGCCATCTCTGACAAATGATCAATAAAATTCATATTAAAAACTTCCACTTTGGGAGAATCCGCAGCCTCATTCAGACATTGGGAACTCCAATATTCCAATGTTTTATCTCCCAGTGACCCATTTAGATCTTCCTTTTGTAACGTAACCCTGACTTATTGCCCTGGTCATCATGGATAGGAAAAAGAGGGAGAAGTGGTGACCCCACTGCAATGAGAAGTTAGCTTTTCCAACAGAAATTGGTGTGGCAGAATTTTCTGTCATTGAATTATGCTGATTTACAATCCAAAGAGAAAGTCTTAGAAAACTTTATTCCACCAAGAAATTCTAGAGTTGAATTTAGCCCCTATGTAACTGGTCTTCAGCTCTAGCTGAACTTGTGCTAGGCTCTTCTGTCCCTGGAGCCCTTTAGCCAGCATTCTTTTGTGTTTATTTAATTGACTCATCCTCAGGGAACAAAAGTTCAAATTACAAGTACAAAAGGTTTTGTGAGCAGGAACCAGCCCTGAAAAGCCCACAGAATTAAAATGTGCTTGCTTGCAAAATGTCAGACTCTGTGAGATTCACCCACTCCTAACAGAGTCATAGTCCTCTTGTTGTGCCCCTGTACAGGCATTGAGTGAAGTTGCTGGAAGCAGACCGTATCTCCTGAGTAGTACAGCTTTCTCAGTGTTGGATGGATGTCTGGCTGGATTTTTCAATTTGTCCTATCTGTGAGTGTTCAGGAGCTTATCACCCTCTGGCTCATCTTTGGTTATAGTCTTGATTCTGTCTCTCAGCTTTCCTAATATTTTAAATTACTTCCTGTATTTACAGGAAAAGGGAGTAAAACCTGTTGTGGAGTCATTCCAAACTTCCAAGGGAAAATGCCACTTCATTGATCATCTACTTACAACACTACGGGCCTGCAGATGCTGTGTCTCCAGAAAGGACAAAAAATGGGACAGAATTGTGGACCACTTCTGTAGGCAACCAATGTCTTTGCTCTAATGTGTTTAAACCAGAAGTTTTCAGTCCATGCACACCTACCAAACAAGTCAACTATCCATGCCACTAAGGACCATTAAAGTCTTTCATGGATCTTGGTAACAGCTGCAGAGAAGCTGGGCATCACGCATTTAGGAAGACGGTGAAGGTGTTCTTGCTCTTGCTCTTGCTCTTGCTCTTGTTCTTGCTCTTGCTCTTGCTCTTGCTCTTGTTGGGGCCTCACAGCCTGCACTCACCACACACACCAAAAGCTTGTGCGTGCCCAATCACCACTGAAGTTATCAGCTTCAGCAAAGAGGCAAGGTAGTGAATAGGCTAACTGAAATGTCTGCCTATGACTGTGTTGCCTTGGGAACATGTTCCAAGGAGCAAGGAAACCAAGTATTAAGGAGAAATCTGAACTCATGCTATTCAGAACAAACCTCTTCTGCAGCTGAGTTGGTGCACGCACCCTGTGCCACCCTCAAACCAGACCCTTACTCAGAGCACATACATATTGTTGGCATGAAGTGAGACCCTGGGATGAGTTTTAACCTTTTCTTGGTGCCTGTGTTTCTTCTCAGAAGGACCTGAAGAACGGTGTGAACGGATGTGGATGCACTGCTGGCATTTGGGGAGATGCAACCTGTGCACAACACGTGAGATGGGCTAGACCAACAGACTAAATAATTCCTTTCTTTCCTAGGCCAAATGGGAATACCCTGGAGGTAGGGTAAGACCTAAATTTGCATCGTGGCAATCTGTACTCTCTGTGCCCTAGAAGTCAGTCAGACATCTCCGTATCCTCCAATACCTTCCATCTAAGACAACAAAGTAAATTCTAATAAATAAATAAAATACAATGCAATAAACGGAGGCATCTCAGTCCAAATGCAAAAGAGAATATTGCTGTGTGCTATCTCACTGATTGGTGTTATCAGTGAATGATTTAACTTGACAGGTCACCCTCTAATGACCCGCTCTCCCATGGCTCTCCAAAACCCGTATGTTAAGCAGGAACAACTTCTGGGCCAGTGCTCATTTAGCATAAGAAACCTCCCTCACTTGATTCCTTGCCGTGAAACGGAGTTAAATTGGGACCCATGCTGGGGAGCTGCCTAATCAGATCTCTAATAAGGAAGAGCTGACCTTGAACCATGTTCCTGTTGTGCTGGAACTGCTGTGGCATTGAGAGAGGTAAAATACCCTTTTGCTACCTCCACACCTGTGTCCGAGACCTCATGGTAGGAGGTCTTCTGGTCTCAGGGGGTTCTCGGCATGGTCACAAATGCTGGCAGAGGTGCACATTGTGAAGCCACCCTTGAATAACGTGCTAAGGACCCTTGAAGGGACACTTGCTCCTTGGTGACTCTCTTTGACATCATTTAAGAAGGAGGAATTGATAGATTATTAACCATGGAATTCCATGAACCAGAGGTCAGCTGTGGTTCAGGCCTTGGTGGGTTCTGGGTAACATAGGATCAGCTTTCTCGCTTGCTTGCTCACTTCTAATGTACGTGTTTACTATTGAAACAAATTATGATGATTGAACCTTGACCCTTCATTATGCTATGTCTGAATCAGGACCTTGAGTAAAAACCTTAGGACAGTAAAGTCTCCGAGGTCTCCTACCATCCTTAGCTGAAATTATCAAAATATTCAAAGAAGGTTAAATTTGTGATATGGCAGTTACCCTTGTTAAATACAAAGTTCTGAAATCTCTTCAGAGAGCCCCTGAGCTACAGAGGCTATTCAGGGAAAATATCATTAAATGCTTGTCTTGCTGTTATATTCTTTCTCTAGGCATCTGCTATGGGCCACTAACGGAGAGAAGACATTAAGTGAGATGGACCATCGGTCTGACCGGTTCAGGGTTGTTCTTATGATCACTGAAGAATGGAATGAGATTTCCAAACAAGCTTTCAAACTACTGTTGGGAACCAGACTCCAATTACTTCCAGTAGCTGTTGTTTTGTTGTGCTGGATGTGCTCCACTGGTCAGAACAAATGCTGGCTGGCTGGCACCCTGAAAATCCTCCGCAGAACTTGTGATCCCTGGGCTGATGGATGAAGTGATGTGATTAGCAAAAATGTAGATTAGATCATGCTCTGGTATCTTTTACATGTACAGAAAAAGACATTTCTCACAATCACAAAGGAAGGGAAAAAGATCAAGGGACAACAAGGCAAGAAAAGTCATTTCATGTGAAAGTCCAATATGAAGATTGTTCCCAACAGCTCATTTGCAGGGCTTTGGTCACACCGATCTTCCTCTCTACAGACTGCTCCATAGCCTTAGAAAATTTATTGGAAAGATTTGTTTCCTGAAATTCCTTTCCTGGTATTCACTCTAAATTAGCTCTTTTCTTAATTGTCTCCCATTACTTTTTTTCCTTTCTCTCAGTCCTGATCCACTTCTTCACTGCTGCCAACTCTTGCAATAGTACCATTAAGTCTTGCAATATTTAGTGTTTTACTGTAATCCTCAGCATCTGGAAGCAAGAGGTTGTGCAAGGATTCCAGCTTTCATTAAAGAAGCCTTTAGCCCTTGGAGCTGCTTAGAAAAGCTTGAAAATATGACCTAAGCATACGGTAAAGACAAAAAATTTAAAAATCCAAGAAAGATAAAATCACTGAAAAGGGCAAACAGCAAGGAAATGTATATACAGGAGAGAAAATAAAGGTGACATTAATTTCAGGGTAAAGACAAATTCACAAATTCGAATAATCTGAATGGTGATATTGGTGTTTGAAACCAAGCCTATAGGTTAGAGATAGATTCCAGTACACAACAGTTGAGTACACAACAAGGGGAAACCAGGCTGTTTTCCACATTCACTGAGGGCAGAAGGAAAAGGCAACAGTCTAAATTGATTAGACAGATGAGATATGAGGGAAAACGTATTGTAATCATAAGAAAGGTTAAAAAATTGGGACACTGGCGTGAGAGAAGGTGGACTCTCCTTCTCAGGAGATCCTTAAGAGCTGGTAGATACACATCTATCAGAAATGGATTTAGGAGAACCTTGGGTGAAACAAACTAGTAGCTGAGGAAAGACAGGAGAGGAATGGCTGCATGAGCTCTGAGGGCCACTACCAGCCCTCTGCACTAGGATTTTCCAGTCTCCTCTCATCCAACTTCTTTCATAATTCTCTACCTTTATCCTCACCATGAAGAACAGCTAGGGACAGGAAGGTGAGGCAGTGTGGTTGGGTGATATACTTAACTTCCAGACTCCTCTGAAGGACAAAGTCACATAGCTCAAAGCCTTTTTGGCTCAGTACTAAAAACGACGATGATCTCTCAGCTTTTGGAAACCTGACAACAGAAAATAGAGTCAATAGGTAAGGCAGTAGCTTCACGCAGTTTCAGGGCAGGGGCTTAAGTCAGCATGTAGGTTGTTGTGGTGTAGACCCTGCTCCCCCCCAGTAACAAGCCGCATTGCAATGTCAGATCATTCAGCACCATATGAGAACAAAGAGCTGGGATAATTGGGCACTCTACGACCCTGCCTGTTGGTACAGCGAGCCAAGATAAGAAGTAATAGGGTATCTCTTTGTCCCGGGATGAGCACAGCGAGTTGGGACAATTAGGCACTCCCTGATTGCACCTGGAACTCCTGTTGCGATCACAGTGAGTTGAAGTGATGAGGCGCTCCCTGACCATCTCCGGAACTCCTGTTGCCTGGGGGATGTGCCTGGGTCTTCTCCTGCATGGGTCGCAGCCCACATACCTGAGAGGTGCCAAGACTGATTATCTGATAAGAATTGTGGCCACGAAACGGTTACGCTGACCAAAGTCAATCATCTTGCAATTCTATAAATAATGGTTCTAAAGCGAGACCCTTTGAGCTCTCCGGGACCACAGCAGGCTGTGACCGTGTATCTCCCTCTGAGCTGGGAC
>VZSC01017240.1:388837-409073 GCA_013398225.1 Steatornis caripensis
ATTCACTGTGACAGTTGCACCTAAGCACCACTCTGACCCAATTCCCTTTCACAATCCCTTCACACAGTAAGTAATAGAGTGAATCTTGCCATCGAATTCTGTAAAGTCGCACCTTTTTACAAACTCATATTAAAAATCACCTTTCCCTCATATCTGTGGTGGTGATTCTTTGAGCGACCGTTAAACCTTAACCACTCTCCCCTGTGACATAGGTTTATAGAGGCCTCAAAAATTGACCAGGATCCTATCTTATTCTGAGAACATCCAGAAAAATGTCTTCAGTAGGGAAGTAGGTAGGTACCTGCAGTCCATGTACAGAAAGGGTTACTGCTGATGTTTACCTGTTTCTGCTATAACTAAGAATAAGGAGATGGGATAGAGAGGGCCAGTGAACCTACCCCTTTGTTTCGCGGGACCCTGCATCACACAAGTCGTTTCCTTTATAAATAACATAGGTTGCTTGCCCTTCACTTTGCCCCAACGCAGAGGGTTTCGAGGATCTCGCATCACTAGCACTTTAACAATCTGACTTCCAGCCTGATTTCAGTCTGTGGCCAGTTTTCCATTCCTTTGTTCCTGTGCCAACAGTGGCCTTTAGCTTTAATAGTTGTCTCCTCACTTCGGTGTATTACTCCCAGATGGATTTCTAGTCACCAGTTAGATCCCTTCTTATCCTTCAGTTGCTAAGCTAACCAGGCCAAGCAATTCTAGATCCCTCTCATCACACCCGCTCTTTGCTCCTTGATCACCTTAGCAGCCTTTTTCTGCAGCAGCTTCAGTAACTGTCTAATCAGCATTAGTTACCTTGCTGCAGATCTCAGGAATGAAACTGTGGTCTTGACTTTCTCCTTTGAACTGGGCTATATCTTTCCTCTGACCACAGTGGGAGCAGCTGAGTAGTCATCACATCTCAAAAAAGGTAAAAGTCCTAAACAACAACAAAGGCCATAAATCAGCGTGTGCGAAACCTATCATCTTGACAGTGACGTTCATTTAAATGAGGGCCTCAAATGCTGCAATCTGAAGAGATGAGTTACGTGATAACAGAGACTTGCATCTTGTAATTAATCAGAACACTTAAGGGATGATACAACTCACCTGACTGTATCCATCCAAAAGTTAGTCATACTGTATAAAGTAGTCATCTGTCGCCCTGAAAAGCCACCGGAAAGAGGCTGGTATCTCCAGAGTGGGTCAACAGGCTGATTTTCAGTAGTATTTTAGGATGGGAGAAATCACACCCCAGAGAGATAATCCTCTCTCCCTGACTTTCACAGGAGCCTGTATGACTAGGTGCAACTAGACACCTAACTCTCCAGGGAGCTACCAAGCCTTCAGACAAAGTCTGTCTTAAATGACGATGGAGAGTTGGAGCCCAAAACTGTCATTAAATACATTTGACCACTCTTCAGTAAAACTCTGCTGAAACCTGGCAGAAAAAGCCAGCTGTAGATGTTACAGGGGTTCATATTGACTCTGGATGGGAATAGCACCTTGGGATTTCCCAAAAGGTTTCGGTTTTTTTTCTGAGTCTGTTTTATAAGATCAAAAAGAGACCAAGTAAAGTAAATGATTACGCAAAAGATTTTAACAGCATGTACTGCATGTACTGACTTTAGTTAAGTTTGTGTTCAATACAAATGGGTCCTGGTCTACAACCAAGACTCCTTAGGGATATTGTAGTTGAAAATAATGAATGAATACATCTAAAGAATATGGACAAAGTTGTCCTGTATCTTGTAATATCTAGCTTCTCATTGACGCAGTAGGCATTCTGTTACTAATTCATATACTCTGCTTTCCCATAAAAGACAATGGCCACAGAGAAAACCCGACAACAATGATGACAACCCCATAAAATTCTGAGAGAAGATGGGATTGTGCTGTTCTGCTTGCAGGGCTTTAGAGGGTAAGGGAATTCTCTGGCATTGACTTAATGCCAAGTAGTTCAGGACCTTTTTATCCACCTCATTGGATTATCCACAGGAAATCTTCTGACTCATTAACTCCATTGAGAAGGTCAAATAGGATTTTCAGCAACCTTGACCTCCCCTCAGCAAGTGGTTATGGGCTGCAGAGATCGCCTTGATTTCTGTTACAGTGCAATAATCTCTGAAAAGACATTGTGGAAAACTTTCTGTTTTTACCTTATTTTACTAGTGGTTAGCACGAAATGGTCACTGAATATGAGAACACAGAGGCCGGTGGATTTTCATCCTTTTTCAGGGATGTTTCAGGACTCTGATGGCTTTCTCACTTTGAGTTCTGATATGAATTTATCTAGACTGTCAGGAGCATGGGAAACATGACGAAGATATAGTCATAAGTCTGTAAAAAGAAGTGTGAGAGGTCAGGTTAAGACAAGCACCTCAAAGAGGAAGAGATCCCCTTAAATCTGAGAAGATCTAATTCATTTCCTTCATTTAATGAAAATTACTTATCTTGAAGGCGAAAACTTCTGATGTACACCTAGGGGAACCTGACAGTACTCGCGTCGACTGCTGTGGGGGTAAGATCGTAATCTATGAAAAAATAGAGATGGGTACCCAGGCTAACCTTGGGCTACAGGTGAGAAATTAGTCTGTTGAAGTGGGCATGACTTTGAATGACTGAGATCTGTAGAACCCCAGGACTCGGGGGAAACTGCAGCAGGATCTAACCAAGGAGAAGAAGGGAGCTCTTATCCATATGAGCTCTACCAGACTGCAGCCCAACAAGGAAATGTCATTAACCCAACTGCTGCACGTGCAGCTTGGCTGACAAACTGTCCTGTGCTGTGCCCTAAGAAATGACCAAGCATTCGCTGGGAGATGCTGACCCAAAACGAGGACAGGCAGCAGACAAAAACTGCACAGCATGGCTCACTGCCGGCCGTTACGTCAGCCAGCACCTATTCTGTTTACGAGTGTGGCTGTAGCCCATGTGTGGGGGGCAGAAAGACACGCATCCTCTCCCCGACACATTTCTAAACAGCTAAGCGAGTGGAGCGTGAGCATTTTGACTCGGTAACATCTTAAGCAGCTGTGGTTTGTTACTTACTTCTGCTCTGTCTGGTTTGCGTTCGCACCTTGGGGATTAGTGCCTATTTGCTGGTTCAGATCGGACTGGAGAGCTTGAGGTCTGCTATCACTTAATCAGATGTTTTGGTATCAGATTCCTGCTAACTTTAAAAAACCATGGGAACTGGGTACGGGGTTTATGGTACTTCTGTGCTGTGGAAATCACCTTCTTAGTTCTGTACTGCGAATTAAGGGACAGTTCACAGAATGTTCTTGGAACGCAGATGACCCAAAAAGATGTTCATTTAAGGGAGCTCGGGAGTTTCTTCAGCCCTGCGTTCAGCTACGTCTTTTATGAACTGTGTTTAGTAGTGGCTTATACAGAGAAGTTCATGTAGTTAGTCTCTGCTTGCCAAAGGAGAAAAAAGTTTCCCGAGACCTATGGGATGTAAGCACAGAAGCAGCAAAGCAAAAGATGGTGCTTTACCTTAGGAAAGAACAGCGATCGCCCTGGTATAGAAACACTGATCCAGTTGTGGCGACGTTTTAGAAGAAAAGTGAGAAAGTGAGGGAGCATGCTAAACACACCATGAAGGCAATTCAGTTCAAAAAAAAAAAAAAGGCAAAAAACCCACCTTCAAAGGCAGAGACACAGACAGCTCATGTTCTGCGTATCAAAAGGAAGGTGGGGAGGGATGTTCCGCGAGGAACATCATGTGAGTTTCTGAAAACAAAGGTCCATCTAAATGATCAACTTGATCTTTTTTAACTTACTTCTAAGACTTTTAGTCTGTACGGTAGCACTGGGAGGGTGTGAACTGCTGTGTTGCAGAGGTGCTTGAACCCCACGCAAAACCAGAGTCACACAAAGGAGTCAGACGTGCGCTTGTCTCTGGGGGAAAAGATACTGGAATCAGGAAAAGGTGTATTTAATTGTATTTATGGACAGTCTGTTGATCACCACCCCTCTTCTCCTATGGGGGGATTTATCGCTCCCTAGAGGATTAGGCTGATCATTCTGACCGTCCTTGCATGCCACCAAAACGCAAAGCTGGAGGATTCGCACAATGCAGAGGTTGCAGGAAAACCACGGACGGAAACATGCCCCAGAGTGCAGCTGCAAAAAATGAGCTGAAGGTGCAAGAGGAGCCACCCCTCCAGCACAGTCCCCTGTCTCCGGCCAAGAACCTGGGTCTAGGAAGGGTTCGTGCAAACATCTGAACACGTCTCAGGGACTTTGCAGTCCCAGGGGTCTGCTGCAGCCCCGAGGTGGTTTGGGCACCTCTTCACAGGAGGTCTCTGTGGTAGCTGGCACCCTGTAAATCTCCACTCGTTCAGTGGTACTCTATGCACAGGCTTGAAAAACACCGAGATGAGAGCGTGCTCAGTGAAGGCCTGTATCTAGCAGCCTTTATCAGGACTCTGCTTTTACAGGAAAAAAAAAAAAAAAAAATCAATAAAAGCCTCTGTTGGTTTTTGCATAACAAACCGGAGTAATCTATGGCTTGAACTGGAATAAAAGGACAAAACCTGCTGCAGATAGAGAGCTGATGTCAGCTGTCATCCTCCTTTAGAAAAGCCCAGGACAATGGTGCTGAATTAGGACAAACCTGAAAGACATCCCAGTGCTGGGAGCTTGGGTGTCCTGCCTGAAAGGGCCCGAGGGCCAGTCATTATCTGCAAAGTGAGGTCTCCTTTGTTAACCCTGTCACCACTCCTCCACCCACACCGCTCGGCCCCGTATTCCTGGTGGCCAAGAAAACAAAACCCGCTCCGGCGGCACTGGGAGGAGAGCACGGCAAGAAAAGAAAGCAGAGGGAGGGCTGGGAGAGAGGGGAAGCGAGAGAAACTCCTCTTGAATGCGCTATCAGATAAGGACTGTTGAAATAAGCCTTTTTTTCCCTTTTTTTTTTATTTCTTTCCATAGCTCCCTCTGCAAGCAGCAGCAATGGGAGGAAACAGATAATTAAAGGGCCTTTTAAAATGGCCCCACTGTTGTCCCAGGGATGAGAAGGTACGCTGGCAGGACAAGCGAAATACCCAAGGAAGCAGACCATTATCTCCTCCTAATGACTCGCAATGAAAAGGGTTTTTCTCCTCAGACCCTGGGCTCAGCCTCCAGCCCTGGGAAGATTTCATTCTCAAGGCCGGGAGAATAAGTCCTCTTGTCCACTTGCAGGCTGCGGATAAATGGACAGCACTGTTGTGGCTGGGTTTTGTGCCTCTACCGCCCCAAACGTCCTGGCCTGCTAATGAAAGGGGAGAAGCTGGAGGAATTGGTCTCAGACATGGACGTTTCCTCCTCTCACGTGTCCCTCCCTTCCCACCCTGTCTTATGAAGGTTTTATCTCTTCTATTTTGCTTCCAGGATACAGCGGGGTCCCAATCTTCCGCCTTTTCTGTCCTCGCTCTCTCCCGAAGCGTCTTGCTGCAGGCTGGCCCCAGGTGCTCCCAAATCCCAAGCAACCTTAGTGCAGCTGAAGCGGGGTGCACCTGGTCCTACACCGGTGCAGCTTTGCATCTCACTGCTTGGCTCGGGTCATCAGAAACACTTCTGTGCAAGCCCCCTGCACTCAGGGCAGGTCCTCCCCCTCTTTGACGGCCTGTGCCTCAGTTTCCCCATTCACAGAAGGGACAATGACCTCTTTCTTGGCCATCAAGGAGTGCTTCGATCCACTGAGACAGAGGCAATGAGTGAAATCTTCACTTTCAGCCTTGCCGAGAGCAGGGAAGGGGATGAGCTATTCCCACCAACCAGCTGCTACATGGCCAATAGCTCTGTCCCCAGCCATACCCCACGAAGGAGATGCCACCAACACTACAGCACAGTGCACAGTGCTGGCTCCACAGTGCAAAGCTCCACACATCTGGGAGCAGACGGGTTTTGTCTGCAAAAGTCTAAATTTATAGTCTAAACGAAACGGCAAAAAGTCCAGAATCATCCAGCTGCTTATGAAAGCATGAATATTTTTTTTATTGCCCTATTTTCAGGGGCAGAATTTCCTACTCTTGTTTTTCACTGTTATTTGCTTATTTTATTGAATGTCTGTGTAACTTTTGAGGGAGGACTAGCAGCCAGATTGTCCTGCATCGGACTGCTACCTGACGGTCAGGGGAAAAGAGATGCTAGATAAAGGAAGTTTCTCACTTGCGGGCCAAGAACGTTTTATAGTGTCATAAATTTTTTGCTGCTGCTGTTCTGCTTACTAGTAGTTTACTTCAGCCCAGTCACTGGTCACAAGCCGATCCCTGAACGTGCCTGCCAGCTTCACAGAAATGTGAAAGCAAATTGTTTGCAGCCTTTTCCGCCGGCTGTTCTCTGGCGCTCTGCATCAGGTCCCGCAGCGGCCTGACAGCCGCAGGTTAAGCAGCACCACACCGGACTTTGCTCGCTGGGCTCGAGCTGAACATCGTCCTGAAGTCCATGCCATCTGCAAACACTGACACCTCATCCCAGGAGACGCGCCAGGCAGACGACAGGCTCTGTTCCCGCTCACCCCACTTTTCCCTGCGGTATTTTTGAGACTTCCCACGGTGTTTGTGCCTTTCGAATGAGGCACGCAAATCTGCGTCGCCCTGCTCTTCCAGCCTCTGATGCACTTCCTTTCTCAGGAAACTGTTAGGGGAATCATTCAGGACTCCGTTTCTGTTGCTTACCCCATCTCTGTCAGTCTCTGCATAGCTTCCCCTTTCTCTTCACCTCCAGTTTCTCCTCTGGCATGGGGTAAAATGACGGTCCTAGCTCAACGAATGGGGTGTTAGCCTCATGGAAACTCAGCCTGTGCTTGGTGCAGCGTTTGATGCCCTTGCAAAGTGCCAGCAGATTCCAGCAGCAGTGCGCAGCACCTCTCCTTGTCCCGAGGTCAAGGATGCGAGCAAGGCCAGCACCGCGCAGAAGCGCACCGTCTTGCAAACCAAGGGGGAGCCTCTGCCCTGCAAGGGAAGAGACTGGGGCAGACAGCAGGAAGGAGAAACTGGCAGAGGCGGGGAAGAAAGCTCCTGAATCTTGCCAAACGTTTGAGGTAGAGGAGGGAAAGGATGAAGGGAATAAAAGGGCAGTGTTGTCTGAGACTAATTAATGTAAAAACACAATTCGCTTGGGCTAGGACAGATCTTTTTACTGAGTGGAGACAGCTTTTATCTGCCCTTTGCAGCTCTGGCTATTTTTCCCCTTGCTATCTGGTTACCTATTTAGCACACTGGTGCACACGCACTCACACGCCCCTGGGCAGCACACGTGGAGTCCAGCCTGCTGGAGGTATCCGTGGGTTTCTTGCGGTGTTAATTACTCTGCTCACAATATTCAACAATTTCCTGGGTGCCTTCAGAAATCCCCTGCACAACAGTGTTTTGTTTTCTAAAGCGTCGTCTGAAAACAGGAGAAGGGAGAGACACACGGTAGCTTTGATTTTGCACCCTTTATTTTGTACTCAGTGCCCTGAACACCAGCAAGGCGTAAGAGAGTTGAGAATGAGCCAGAGCATCTGCAACTAGACCCCTTCATTTAGGCTTTTGCATTCAAAGGTACATCTCTAGGACGAGAGGATTCACCCCCTCCAATTTCCTTTTTCTTCCTCAAAACCCAAAGGACTCCAAAGACACTCAGAAGACTCCTCTGATCCCCCCCAGGTTACTTCAGTCTCACCCCAGGGGTTGTTTTCAGCGTTACGTGTCCTGCTTGATGGGCAGAAGAACGCTGAGCAGCTTATGTGTATCCGAAACACATGCGCCGCTACGGTTTCGGTGCTAGGTCTTTTGGGAGGCTGTTTCAGAATGGGTTCTCCCTTATTACTGGTGGGTCCCTTGTGCCTTCTGGATCATGAGTGAAGGCCTTGTGGTGGGCTCCATACCGCAGTGTTACAATTTTTGCCAGGTCCAGATATAAAATTAAAACTCCTTCAAAATCCAATAGTCTATATCTATTTATCATGGAGCACAGCTGCAAAACTGTCTGGAGGTGCCTGTGTTATGGNTAAATTAAAACTCCTTCAAAATCCAGTTGTCTATATCTATTTATCATGCAGCACAGCTGCAAAACTGTCTGGAGGTGCCTGTGTTATGGATTGTGATTTTTCTCTTGACAACTCTTCCCCATGTTCAGCTCAAATTAAGTTACTTGTGTCTTTCCTCTTTTTGCATGTTAATCCTTTTACCACGTCTCCCTTTACTAATACACCTTCTACCACGCAAGGACCATTTCTCTGTATCATTTCTACTTAAACTCAGAGTTGTTCTTCTCATTTCACATTTGCCTTTTGAGTTTACTGCTGTTTCACACTGGAAAGAGGGTGTACCGGCAAGCTCCTCAGTGTTCATCCAGTTGTTCCAACTGTTCAAGCAGAAGAGTCGCCTCTACCTTCAAACCTTCTCCTGCCTACGCGAGTGATGTATGTGAAAGATGCATTGCCTTGCAGAACGTCTGGGGTCTTCTTGGTAGTGCATCGAGCAAAAACTTGTTTCCAGCTGTCCCTCTGGGCCTGGACCACTGTGCGATGCAGGGAAAGCCACCCCATCCCATTTCGTCTCCGCCCACACCTTCTGCTCTTTTTATTCATCTTTCTTTAATCACAACTGCGGGTCCTGATTCACACTAAGGTGCTGACCATGGTTGGAGACTCAGACTTACCAGTACTACTAAGACAGGTGGTAGTTGATATGCAGTATACGTACTGTGCACAGCGAGCAGGAGATGAAAACAGTGCGTGGTGGATCTTCGTGTTGTAAGACAACCAAAATCTGCAGGTTCACTACCTGCCTGCGTGTACTTGTTTCGAGCTCAGCAAATGTAATTGTAACAACAGCAAATAAGTTGTCATCTGCGCAGCTAGACAAGGTCAGGAACATTTTTGTGAAATGTTCTTTTCAGTCTTACTGCAATCAAAATGACTAAAAATAAGTGGGATGACATCCACACCATTTTTATTTAGGTCTAAATAATTGAAACACATGGATAAAAGTCCTGTGGTTTACTTTCTTTCATGTGGAATTCACTCTGCCTTCCAAGCACACAAAAAATTATATGTGTGTCTGTGTGCGTGTGCATGTGTCTGAATATGCAACAGTCATATTTATATTCTGTGTTTTAGTTATTAAAAACAAAGTTTCAGTCGAAACAAAACATGTGCTGGACCAGCCAGTAATTGTTATTTATTTAGCCAGATGTCACCTCTTGGGGAACGGCTATGCGCTTTGGGTTTTAGTCGTAAAAATAATACATCAAAACCGTGGAATGTTCCCCAAAATGAAAACTCTGGATAGACGGGCATTGCCGAGGAAGGGAGGCTGCTCGAGCCCCGGACCTCTCCCTGTCCACACTGCTTCACCTGTGCCTTGCTTGTTGGCTCTGTTTCAGACCACCGCAACTTGCTCCCTCGGAGACGTGGTTGTGGGGATAACTCAATCCGGTGACCCCATCGCCTGGAAGGGTGAGATTGCACCCAGATGGGCTCTGGTCAACACACTTGCGGCTCCAAACCTAGTCTGAAAGGCATTTCATCCTCAAACAGGCCTGCAACACATACATTCGTGCTATAACTGCATCTTGTTGAGGTATTGCAACAGAGTTCACATCATTTCAGACGCTTCGAATGTCAAAACCACAGAAAACACGAGACTGTTCTGGGGGGACTATGAGGAGACTGAGGTCCAGCTGCTACATGATGGAGTTGTGGTCAACCTTCTCTTAGAGAGGACCAGACCTGAGCAGCGCGGAGGTCAGGCTGCCCGTGCCCCTTGGTCTCTGGCCCTCTCTCACTTTTCTTTGCACTCTTACTTTGAATTCCCGCCCGGGTCTGTTTGTGGATATACAATCCGTTTGAATTCCTACAGCAAAAGATAAAGCATTCATTTAGCCAGTGGAAGCAAGCGAAGGGAAGGAAAGTTGCTTCTCCTTTGTCCATCCCAGGGTCCACTCAGCCGTCTTTGGGGCAAGCCAGAGGGAGCCAGGTCTATCAGGGATTTTGGGGCCACACTAATCAGCAGCTGAATCCAGCTTACCACCTCAACCGTCTGCAGCAAAGGCAAGCATTGCAGACTATTTTGTTGATGTTGGCAACTGGCTTTGGGTTCAGTGACAGAAGGAAGAGGTGTGGGGGAACTTCTAAGGAAATATGGGACAAATCTGTAAGCTTAGCTGCTCTTCCTCCTGCCGCAGGCTGGAAGGGAGGGAAGCCAGGTCTAATTGTGCTGGAGTTCAAGTGAAGTTGGCCCTGGGCTTCAGTCAGCACCAGCTTTTCAGGGGAATGACAGCCCCTCTGTTCCCAGCACAGAGGGAGCTCAATGAGAGCCTGTAGAGCCAGGCAGCCTGGCGCAGACCCAGGCTCCCGTGACACGATAAACGCTCTGTCTCTCTGCTGCTCAACAGGCATCCAAAAGAGAGGGAGCGAAGGAGAGATGCAAACAGGCTTGGATTGACGTGCCATGTGGAAAGGAAGCTTTTCCCCAGAGACAGCAAGATTGCTTCTATACCATATGCCTGGCCATCAAAAACCACCTCGCAGAATGTGTTAGCATTCACAATCATCCATGCAAGGAAGAATATGCGGATTTGCTACCGAGCCGCATCTTCGAACAAGGAGGTAAAAAAAAAAAAGCCCATCACGGCAGTTCTGCATTACGCCTGACTCTGTGCAACTTGCATCCAGGAGCCTGGAGACCTCTACAGAGCTGAAAGCGGGAGAACAATGGGCAGAGAAGGAGTACGTGTGTCTGCTGTGCTTAGGGGTGGCTACAGATTTACAGGAGGACAGAGAGGATTAAACAGCATGAGCTGAATGCACCATAGCACACGGCCAGCAGACCCCGGTATACGTATGCTATAAACCACGTTGTCTTCAGTCACGGGCTGCACATACCTCTGGGCAAGGGTGGAAAATGGCAATGATGTGCAGGTACCCCTTTAATCTGAGAGTCCCTTACAGCTGAGAAAGGCAAAAACAGCACAGGGATGTTCAGGACCAGAGGTCAGCTCTGTCCACAAAGGTCTGATGGGATTGGACTTTTTCCATCCTAACTGTTTTTCAACTCAAAACTGGTTACTTGGTTAAACTAAAGCTTTATACAAATTGATATATATGCTTTATTTAGCAAATTGGTATCTCAGTGGAAAAAAAAAAAAACACAGTGCTAAAATAACACTGTTTTAGCTAAAACTTCTGTAAAACTGAGGAAATTGTATATGGGGCAGAAATTTTGATAATTTCTTGAGAGTCTGAAATCACAGATCTTATTTGACCAAAAGAAAAAAAAAATCTAAAAAATTTGCGTGTTGTAATTGCGCTCCATATATACTGTACTGCTCACTCTAGTGTTCATTCATCAAGTTAAAGAAAAACACGCGTTTAAAAACCTTGGTGCCTAAGACTCCGTCATAGCGCTAAGCAAGGTCTTTTCTGCCCATTCTCATCTGTAATGCTGCCTTTGTGGTCACCTCTTCCAGCCCATTACTTTCATAGCCTGAAAATCAAAGTCTGAAAATCATGGTCTGCCTAAACCTGAAATTTCAGTTTTCATCGGAGCACCCTTCAACTTTCAGGCCCCGCCTGTTCTTAGACGCACCTGAAGTCCCACGGAGAACCTACATTTCTCTTGGAGGATATACCCTAAGACACCCAAATCTTTTTAGAGCTCCTGAAAATTCCGACTCCCAAGAAAGCTTTGGTGGGATTCCCAGATCAGGATCTCAGCAGAGTTTCTGTTAAGTTTTCAGAGGAAAGGTAAGGTGCTCTAACAGACAAAAAAAATCGCAGTTCTTCCTGGTCACATCTGCACGCTTATGGGAGCTCTGGTGCTCACTAAACTCTCAGAAAGTGACCTTTCTTTTCTGGTTTACTTCTCTGCCAATGAAATGAGCCAAAACAGAGGTTCAAAGAGTGCCAGAGTGAATGCAAAGGAAGGAGCAGGACTATGTGGCAAGAAGCCCTTCAGCAGCTGTTGGCTTCTGGATCAGCTCATCCATCTTATAAACCGGTCCTCCTCGGAGCGTGTCCCAAGCACACCTACTCGAGCTTTCACACATGTCCTAACCACAAAAATCCTCACGCTCTCTTTATACCTACAAAGCCTGTAGTTAGAGCACAAACTGGTTTGACTCCTCGCCACCAGAATAACCCAGCCATTGACCTTTGGGATATGCTGGACCGGACTTTCACCGCAAGAGCTCCTGTTTAAGCTGTTTCACTTTGAATAAAGTATTTCAGTATCCATTGCTGAAAGGACGGGGACCCAGGCGTATGAGACTTACGCCGTCGCAATGAATAGGAGGCCAAGCCCTGAGCTAGGCATCGGGACTCCCTGTGCAGCACACGGGGAGGGCAGGCGTCTGTTCTGCTGCACATTACGTTAGTCTGCTACCGTGGCATTAAAAAAAGCATCTGAGGGGAGGCGGGAGACGATGTCTGCGAGAGCTGAGCTGGAGGTTATACATGAACTTGGACGGGTCCCAAGGAATTTCACCAGCCTATTAAGGAAGCATTTACATCAGCCACAAGTTGCTTAATGTTTACTATGTTAAATAATACAAATTCCATGGGACTCTTTGTTCTTCTGCGTTCGGGGGGAAAAAGTGATACCTATAAGCACTACTCTCCAAGCTTTAATAGCTTTGGCCCTGTTTGCGTGCTCGCTGTGTTCTGGTGGCTTTTGTGCAGTTACCCAGCACAGCATTACTCCTTGCAAAACATGCATTCCCAGGGAGACAGGTCGTGCTTCGGGGCTGCCAGACCACCTGCCAGGACCCCCCTGGACCTGCCAAGGTGAGAGTTAAGCCTCTTTGCCTGAGAAGTGATATTATCAGCTCTTTTCTCAGAGGAACCCCATTATGCCTGAATAGAGCCAGAGTAGGGAGGGATATAGGCAAAGGGACAATAATGATTCCTTTTTTGAAGCAACATAAAAGACAGTCAGGACCTCGACAAGAAACCTGAGGAGTTAAGAGGCAGCGCTGAGGTCTCAACGGACATGAGGTATTCTTCTCCCCCTCGCCGGGCCCTGGAAGTATTTTGGAGTGGTCATAGTGAGAGGGGAGTTAGTAACTGCCCGCCTGATAAAGAGATCATTGACTGTGGAAGGTGAACATGGGAAGGAGGGTTTTCACATTAGATTTGGGCCAGTGCCAATGGACTTAATCATCTTGGCTCCCAGGCTGGCTCCCGGTAGCTCCAAATCCCGCCCTTGTTCACTTAGCCGCATTGGTGTTGGGAAAACATGAGTGAGGTCAGCAGAAACCCTCATGAATAGAGGTTTTTTTTCTGCTGCAGGCTAAAAAGAAGACAGAGGGGGGTTCAGACCCACAGATCTCAGCTGCGGTGACTAGGTCGCAAGGAAAGCAAGGCTTTTCCTGCCAGGCAAGCATGGTGGGATTCAACCCACGAGGCCCATCGTGCACCGCTCTACTAGGCAGAGTGCCCTGCAATGACCGTCCCATAGGATAAACAAACCAGGGGCTCGGGGACATGGCAGGATCAGCTGGCTTCAACAACACTGATGGCCTCTGTCTTCTCCTCCACAGCATCCCACAGCCAGTCCCTTGGTGGTCCCACTGGTTGGAGTTATGCAATACTCATAGGCTTGCCCCAGTGCTTCTCCAGCACTTGCACCATCGTGTCTGTTGGAGATCTCTCACAGTGCCCAGACATGAGGCTCTGTATGTCTGTGCTATCTGCAAGCTGTCCAGTATTTCAGGCTGTGCTCTCCATGTTACAGAGCCATGTCACGGCTGCGACGAGGCCTTGCGTGTTCACAAAGCAATGGCAAACAAGGCTCTTCGAGTCTTTGGGCTCCTGGGGTTGACAAGGTTTTCCTCTGGTTTCGTGGCAGAGCATGACAGCCCTTGTGTCGTAGGACAAAATTTACACCCATGGTTATAAGTGTTTTCAGATCAGTACCAGTGACTCCACAAGAAATCTTCACAAGTCAAACAATTACTGCAGAAACGGGTGCTGAACATGGTGGAGAAGGTGGAGGAGAAGTTCCTGAAAGAAGGTAAAGAAAGTCCTGCATTGAGGGAGGAAAGAAAAGAAAGGTTTAGGGAGAAGGCAGGCGGCTGAGAAAAGGACCGCAATTCTCCCTCTTGTATGATTTTCAAAACTGGATACCACCTCACAAGCCCCTTGTCTGTTCTCAGCTGTGGGTTTGCAGTGGGTGGGGAGCTGGAGTTGCGAGAGTCAAAAACAGAAGTGAGGATGGTTCAGGCAGCTCAGAGTTAACGCTAAAGCCATGAACACATAGTGGTAGCACTGGAGATTTGGAGAACTTGTCTGCTGCTGCCAACAGTGAGGTATGCATCAGATCCAAAGGTGATGCTGAAATTACAGCAAGTGGAAATTCTGATGGCTCCTCTTTGTGAAAGAGATGGCTGGACACAGAAGCAGAAATTGCTGGAGGAAGAAGAAGAAACTGAAGTGTCAGGAGCTGGAACTATGGAAGTTGAGTTGCAGGAGCTGGAGTCAAAACCTCAGGGAGCTGTGAGGTCCCAAAGTTTGTACCAGAAGAGGAAATTATTCCTGCTGTCACAGGCAATGATGTGGCAAAGAGAAGGGAGAGAGGGAATCAGTAGTGGGAAAAGGAGGGCAATACAAAGGGAAGAGTTTTCCATGCTGCAAGGCGCGTCTTGACCATAGAAAATGAGTCTGGAAAGGATCTCAAACCAGACCCCAAGTCAGAAGAAAATCTAAACCGTCTTTCAGAGATGTTTGTCTGCTTAGTGACTACCACAGATGGAAGTACAATGACCTTTTGTACTGGGAAGTTTTCCTCCTTGTCTACTTTGAAACTGTATCACTGAAAATTAAGTGTAACACTCCTTCTCATGTACCATGGTCATGGCAAAAACTTCTGTTGATGGAAGCCTGAAAAACAAAGCACAACGATAACAGAAGAAAATAAACTGCTAAGAAGAAAATAAACCTGCCCCATGCTTAACCTGTGGGTCCAGAACAGGTTTTCTGTTTCTGTCACGGAAGAGGAAAACTGAAATCAAGCCCATGTATGCTTACCTCAGCTTCAGCACTTTAATTCTGGGCATCCCCAATTATAAAGAAGCATCGTCATTTACATTTCACAGTGGGTGAAATGAGCCATAGGAAAGGAAATCATTAGGCCATACATGAAGCCAGGAACAGAATGCACATTCCATAGCTTTTCTTCCCTGAGAAGCTATGGATGAGCTTCTCAACTTCCTAATCAAGGTTTTCAAGGATTTCTCATCAGACCCCAAAGAAGTCACCCACTAATACCAGCTTCCAGCCCGCAGCTTCTGTTCACAGCACTCAAAATCTGTAAAAGAAATCACTTTTCACCGAGGTAACGGCACTTATAAAGAGTTTTCTCTCCAAGACTATACTCGTGAATGGACCCCTGCGTCATACCAGCAGCAAATCTGGGCTACCCAGCATCCCGGGGAGCAGTCCTCAGCCAGGCGTTCGAGCAGCTCAGTGAGTGAGGAGTCATCCACCCACCCAAAGATGCACCAGAAATTAAATTCTCAGCCCATCCCAAGCAGCTGGAAAGATGCACCAGGAAGAGGACTGCCTAACAAAGGTGGGAAGGGAAACAGAGCCTCAGCCTTGCAGCAGGACTGCCTTGGCCAGGGATTCAGCCCACTGCAGAGCTGACCTCCCAGTGTCGCGCATCTGCCAGACCATGCCCCTTCCCTTCCTTGGTGGTCACGTTCAGTGCCAGAGGGAACTTTTCCAGCCAGGGAAGCAAGAGACAGGATTGCTTCAAACCTAACATGTGCTGTGTGGGTGGTGAAAACTGCCTTGTTGTGATCCTGAAGTGAAGGCACCAGGACTCGATGCAGGGTCCGAATCGGTCTGGACCACCCTGCGCTTTAACAAGTTGCCTCTAAGCTGGTTTCAAGGCCGCATGCATTAATCATCAATACTTTTCTATCTGATGGAGGACACTTTAAGTTGGCTTTGAGGTAAGGCCCCAGGTGGACCTTTTGTACACCTCTTTCCTCAATGTGTTCTTCCCTGGAATGCCCCGACTTGTGGCGAGGCTGTTTGTGTGATGCAGAACAGAGGTGATTACTCCAGACCCTTGCCAGAGAGAGATCCCATGTGACAAAACTCTGCTGTCATCTAAAGGGTGACGTGATGAAATGTATGTTGGGAGTACTCAGATACGAGTGTGGAACCAGTCCACTCGGTGCACCAGCACATTGCTGGGAGAGGGACTGGNACTCCAGGCCCTTGCCAGAGAGAGATCCCATGTGACAAAACTCTGCTGTCATCTAAAGGGTGACGTGATGAAATGTATGTTGGGAGTACTCAGATACGAGTGTGGAACCAGTCCACTCGGTGCACCAGCACATTGCTGGGAGAGGGACTGGGGTGTATATATTTGGTAACCCAGAAAAAGAGCAAAAGGCAGACTCATTAGAATGCTTATTTACAGACACATGTCCTTGGTCAAAAACACATAACAATCAGGAAGAGCAATGCAGGAAACGTATGACGAAGCATCAGAAAGAAAGGCAGAACAATGATCTCTGTCAAGAGTTTCCAGGAGATGTCAGCACTTCTGAAACTGTGAGCAGAGCACGCAAGGTCTGCCTGAGCATCTCTTCTAGCCCATTTGGAGCAGCTTCTCTTGGGCTGGATGCTTCCCAGGCTCCCATGACAAGGTCATACCCCATGCTTCACTTCCCATCTCATGCCATTGGAATGAAAGGATGAAGCAATGGGCATGTGCTTTGTCACCAAGCTTTGTTAGCGCTGGCCCTCCAGAATGCAAGGAAAATCTGCACTGATTTCTTTCCTTTTTATTTTTTTTTAAAAACAGCCGCAACAAAGGGTCTGTTTAACATTAATTAAGCAGCTATGAAAACTATTTCCTTGGGATATATTATGGTGTTTCAGTCAGCCATCAGGTTACAATTGTCAACTGAAATTAACATGAATTGCCTACGTGTTCTTGTCTAATGAGCTATCAGCTGCATTCTGCGCTGTGGTCATCAAGGAGTGATTATTGTGAGCCCTGAGTTCACATTATGTTTGAGATGGTACCCACTTCTGCTCCCTGTCTGACAAACTGACAAGTACACAGACATCAACTCCAATTTGGTTGGCCATAAACCAGGGTAAATTTTCCTGCTCGCAGGAACAGTTTTCTGGGCGAGATTTTTTAAAACGTCTACCCTCTTCCTCATCCCCAATTACCCAAAAGCAGCAGTGCCTCCTTTGCAAAATAGCTGGCAGGATTTTCCCATTTCTGGCAAAAGTATGACCAAGGCAGGGAGATAATATGATCAACTGCTCTCTGTGAGCCTGCCTCCTCTTTGGCACTGCCTAGGATCCTGCACCAAAATGGGTGCGAGGGCAAGGCCATCAACCTTACAAGGATCACCAATCCAGCACCAACTGGCCCACATCTCCTCTGAGACAAGGCAACATGACGACAATGATCTAAGCAAGGTCTGCAGGCTCTACTGTTTGGTGATGCCTGACTCTCAGCCCTTTACTGTCGTCACAGTCTTACAGCTCAGAAATAAGACTGGCTTGCTTTCCTGTGTGGGATTAAACCTTAGCTTTCCTCTTTTTGAGGCAGAGCCATGAAATGGAGAGGGGTAAACCAAGCCTGCATCTACTCTGCCTTTGCTAGATCTATCTTATTAAATAGAATAAGCAAAGGATCGTTGCCTGGCCTCAAAAGGCAGAGCACAGATCATGTACTCGCTTTGGGAGACTCACTGCCCCTCGTCTTCCCTTGAGAGAGTTACAGAAAGGCACTTTGAGCTTTAACTCTCCTAGGATTAAAGAGAAAAGAAGCTCAACTCACCAGAGTTCTGGTTTTGGTTCTGTCTGACAAATGGTGTGACAGAAATACGATGCAGTCTCTCCTTTTCCAAATCATGTTCTACTTAGATTGCTTCAAGGAGAGTGCACGAGCAGTCCACAGCGTGGAAAGGCAACATAAATCATGCCCATAAATCACGAGCCCAGGCTGCCTGTACTGGCAGAGAGAGGGGAGATTGCAGCAGGTACACAGATTAGATTCCATATTTTACTGCTCTCATCACCACATCTTATTCTGACTTAGCAAACAGTTTGTGAAGGGAAGACTAATTTTCTCCATTGCCCGCAACATGCAATGAAGTCCTCTGCAGGAGCGCAGGTCCACCCGACAGGCCTTGGGTCTGGGAACCAGGTTTTAAATGAAAGGAAAAAACTGATTCTTCTAACAAGTAAAGCGCTGCAGGTTGAGTGGGAGGTTAACAGAGACCATGGGATCACCTAGTTCGAACTCCTGGCTAACACTACGTCAAGTCACCCCATTTCCCCTGGCTTGAGGCCCGCTAAGCATGCTGTTGGTCAAAACGAGACATCCATTCAAGCTCGATTTTCTCCAGAATTGGGGAATTCGGCACTCCCCTTTGGAGTTTAGTCAAAGCATCTTTACTCTCTCTGAGAAAAAAATTGTCTTGAATTTATCTTCTGCTTTTTTTTTCGCTTCTGCAGTTGCTTGACATGCTCGTTTCTGCCGGTCAGGGTGGTCTGTCATCATCCAAACTCTGTAGAAACATCATTCCTAGCCCCAGTGCCATCCAAACACCTTCCTTTTGAGCTTACCATCTTTATCTCTCTAACCCACCCCAGGCAGGATTCATCACATATTGGATTTAGACATCAGAAGTTAGAAGAGCTGAATCTCACCTTCACTGGAAGACATTTTCCCTGGTTTCCGACGAATATTCCACTTCTGGCACCACATCTGATGTTTGTTGGTCTTTTAAGTGCACCAAATCCCACTGTCTGTCTCCCCAACACTGTGCTCTCTGCTCTGAGCCGTTGCTTCATGGCTGGTGTTTTTAAGGATCCCATTAATCTTTGCTGTGATTCAGTTGCAACAGGAGCTTATGCTGAGCTGCCAGTCCTCTCCAGCCCTGAAATCCTTTAAAGAGCTGCTGTTTTCTTGATCTGTCACTCTGCAGTTGTGGCCTTCCTGCCTTCCTTATGCCTACATATATGTGACTTTGCATCACCATAGCAAGAAAATGCATTTTAGTAACTCAGGCTTTGCATGATTGCCCAGCTGTCACCATTATTTGACACTATAAAACTTCACCTGTAACTTATTCAGGGTTATATACGTATTTGTAGATCAACATTAAAAACGTTGAACATCATCAGGACTAGATCTCTGCAAACTTTCAAAACTCCTTCAGCTCACAGTGATTTTCCAGTGGCACACATACCCTGAAACGTGTCAGTCATACTGGTTTTGATACCATAAGTATGACATCATTGATCTCATTATTTTAATAAAAGCAGAGGTGCAACGTTGAGTCGAACACCTTCGGTTATCAAAGTATGTTATGTCTAAATTAAGGGTACCTCTATCAGCCAAACTTATTTGTTCATCATAAAAGAAACCAGGGTTTGTTTGCCAAAGCAGTGCCTCAAAAAAATCTCCAAAACAACAAAAAAAAAACCTCTAATGATGGGCAGCTTTTACTTCTACAATGACTGAATCACATATCTGCTGTTCTGTTAATTTCTATATGAGCTATATCAGCTTAATCATGTTACAGGTACCAAACTTATTCCAATTTCTGGCCTGAATGGCCCAAAAGTCACATCCACACTGTTGAGACCACTTGATTCTGTGACAGCATCAGATGCATCCTGCATTTTGATACGAACTATGCGCTTTGTCCCCTGTCCTCACCCTCAGGTCCCCCCCCTGACTGAGCCTGGAGACAGATAAATGCAGACAAGCGTTAGACTTTGCATTGGGTTGAACTCTGGAGTGCGGCTGCCTGAGAGCACAGCTGCATCCTAATTTCCTCCATTCAGGGATATGGCCAAATCCTGCCTGCAGCAGTTTCAGCTCCAGTTGGGAAGAGAACCGATGGAGGTACATCTTGGTCAAGACCCAGAAAGAGAATCCTTAGATCCTGGATCTTGGATCCTTAAAGGATATTTTTGCTTTGCTAAAATTTGAGTTTCTTTATTTTGCTATGGGATTCACCCATTACTTTTTTTTCCTGTTCACAGAATCACAGAATGGTCAGGGTTGGAAGGGCCCTCTGGAGGACATCCAGTCCAACCCCCCCGCTAAGGCAGGTGCCCCCAGCGCAGGGGGCACNAAGAGAATCCTTAGATCCTGGATCTTGGATCCTTAAAGGATATTTTTGCTTTGCTAAAATTTGAGTTTCTTTATTTTGCTATGGGATTCACCCATTACTTTTTTTTCCTGTTCACAGAATCACAGAATGGTCAGGGTTGGAAGGG
>VZSC01017241.1:0-25367 GCA_013398225.1 Steatornis caripensis
ACGGAGCCCTGCTTTCCTGGAGATGGCTGAACACCCATCAGCCGATGGGAAGCAGCTAATGAATTCCTTGGTTTGCTTTGCTTGTGTGCGCGGCTTTTGCTTTACCTGTAAAACTGTCTTTTTCTTAACCTGCAAGTTTTCTCACTTTTACCCTTCCCATTCTCTCCCCCAACCCACTGAGGGGGGAGTGAGTGAGCGGCCACGTGGGGCTGAGCTGCCGGCTGGGGTTAAACCACAACAAGGTTTGCGCTTTTAGCCCTGAGTGCATCCACAGCACTCTTCACTGCTTCCCCCGAGACCAGCATGGTTGATAGCTGCAATCATAGGATGACCTTCACTTTGTGATGTTCTTCCCAAAAACTAAGGCCTTCTGGGAATAAGGTGGTGCTGCTGCTGTGGTTTTCTTTGCTTTTCACTGCAGTGTCTCTGCAATGCTTATACACCGCTGTGTCGCCTGCAGAAGGAAACTTGGTGAGGAGGAAAATCTATTTAAATTCAAAGTGAAGACTACGGGTCTTTACTTCATGCTCTAGCATATTCCACTTCTATCACAAGACTGACACCATCCATCCCCAGCGTGGTGCCCAGGTTGGGGAGTGCCGTGGTGGGACTGATCTGTGCCACACTTCCAAGGGGAAATCTCTTCCCAGAAAGCTTACCGGACCTCTCCAGTTCATTAGATTCATCCTGCTTTTCTTATGTATAACCTCCTTCTTGGTTTTGCTCCAAGGCACTCAAATGCCCCACAGTGAGCTAACATAAGCAATTTGTTAATTGTATTTGGAAAAAAGTCCCTTCTGTGGTTTATTTGTTTGCAAGTTATTCAAGTGATTGATGACCAGTATGGGTTCAATAGATCTGGCTATTCACTTTCCATTAGCATGGCACAAGTAGTTGCAAAAACTAGGAAAATGAGCATTCTGGTTACATGTTGAATTTTCTGAAAAAAGGTATCTCCTCTGCGTGGGTGAGCAAATATTTCCAAGTAGTTCCATGTTCGATCTAGTAGTACCTAAGGACTATGTGTTGTTGTGGGCCAGAAAAACAAATTGGGAAGGACAAGTGATACTCCTTTTTTTTTTTAACAGTAAACGGCTTTTCTAAAAGAGGTCTCTAGTGTTCTCTTTCTGTAACATATTAAGACCTACTCAAATGAATAACTGCTATATAGAAGAGACTCAATTACTGAAAGATAATTCAATAGTGATTCAATAAATGACCGGTTTCATGAGAGGGTGAAGTTCAACATGGTGAAAGGTCTTGGTTTTTTTTAAGGTTTGTTTCATGAAAGTGAAAAATCACCAACAAATTAATGCCAGTGAGGCCTAATTTACTGGTTTTTCTTTTTCTATCTGTTAAGCAAGCTATAGTTTATATATATAAAAGCACGGAAAAGAAAGCACAAAGTCCTAACCTTTCTATTTGTGAGGTGCAGCTTTTCTCGATGAAATCCCAGCCTGTCTCAGACCATGCATTTTCTCTTGGAGGTGTGTTGTCAGACAATGTGTTCTGTCTTACAGAGCGTTGCGTCCCCAGGTGCTTGGATGATTAATGTCCATGGATTATAATCTGTCTTTCTCAGGTTTTGGCACAGACACTTTTAAGAATTACATAAAAGGTAATCGTGGGTCTTGCAGGAATTCTGTTAGTTGCAAAATGTTGTGAAACTTAATATTGCCACTAAATCGGGACAAATCCTTTTAGGCAGTAGATCATGCTTCCTGCCTAGCCACACGAGTCTTGACGATGCTGGCTCCTTCTCCTGTAGGAGGCTGTGGTGGGGACGGGACTTCCCTGGGCACGTTGGTTGTGTTAGTCCCAGTTTTGTTCAGCATTTGAATGAGTAGTGGAGACAGAGTGTGAACATGCACACGTGCAAAACATCCCACTCTTTTTTGTATCGAGGTGAGCCGTGTACAGCTTCAAAAGGAAAGTCTGTGTTGCCTTGCCGTAGCAGCACTTTGTTAACCACGTCCTGTGCAGGGGTATTGTGTGCACAGGGCAGTGCGTGCACAGCTGCGAGCTGCACCATCTTCAACAGCCTGGTCAGAATCTTGCAGCAACGTCCTCCTCACTAGGACTCCTCCCAGGGCACTGGTGGCAGAGGCATGGGTTGTCCTTGGTAGCAAATGCTATTAGAAGCCAAATGGTCAGGAAATACAAGAAGGGGACAGCAGGGAACCACAGCTGTCGAGGGGCAAGTCTTTGGTGTCCAGGGCACTGTTTGTAAAAAAAATAACTGCAACTCTTCCTCTGCCAAAGTCACTGCGTGGAAGGAAGCAGATCTGTCTAGAAATAAGTGTGATCCCTTTTGATCTCTTCTGCTTAGTCAGAAGAGAGGAATCTCTGATCCGGGGCATTCTCAGCTTCCTCTTTATGCTGCCGTGGTCATCAAAAATTGCTGTTGCAGACCTCAGTCCTTTGTGTACTTTCCTTTTCATTCATAATTGCATCTTTTCTCGCTTTCAGCTGTATGTTATTCACCAGTTTGAATACATTTAGCACCCTCCATGTTCACTCTTGAGAATGAACCTTTTCAGAATAATTACTCCCACTCATCTCCAGAGCAATCGATAGAATGAATAAACCTAGAGGCAGCCAGTGGTTTAATTCATTCCCATTTCCTCGAAAATATTTTTAAAGTAAAATGAATGGACATAAATGTAGGACTTAGTTAATGAAGTGCTGGTGTGGCAAGGCAACAGACTTTCCTTTTGAAGCTGTATGTTGCTCACATCGATACAAAAAAATAGTGGGATGTTGTGCACGTGAGCTGTGTCTAAGTTTTGTTTGTCTTTACGACTGCATGGGAAGAGGAGAGATAGCAGCCAAGGGTCTTTGCTACTCTTCCTGTGCCAGGGATAACTTCTCAAAATGACTACTAAGGAACACAGAATTACCTGCTTTTCACCAGAAATAAATTGGATTGGTGGATCATGGTTGACATGGAAATTTTGTGTTACTGATGGCTCTGCTTTTCCTACTCTGCTATACGGAGACCCTTTTTCTCCTAGACTGCCTGAGAAGGCTTTTCATCGGCAATCAATACATGGAAAAGAAAGTAAGTAAAAAGAAAAAGAACATACTGTAAAGGAGGAAAGCTCTTCCTGAAATAACCCCTCTCTTTCCTTGCAAGAGAGTTTGGTGCAGTTTGGTTGCTGAAATATGTTAGCTAAACTAAATCAGATGAATTATTAATGTTTTGCAGGCTGCTTCTCTCAATTGGGTGAGGCGAGGCAGGCTGTGGTGGGGCGTATGTAACTTTAGTTCTCAACATTAAAAATAGACTTTAGGCCTCAGAGGAATGGGAAGCTTAACAGACTATTTTTCTTAGCACAGTTTTACTTCTATTATGTGTTATTTTGTCAGAGTGGATAGGGTGGATTGTTATTTTGGATGTAGTGGGTGATCTGACTGAAAAACCACTTCTGTTTCCTTTCTATATGTCACAAGCTGCTTCAGATTAGAAGCCCCAGATTTCCCTCATTGCATCCTCAACCAGAAGAAAATAAATAGGATGTACATGGCTGTTTTGCAGGTTCAGTTGCAGACTGTCATACTTCCACCAAGCAATCACATTTCCCAGTGAGAGAATTTGCACTTCATTAACAACTCAAGGTCAAAGTGATTGAAAATCAGTCTTACTAGTTTTTTTAAATTAGTATTTCTCTCCGTTGATCTTTAATTAGCTTAATTTGAACATAGCAACTCTTACCTTAACGTTCTGAAGTCACCCTGCTGCACCCCCGCGCCACAGGGTGCGCCGTCAGCAAGCATCCTGCTGCATCGCTGCACGGACGCCCTGTTGTGGTTGTACTGCTTCCTCAGAGCTCCGCAGCTGCTGCAAACCAACAGTAGAAATCCAGAGGCAGATGGAATAGTGCCCTTCCAGGGCCTTTATAAGTGTTCACAAGTCTTAAATGCAGTTTGTTCACTGAGGCTTTTTCCTGGATAGGTTAGATGCTTGCTTGCACTCTTTGCCGCTTTACTTTTGACTAAACTGGCTTCAGTCACGAGCACCTTCTGGGCCTTGCATCTCCCACAGCTTTTCTGATCTCCAGGCTAATAAGACTAAAGAAAAGTATGGCTTGGTGTTGACCGTGTCACTTGCACTACCCAAGTACTACTAATGAAAGGGCCACTTACGTGTTGTATGCAGGTCAGTATTTAAGGCTTTAGCCCCAATTGATGTGCATTTGAAGTCCCAGCCATGGACTTGTGGCACTTTGGTCTCCAGGTTTCAAATCGTGCTAATCCTTTAGGATGGTTGTGTGTTAGCGACCTTGGATTTGGGTCTTTGGTGGGGAAAACATTGGTTTAAGTCAATCTAAGGATTTGGTGCTGCTGGAATAAGCAATTCCAATTCTTGCCTCTTGGCTTTGCTCTCTAATTGCATCTCCTGAAGTGACTTTAACACTCCTGTGAACAGCCTGAGCCATAAATGAATCCTGGGGCTTTGCACGTGTGCGTCCCTGATCCGAGCATGTCGCAGCTCTTGGCTCTGACTCAGGTTGTACCCATGAACATGTTTAAAGGCAATGTACTGAAGATGTTAGTTACTGGAGTTACAGATACTGTTTCCCACCAGCAATGGCCTATTTCCTTTTAAATTAGGGAGGCAATAGTAAGCCTTGTATTCTTGGAATAGATGGGTTAGAATCCACGTGCTTGGAATTGTTTATTCCCTAATGTTACGCTTTAGATTAGTAGCAAACATAGGTGTCCCTGTCTGTCTCCTCACAGTGGAAAAAACAAGTGGCAATATTAAATCTCAATATAGTTTTCAGGCAGATAAAACAGAATCCCTCCGACCATCTCTTTTATTAATTTCTAAGCACTTTGTACAATAACTTTTAGCGGTGGGATTAGGCGAAGATGAAAAATGGTGATTACTGGGTTGTGCAATGTAAGAGTATAAATACTGACCTTTCACATCTGACATACACTGTGCAAGGTTTTGGCACAGGCAGTAGATATCTCTGTTGTCCAGCATTTAATTTTTAAAAGGGAAAGGAATAAATAAAAGCAATGACGTGTGGGACAGTGTTATTAGAGGTTATAAATTGCTGCTCCTTGGGCAAATTCAGTATGTATTTTCTTTCGTACCGTTGCAGTTCTTGGAGATTACTGCATCAGATGAGCAGCAGGGTTTTATATTAACAAAGTTTTTTATTGCTCTGAATTTTTCTTTGGATGCAGAATGTTAGGAACCACTTTTTCTCTCTACCTTCTACCTGTTGCGCTCTCTCCCTCAACAGATGTTCTTGATTTATGTTGGTTTATCTTGGTTAGGGAAATGCACCTTTTTTTTACAGCATGTGAAACAGATGTGTTACTGTATAGAACAAGATTTAAACTTTATGTCAGTTAAAATTTCAAATGTTTGTGGAACTAATATTAAGTCAGGCTTTGTCAAGTTCTTTACTGAGTATCACTTAGACTAAGGATTGTGCTATCAGCATCTGGTTGTTATATAAATTAATTCATACCTATTTTCTGTGTTTCTGTATGGATGTGATAAACGAGGGTAATGCTTTCTAGTTACTCTGAGCGGTGTCTTTCATACAGGATTTGTTGCATGGAAGATACAGTGAGTGTTCATATATGTATATACATGCGCGTGTGAATAAAAAGATACATTTGGGAATTTGTGCTGTTAGTTTAAGTAACTGCTTGAGTCTGTAGAATTTGTGAGTGATGCTAAATGTATTGACCTTGTCTGTGCTTATGTAAGATCAGATTGGCCAGATATATCTTTAAATTCACTTTTTTAGTGCACAAGTGGCCTGTATTTTGCCATGTTCAACGTGCTGGGTTTGAACACATTATTTCCACTTTGAGGTAGATGATGGCAGAGAAATCTTAATTTGTTTTGCCTTAAGTGTGTTTTATTCCTTTCCTTCCAAGACACTAAGATTTATGGAGATTAACAGGAAAATTTCCTGATCTGCTGTGCAGTTGGGTGCTGTTGCCAGAGCCTTGCCCTTCTCTCGCTGCAGTGCATCATCACTTGCAGGTTTTGTGACATCTGGTGGCTGACATATTTTGAGATATTTCAAAATTCCACATGAATCATTTTATTTGCTTCCTTATTGTTTTGAATTTACCGTCTTGTCAGATATGCTAACATTTAAGCCCTCTTTCAATTTACACTATTAAGCCATAAAGAAAATAATCAAATACGGCAACAGAAAGTGGATTGTCTTTATCTTCAGCTTCTGTGTTTTGCTGATGTATTAGCTTACAAGCTATTCTGGTCAAGTCATGATCGTTTTTTCGCTGTGCTTATTAAATGCAACAAATAATAAAAGTTCATGAATCCCCAAAGATAATTCTGCTCCTAGTAATTTTTTTTTTTTTAATAAAAAACTTTGCTCTAAATGGAGGGATACTGATAACAGGAATTATGTTCTGCACATGAGGAAGGTTCGGACCAGTGTTAGGCATTTGATCTACTTATGGTGGTAACCTGCCTTTCCCCAAGCAAGGAGAACTGCAATAAAAATCAGAAAACAACTTAATTTGTTTCCAATTTCTGCATCCTTATTTTCTTCTCCACCTCCTACCTTTGTTCTCTCTGAATTTCAAGGCTTCACATCTGGTCTTGTGTTAATTGCTCCCAAAAACCATCTCCCTTTATTGAAGGAATCACAAATCTTCTAATCTGCCATAGCTGATAATTAAATTACAGCTGACTTTTGCTGTTGTAGATTTGTGTTAAAGAAATAAGTGTTTCCCTCTTTGATTTTATTCTCTCTTTTCAAAACAAAGTATGGATTAGTTCTTGCAGAAGCACATTTTAGCTGCAAAATGATATGGAATCATTTCACATTAAAAATGAGTTCTTGTAAGGGAAAAATATCTTCGAAGTAAAGCTGTAGGGATTGGAAAGGGATGTACCTGAGTCGCCTACAGCAGGTAATGTACAAAGAAAACTGCCACTTACTGCATAGCAAGTGTTGTGTTCTGGTTTGTGAAATGTATTTTGGGAATGGCTCTCAAGATTGGACCCTGGTTACTCTTGCATGTGCTGTGGGTAACAGCACTGTACGTTTCTCCACATATCCAAACTTCAAGACTGCACCTCTGCTCTGCAGTCCGTGCCTATGAACCCCAAGCACCCCTGGCCATTGAACAAGGCGACTGTATATGTCTATATATTCAAAATGTCCCTCAAATATTAGGCTAGGCAAGTGGTAATTCCACAATATGTTTTTATATGTACAAAAACCACGTATGGGATGCTGCAGCTTTCATCCAAGTTGGTGCTTTCTGAGCCCTGCTGAGATTCCAGGTCAGTTTCTGATCAAAGCACAGGATGCTGGTGTGAAGAGCACGGGCAGATATCACGTGGGCTGGTTTAAAGTCTAGGACCAAAGAAAGAGGCAGCTAAAACCATGTTTTATAATTGGTGCAACAAGATTTTTACTTTTTCACATGTTAATTTAGGTCTCAAAGAACAATTGTTTCATGGTTGTGTTCCTCTAGGGTTTTATATACTGTCTTGATTTTGCTAGGAGTTAAAACTTTTTCTTAAAAATAAAGGAATTTTTCTTTAATGGTTTCATGTACTCAGCTTTCTGCTGTTCTAGGGTTTCTGTTCCAAGTGAGATGTTTTAGAGACAAATCAACATTAGAATACTTATTTGAACTTTTGGGTCAGAGTTGAAAAGAACTCTTGGTCTGATTACTAGTGGCTTAGCAAAATCCAAAACCTGACATCGGTTTTACTGCTTACTAATACTGATCTGTGGAAGCTTTTAGTTTTTTCCAAGCTGCAACCTGTAGTGTTTGAGCCGTTTGTGGTCTGATAGTGGTTACCCACACTGTGTTTTCTATCACTGATTTCAGTTCACTGATCTATTATTACTCAGGGAAAATTTATACCACTGTTATAATAAACTTTGACTGTGATTTGATTTTTTTTTTTTCTTTCTCTACAGGAGTTTTTGTTGATAAATGTGTTATATACACCAAATAAGTGGGATAGATAATATATATTCCTTAAGTAGCTGTTTTGAACTTTGCCTTTCATCTCTATTGGTTGATACAACATGAGATGTAAGCTTTACAAGTGAGCCTGAAGGTGAAGGAAGAATCGCCGCTAAAGAGATTGATCACTGCAGCAATAGCAAGAATTTGTTTCTCATATAGGAAAGGCACTACTGAGGTCAGTTAGAAAGGAGGAATTTGTTGCAGCACATTAACTGCAGAGGGCAAGTTTGTACCATACTATTTTGAGGAGGCCTTTTGATGAAGCTTCTTATTTCTTGCTAGAGGATGGGCAGAAAATTTGTTTAGTTAAAATGGTCACTAGCAAGTACCTCATAATTTTGCTGCTCGTGTTCCTGAAATGCTGTGGAGTTGCTTCAGCCTCCTAATGCAAACTTTTTATTTTGAAGAATCAAAGAATTATCTGTTAACAAAAATGTTATTGTATGAAGTGGGATAATAATTTTCCATTATTTTACCAATCTTTCACCCAAGAGTCAGTTGCCAGCTAAGTTCTTCCCTTCACCTATCCCTTAATCGGGCAGTTATGTTGATTAGAATCACAGGAGAATTGAGGCAGGATCCTGGAGCCCTTCCACACAGACAAGGGTAGGTTGGCCGCCAGTAAACACTGAACCGTGCAGCCCTGCTAATGAGCTGATTTAGCTCTGATTTAAAGCTGAAGTTTTAAGTGTATCTGGACCTTATGAGGATCTTGTGGCAATGCAAGTGCCTTTTGGAATACCTATGATATTAACCTTATGTCCTAGCAATGTATTTCATTGCAATTCGTATTCTGCCCATACTTTATCAGTTTCTCTTACAAAAATTTATTAAATTTTAGCTTAGAGGTATTCTCGTTTTAGAGATGCATTGATTTATCTTGCATTATATGTCTTGGAAAAGCTCTTCTGCAACCCTTGGAATGAAAATCTCTTGAGTATATAGAAAGAAGATTTTGCTGTTGCTTTACACGCTTTCAACTTCCTTGACTTCAGCTGGCTTTAAAGATAAGGCGGAGATTACCGACAAACTATGCAACTTGCAACTGCTTGAAAAATGAGGGTTCAGGTTTTTCATGTGCATTAGTTTTCACTTACATACATGCGTGCTGATTTTTCATACTATTTGTCAGTAAAATGTATGCATAACTGCTTGCTTAATTGGTTGATGGGACTGCATGCACAAATGGTGTCGCTGTGGGTAAGAACTAAAAAGCTGTTTGTATGCATCCAGAGGAACTGGACTCACAAATGAGGTACCTTATCATGTGCCAATATTGTACCCTCATTCGGATACCTTACAGGTTCCAGTTAAGATGCCCGAAGTCCAGCAATCAGCTCTTTGGAGGTTGAACTTGAATACCTACTGCCCTGTAGTCACAGGTGTTTGTTGTGATACACATTTATTTAGACTCAGAATAAACACGATGACTGAATGTACTGAAAACATAATTTGAAAAATATTTAAATGAAAAATGAGATTTAAAAAAACCTGGTTTTGTCAACTTTCCAGACAACTGGAATATGAAATGAAATTATATAACATCTACCTTTATTAGATGAGATTAAGAGCAGAGTTTGAAATGAAATTAGTATAGATTTCAGTGGATAAAAAGATTATGATGAATGAAAAACAAAGCCAAAGATGCCAAGTAAATAAAATACTTTGAAAAAATAGAGTAAAAATTCACATTGCTATGGACTTTCTGCCAGGGGATTTTATCTTTGGCTGACTAATTGTATCCATTAATTACGTGTAATGGTGTTGGAAAATGCGCTGTGTTGTTTATTTTGAAGTTTAGCCCAACATCAGTAGAATTAAAATAGCTGCAGGGGTCCAGAAGTAAATAATAGGGATGTAATCAGGTTCTTGAGAAGCTTTTTCTTTTATCTTCATTTATCTCAGTGTATTATATAGTGCAGGTGAGAATTGAGGACTCTGGAGGAAAGAGTTATTAATCATAGTAGAGTTCATTATAATCCCAGTTAGGATATGGGTTTTGCTGGTATGATCTAGTGGGTAGAACATAGCATTGTGGTCTCTAGGCCTCGGCATTATTCATGACTTTGTCACTGGGTGACCTTACTTTAGACATGCCATGTCTCCGTGCCTCAGTTTCCTCCTCTGTATTGTGTGGGTGGTGACACTTGTCTCTGCGATAAACCAGAGTAAAAGAGGACCTTGCTGTCCAGGGGGTGGTTTTACATTTGTGAGAGGAAGTTGGGGTGGGGGGCGGGGGGGGACAAATAGCACTGTTTTCCTTCACCTCATGAAGTAATTTTAAACAGACGAGAAGATAAAGTGATTCTTGAGAGTTTTTACTGGATTTTCATAGAGCCATCAGACAACCCTCAGATTTGGGAGAGAAGCTTGATAGGAAAGCCCTGAACTTTGAGCTGAGCCTGAATAGCTTTGGCTGCAGCACAAATTTTTAAGTTGCTTCTCCACGTTCCCCTGAATTTTTTATGTAAATCTATTTTCGTTGCTAGTTTTTGATCAGGAAAGCTGACACCATCCTTTAACAAGCCATCATGGGCCCAGATTCGCAAACTATTGCATGTGTGGCTTCCTTATCAGGGCACAAGTCCTGAGCTCCTTGCAGAGCCCCATCCTGCCACAGGCTCCCTACATGCCTCGGACGAGTTGTGCTCTGTGCCTGCCATCCTTATCTCTAAAATTGGGCACGTTATTATCCTCCCTTGCTAAGGGAGGGTGTTAGGCTGACTAGATTGTGAGGTACCTGGATGTTACACAGAGGTTTCTGAAGTGATGCTTTGTTCTTGGGTTGTGAGCACAAGGGGACAGGTGGATGGGGTTTACAACACATAAAGTGCGTTGGTGATGGTGTAGGTTATTTTGCTGCCTCTGGAGCGTACGTGTCAGTTATGCAAGTGAAGGGGCTCCAGGGAGCTCTGGTGGTGTGCCGTATTCTGAGCAGTGGAAGGCAGAGGTGTTATTATTGCTGGCAATATATAATGTTTGAAAACAATGACTGACGTTTATGTTGGAAGGGGTTTGAATTACAGCACTCACTTCCTTTCAGGAACCCTGATGGCAATGACTGGATGTAGCTATTATGATTATTGGAGGAGTGTAGTTTAAAAGTCCATTGCTGCTGTGACAACTGAAGTGTAAAAGTAAGAAAATATATATATAAAATTAAACAATAACAGTAATGCAATTTCTGTAGTACGTGTCTTTGTCTAAAACCCTGAGCTGTCACAGAAGGTTTAAGATGCTGATATTTGCTGAAAGGATGTGGTAAAGGTCCCTTGCATTGTACTGCAATCTGGGAAAGAGCAATTCTGTTTGTGTCTGGGAGCCACGTGTACAGTGAAGAATCCCTTGCTGCTTTCCTGCTAGAGAAATTGCTTTCTTATCTGAGCTGCCTGATTATTTTTTCGTGTGTGTTTACAAATAAGTGGGACAGCCCTTCCTCTCTATCTTTTCTGATACTCAAACAAGAGAGGAAGCAAGAAGTTTTGGCATAGTCTCTCTAGACAGAGTTGGAAGGACTTACGCAGGGCTCCTGGGACACACACGTTAAAAAAAGTCTTCCTTAGTGCAGAGGACCTGAACCCTCTTTCCATGGTTGCCAGAAAACTCAGGAGTGGCCATCCTCATAGCTTGGTTAGTCACAGTTGTAAGTGCCTCTGACTATAGTTCTTTTATGAATATATACGTATTCATTTATATGTATTCTGGGTGTGTATGTATGTGTATATATATTTAGGGAGCAGGTGCGTTGTAAGAAGCTGGAGCTAAATCTTCTCCACCAATATGATATCCTGCTGGCAGAAGACGTTCTATTTATGGAACTTTCTTATGGTTGTTATGGCAACAAGACTGCAGTGAGTGGTCCATTTTGTGGGGCAGCGTAGGGAAAGCGCAGTCCTCCCCGCGCTGCACCTCCTGCTTCCCCGCATACCTTGTGGCCACAGGGAACGTTAGGGTCAAGCACACGAACCTGGTGTTCGATGCAGTTTTGTGCCTTTGGGCAGGACTCCTGCTGAATATCTGGCATGAGCTGTGTTTGAGTGGGATTTGTTTACATTCACACTTGAGAAATAGGAAATTTAATTTTATGTAGTCTCCTGAGATTCTTCACTAGCTTCTTATCACGGTCTCTCCTTCTGCCACCAATTCAGAGATCTGCAATGACATTCCTCTGTGCTCCTTCAATTCAATACCGGCCTTCTTGACATTGTGCTCCACTCAGATATTTTCTTCCTGATAGCCCTTGCTTCATGTTCTCTTCCTTTGTGTAGTTGCTTTCTACCATTCATCATTCTGGAAGGCGCTGACTCAAAGTGCAGCTGCAATCACGCCTGCTTGGTTGCTGACCCTGGGACTGCCAGATCTACAAGAGTGAATTTCTATAGCTTTAGTAAGAACAGCATGGCCCTTGAGAGGAAGGCTTCAGCTGCCTCACAACCCCTTCATTTAGTCTCACAGGTAGAAAGGGAACAAGAGCAACTCTTCCATGCGACTCATCATGAAATAAAACAGCCTTGTAAAGACCGAGGGCACTCAGCCCCTGGAAGAGCTGATCTCCAAAAGAAGCAAATGCTGAACATAGGCAGTAGCTTTGGCACTTAGACAAGAAAAGTGTGTTGCAAATCCTTAAAGGGTTTTGTAAGAGACCTGGCTGGCATCCATGAGGAGTTGCATGGTATGAGGAGGAGAGTGCATGGCAAGTCTGAAAAAGAGAGCCAAACTACAGTCCTTTGTGCTGTTTGCCTGACAGTATCTTTAATATCGGAAAACTCCAGAAAGAAAGCACTGTGCCTGCTGCAGGGTTTTCAAGGAGCACACTCAGTGTTTCATGGCTGCCTTCCCATTGGGATGGATTCTCCTTTTTATACTTTATTTTTGGTCATGTGCTTATTATGGATATTTTCTAGTTCATTTCTCTTGCTAATAGCTACCAGATTACATCCAGTCAGACAGCCAGCTCACAGCAGTCTTGGGTTTTAACGCTGAGTGACTGCAGAGCTGGGCACAGCTATTTTTTTTTTTTACAAATGATTCTGAGAGAGGGAGGATTTACTCTTGTAATATGCTCAGAGGGGGAGAGAAAAGAGCAAATCATCAAATAAGGACGGCAATGTCCCTTCCGTTTGATCCTGACACAGACTGGGGCTTTCCTTAGGGTGGAAATTTCCCCTTTAGATCTTTTCCTGTGCCCAACACTGGGATTTTTGATCATCCTCTTCATGGGTGGCAGCTGTGCATGCCAAAAAGACAATCTTTGGTGTAATTATTCACTGCTTAAGCATTCATGCCAAATGAATGCTGTGCCCATTCTTTCTGCTCCAGTGTTATCCCAAGGCTTGTGTGAGTGTTGAATTCAACAGGGAAGAAAAGATCAAAATGGAATACTAGTTCTGCCTAGGACTTGGTGACATCTGAGCTTCTTTTTGCTTTTCTTTCCAAAAGCAGAGTAATTGTCTGCTCCTCCCTTTCCTCCTCCTCTTCTCCTTGGCTTGGCTGCTTTCCGCTTCCCTATTTTGGAATGAAGATCAGCCTGAGTCCGAGTAAAGTTTGTCAGATTTGGAGGAGAATAAGTCACAATTGCCCAGGTCTGCTGTTGATTGCTACTGGCTAAATTGGGTTAAGGAACAGCTGGGACAGTGTAGAGAGTCGGTATGTTGTTGAAGAGAGCTATCAGCATTCAGATATACATCGGGTTTTGCTTCACGACTGAGGCTGACTCAAAGTTCAAATTTGATAGCATTAAAATTTCATAAATCATCTTGCACAATTTCAGTATAAGCTAGCCTGAAATCTTTTAGTCACCTGTCTCATTTAGATTCCTTTGGCTGTACGGATTCAGCACATAAATAATATCTGGGTTTTGGACTGATGCTGGCATTAGATCACTGAATGGTTGTTTGTGTTAAAGGCTGCGAGTCAAAACTTCCCGAGATATTCAACACGTTTTAAAAGTCCTGGCTTTGGCCCTTACCCAGAACTGAAAGCAGGCTTTTACGTTTCTCTCAAACGTGAGCTGGTGTATGGAAATCCCCAGAAGGGATCTAGAGGCTGTTCTAGACTAATTCTGCAACTGTCAAATGGACATGGCTGGAACAGAGCTGTGAATGTCCTGCATGGGAGTCATTAAAAATTCATTCAATGCAAGTGGACAATTCCAATGTGTTCACTGGAGCAGCTGAGCCTTTTTTGTTCAACATTTCAATGAAAGTGCACTGTGACCTCCAACCCTCTACGATAGATCTGTGACAATTCTTAAAATCTGATAAAAATACGGATTATACGGACCAATGGCATTGGCAAAGGGTGTAGCAAGAAGTACAATTTTTTTTCAATCTGTGATCATATATAATTTCTAGTTTTTGAATTGAGCAAAATGTATAGCTTGTTGTCATGACAGTTATTAAATGCTGCTATTCATTTGGCTTTGCACCATTTTTAATTTTTCCAAAGGTTAACTGTACAACGAAGCTCATTATCATCCTTTATAAGTAACTGCAATCTAAAATGTGTCAGTTTTAGTTACTGCCCTTTATTTTACCCAAACATCCCACTTTGTACATATTTGTTTGACCTGTAACCAAGTCCTGTAAAATAGGATCATGAAAGCAGTGAAGTTCTGTAGTCTAAAACTTGCTGAATGTCATGGAGTTATCCACAACGTCGAACAAAATCTAGCGTGGAGGGCACTGTCTTCCTTACATCCTACTGGAAGTTTTAAAAATCCTGAAGTGCCAGAATTCCCCAGGCTATTTTCCACACTGCTGTGAATGGACACCCTCTAATTGCAGTGTTTTGAGAGCAGCAGGTGAGCTGCCTTGTGATTCAACACAGAAAAGCTTCCTGGCAAAGTTTAATCCAATTAGAGATCTGACACTCTCCACGCATTTGGCATCACCAGCATGCACTGCTCCCGTGAGCTCTGCCGCAGGCTTGCCTTGAAGATGTCTTGGACAGTCAAGGTGACAGTTGTCCAACTTTTTGCTGTGCTAAGCTGATATGAACCTCCCCCCCGACCTAACTGCTCAGTTGTGCATGGACTCAAACTGTCTGCAGTCACCTCTAAAATCTCTGCCGGCGGCTCTTGGAGAGGTTGCCGTTACCTCATCCCAGATGGATGCTGACAGGGATGGTTGGTACACTACTGCATTGCTGAACAGAAATAGCAGAACTTTTACTAGATGGGGTAACCTTTTATGTAGATCTAATTCTATATAGCATAATGTGACTATATCTGCTATATGCTTTTTTGAAAGATTATGATGTTTTCAAGCAGTTGTGTAAGCTCTGTCAAACTGAGGTGTATTTCTATTCAATGTGTCCTCAGTTTGCAATTTCAAAGAATAGCTCTAGTTGCAATTATACTGAGCGTATATATAATCATTAAAAAAAAAAAATCACTTCATAAATACTGGATTGAACTGCTACCTACAGTACACTTCGCACGTGCTGATGATCTAGAAATAAATTGATAGAAATGAGGTGATAATCACTGGAGATACTCATGAGAATTTCAAAGCAGATAAATAATGAATAATATATATGATATAATAATGATAAATAAGGAATGTCATTTACTCACTAAGTTTCAAAACCGAAGAACACTCTCCTCATTATTCTATTGACTCAGTAAGAGGGAAGAGCTGTGTCAGGGAAGAAAAGGGAAAACAATCAAAGCATTTCAGAAGCATCCTAGGCTCCCAAGTCATACCAATTTAGGGATGGGGAGCCCAGAAGAGGAACAGTAGTGCTATAAGAGGTGATTTAGCGATGTTATCACAGCACACAGATTTATCTAGTTTAAAATTCAGTGCTGTGTTTGCTGCTGTGCTCCTCATTAGGCCTGTAAGTCATCACTGGCTCTTCTGGTTAAGGACCAGATCTGTGACTAGAACAGACGCAGCCCTGTAGGGTGGTCCCCAGTGTCTGTGTGTGCAGAAGGTCTCAGGGCTGGCCCTGGCTGCAGGTGACAGCTATCTGCAGGCCGCCCCTACTGACATTGCTCCTTTTCCCATTCGGCAAAAGATTTGTGTCCCTAAAGCATACGATTGCTGTGGTCCTGTGCCTGCTAAGCGCAGGGTCTATCAGGTGGAGGGGGAGTGGAGTTCTGTCTGCGTTTTAAAAACTGGAAATACTAATGAGTGAGATGGCTCTTTTTTAATTCTAGTACTGCTATAGTTAAGACTGTATATAAGCCAAACAGTTTCCTAAATGTTTATTTTAATATTAATGAAAGGAATACTTAGGAGAAGGGGAAACAGCTGTTCAAAGGAGAAAGGTATTTTTGTTTAAATATTAGAAATGAGACATGGAGTGCGAAGCGGTTTCCCTCTGCAGCGGCAGCTGCGGAATGCAGGTTGGTGCCGCCACGACTGCTGAAACCACAGGAGAGGGGTTAGGCGAGAAGAGGAATAGTGTGGGTTGGGCCAAGTAAGTCCTTAGGAAGTATGAAGTATTAAATTGACAAGAAACACCTTTAAGAATACATGATGTGGTTTATCATTTGCGGAAGTTACCCTTCTAGCGAGCACTTTCCTTTGCACTGCCTTCCTCTGCCTCTGTCGGTGGTACCCGGGCTTCTGAGGAGACGTCTCATCGGTGTTATCCCGTGCTATTGCTTCCCTGATGGTCAGCGTTGATATGCTACATAAAAACCAATGAGTCACTTAAGAACAGACAATGCTTATAGTTACTGGAGATGAGACTAGAGCCTGGATGTATGTTTTTTATATCAAAGCACAATATAAGGGGTTATATTAATTTTGAATAGGTACTGTGTGAAGTGTGACTCTAAGAGCAGCAAAGTGTGCATCAGCTCGGTCATTTCTAAGTGGCTGGGAGCTAAAAGTGGTGTATGACAGCTCAGGGTTTTTTCACGAGCATCCTTTCCTGTGTTGATGTTTGGCCTTGACCTGTTTCCCTTCCTACTTTGCCCAGTTTTGAAGTTCCATTAGTCAAACACTGATAAAAACGCTGAGTTCTGTAGCTATATTCTGTCAGGTAATGGTTTTTTGCTCTTTGCCTTTCTTACCACTGTTGATTTCTGAGTCTCATTTATCCAGCTATTTACTTTATTTTCTGAGTCCTAGCATCAATGGGACAACCTCTGGGAAAAAAATCAGGACAATAATTGTGCTTTGCCACTATTTGTCTAAAATCCGTTTTTAAATATTGAAAAAAAAAACCCTAGATATTTTAATGTGAAGTGTGTAGATTGAAAAGAAAACATTTCTGAAGACACGTCTACCTCTGACAAACTGTGCCTGAGCTCAGGAACAATGCTGAGCACCTGGAGGTAAAAGGCTCTGACTGGTGCTTTAAATTGCGTTGAAGTCTTGTTGCAGCTGCGTGTGTTCATTTTGGGTGAGATATTAATAATTTTCTCCTATTTTTTATATAAGCGACTTGTCCTTATGAAGAAGAGAATACCTCCTTTTGTCAAAAAAGCCTTTTGGTTTTGTGGTCAATGACTTTTTCAGTCAGTGCTGACATGTGTCATTGCTGTCAGAGACTGGATGAGATTTAATACTAGAGTTTAATTTGGTTATGTTACTTTCTGAAAACAAACAAAGAGGAAATAAGCCCTGTCACTCTGTGGACTGGCTTACAGCAAGTAACAAAAATATTGGAAATTCAGGGAGTGAAAGTGGTTTCTTTTGCTTTCATCATAAATTAAATATGAGTATAATTGCACTATTATTTCAGTGTAGCCAGATTCTCGGGAAGTTGCTGGGCTTGTTTATGAATAAAGGTTGAATAAAAGTTTCCATTGTATTGGAAATGTAACATACAAAATGTACCATTTCAAAAATAAATACATCCATTATATATGTGTAGAAAACTCCGTGTGGCCCTTGCAAATGAAATGTCTGCATGGGGATGGTTGGTTGGTTGTTCTTGCACAGACCATCAATCTTAATGTGGTAAAATTCCAGTGTGAACCAATTCCGTCTAGTTAATATTCTTCTATGTTTTCCTGCAGAAAAAGTTTATTCTCAGTGTTCTAGCATTTAGACTTTAATAGTGATGCTATTTTAGCACCTGGGAATTGAATAGTGTTCCTTCAAATACTTCAGAAAATTTTATCAGGCTTGCCTGTCGTCTTGTGCAGAAACTCCCAGATCCAGTACAGCAGCAGCATCATTAAGCAACCAGGTTGAGAGAGGTTCTCTTTCTTAAAAATTTTGCCTTTTGGGGCAGGACGAGTTAGCCAAACTGAGGGATTTTATACTTCTAATTTTGCACTAGGCATTTTTTCTGGTTTATCCCCCTCACAGAATTGGCTTTCTGCAAGAAATTAAGAGAAAGTAGAGATGAACTTCAGCCAATACCTAACCTTTATCTGGTTTCCCGTAACATAAAGTCCCAGGCTCAAACTGTGCACTGTAATTCTACCCAGGCAGCATGGCAGCTTTCACATTTCTCTGCACATCCCAGAATGATGTCCTGTAAAGGCTCCCACGCACAGATTGACTGAAACTCAGGGAAGCCTTGTCTCTGCCAGGGGCTTGAGAGGAGAGACTTGATTGCCTTCAGAGCTCTCTTCCACTTGGGTTGACGGGTGTTTACACCTGCCAGTGTCAATGAAGTCAGTAACAGAAAGCCTCATTCTCTGGAACCATGATATGTTCATGGTGTTTCCTCCTTATTGTAATGTACGTTTTATATAAGAGACAAAGATAAAGTGTCTGTGAGCAGGGAGTAGCCAGGCTCAGCAGGAGTGACCCTTCAGCAGTTCATGTGCTCACAGTAACTTGGTGAAGTTTCCCAGATATTCTGAGGTCTTCTGGATGGAAAGCACTTTGTACAAATAAGCATCGCTCTAGGGCTCAAGATTAGCAATCCCTAATCGCAGAACGGAGGAGAGCAGCCGACAGAGCCATCTGTCTCCTAGCATTTCACTGCACTTTCTGCGAACTGTGTATACTTTGTTTTCCCATGCAGCACAGATTTAGATACTTCTAATTCTTTAAGGTTTGAAGAGTATTGTCTGTCTTCTTGGCTGAAACGATTCATCACTCGAATCGTGTTTGGATTCAGACACGGACATAGAAATATTTGTGCTGATGTCCACAACTCTTCCATTGCTCTGAATGGAAAGGAATTTAACAACTCAAAATGTATTTTCCTACTTGTTTTCAGGAAAGACACTCTTAGACCTTGTAGAGAGATCACTTACTTCAAACACACGCCTTATTTGCAGTAACTTTATCACACGGGCATGAGAGTACCCTTTTCCTTTCTGAAGAGCTGCTGTCTCCTCTGTTCCAAAACTTTTTGACGGCTTGAACAGAGAAATAATTAAAAAACCAAGCAAACCTGACATTTCCTTATCAGTTAAACTCCATGAACGAATAGACAGCCTGCATGGGAGCAGTGGAGGCTGCCGTTACAAACTGTGCTCTCAGACGTGCTTGTGATAATGTGTTCGGGCCGGTTGACCCTTCTCCTCTAGGGTGTCTTTGGTGGTGGTGGGAAACGCCAACAAAGAAAGTACACCAGACCAGTTGGGTGATAATGCAGTCACAACTTGTCACCCATAGGGCAAAGATCCCAGAAATGAACTTAGGTTGCCCAGGTGTTATTTTTACAGTTAAATCTGGCTTTTTCTGTGGGTTGAATGTTTCCACTGGAAAATCTAGGTGAAGTATATTAAATGGGGTGAAAATAAAGGTGGAGATTGATCCTACAGCCTTCTAAGTTACTTCTCAGCTCATTTATGATATGTAAGCTGGGTAACTGGAATATGTGCTGAGGTGCTCAGCAGTGCAACAGTGAGCTTTTTGCAAAGGTAGCTTAAAAACCTTCTGTTTTCTCATTTCTTGAAATGGTATGTTTGAACCCTAGAAAGAGTTTTTTCAGTGTTTTCCAAGTGATGTGGTGATTTGCAGGTGTGGAGTGTATCTTTACCAATTCGTAAGAGAGTATGTGACAATATGAAGGTGCAGTAAACAGGCCTTATAAATTTACACTGCCTCTGGTTCTTGAGCTGCAACCTCTTAAACTTCACCCCTTTCCTTTTGTAGAAGCCTTTCTAGTTTGGCCTTTTCTGCTTGTCTGGGTAGGTTATTAAAGTAAATATCACTGCACAGCTGTGATTACATGGTGCTCATGCATTCCCCTTCTGTAATGGGCAGAGGCTTTCAATTCAGATGTCATTCACAAATTGTGGCAGTGAGATGATATCACTGCAATGAGACAAATATGATAGCAAAAGATTTATGTTGTTCTTTTTTAGAAGCAAGGGACACTGGACACATGCAACCTTTTTCTCCTCACAACAGCAGCTGTTCTGACAGCCAAGAATTTTCTCCATCTCTCATCCAATTGAACAGTGTGTGTGTATATATATATATATTGGGGGTTTTTTTACTGTCTTGAAAATTCCATTTGTAGAGTGGCTGGCACAATTCTGCTTCCACTTATCACGGTCTAGCTGAGCTGACAGCAATTTCACAAACTTTTAATGCACACTGGGAGGGTATAGAACAAGGTACTTGTAATGGATTCTTTATATCTATCAACCCAAAGGAAACCTTGTTGATAAATACTGATTCTGTGTAAGTTAGAGAAGTGCATTGCTTGTCAGTGAAAGGGACAGAAAATCAAAGCTGCTTGCTGCAGTTCAGAGCCAACATCTTAATGTGGGATCTCATTTTGCAATTTTTACTCACACATATGATCATCTTTATTCCTATGGAACATCTGATGGAAGAAAGAGTTGCTGTAATTGGATCCTCTTACCCTTCCTGTTACTGGTCATGAATTTAATTGAGATTCTGGTCTTTTTAATAATTATTGAGAAATTATTCCCCACCCCTTATTGCTGCTCCTAATGTGAACATGATGTTCTTCATTTAAAAATTAAATTAAAAGAAAATCTTTCTGGAGCATGTCTGAGTTAATTAAAACTATCCTTTCAAGCTGAGCAGAAGAAAATACACTGATGTTAAAGGGTAGAGCTAGGTCCAGCACTGAAGAATTAAGCAACTTAAAGGTTCTCAGTCAAGTGGAAGGATAAAGGGAAAGAAGCTATTTGACCTCAAAAATAGTGGCTGTCTAATAATGTGGACCTCTATAAAACATTAAAATTAATTCCTGTTTTATTTCTGATTTCAAACTAAGCAGTCAGAGGCATGGCTGTTTCTGCCAAATGATGCAGTGAATGGCAAGCTGGGATTATGGAAGACACCACAGAAATTACTCTGTAGCAGAATTTAACTGTGGGAAATAACTTGCTTATTTAGCGGGTATTTGTTATTTTTTAATGATGTCTGCCTGAAATACAGACTAAACTTCAGTGTTTGATAACTTGCTGAGAAGTTTGACAAGTAAGCAGAGACAGACAGTTGGAGATACATTTGCCTACCTTATGGGCAAGGTCAGCTTGTAGACAGCGTATAAAGATGGGAAGGTCAAAGGGCCCCAATGAGAGCAGCTGCTTGGTACCCCCGGGTTTGACAATCAGTGGAGATTTAGTTCCCTAAGGATACACCACGCAATGCATCTCAATGCAGAGATGACTGAGCTGTAAAGTTGTAAATATTCCAGCACTGATGCCAGAATTTATGGAACTGTGGTGGCATAAAGTTAAGTTGCCTTGGGAAGGAGAATGAATGTTTCTCCAGAGCTACAAGAATACACACGATAGCACGGGGATATCTTTGATGGTTCATGTATATGCATAGGTATGAACTGTTCCCATCCTCTACTTTATTAAAAAAGTCAAAACATATTTGTGTTCTTCAAAATGTAATTAATGTAATTTTTGGCTGAAAGAAAATTCAGTGCTGAGGTTTGGCAGGGGTCTGTCTCTTCTAATGTCTGAATTTTCATTATAAGAAAAGCTCCTGTGACATGAAGAGCAGTCTGATAGTGACAGTGTTACTGCTAAGAAATTTTGGAAATTCAGCAAAAAAAGAGCAACAGCAAATAGAATTAAAAATCAAATTATGTCTGTTGTCTGAAGTGTGGTGATGTCATGCTATTTAGAAAAATATTTTTATATAGAAATATATATAGAAATGTATAGAAATGTTTTCTTCTAGACTGTTTTCTTCTAAACCTGCTGGAGACTCTCTGCAAATGTCAGTAGGTGCATTCACTGACCAAAGGCAATGATGTTGGTGTGTGTTGGCCCAGTCTCCTTGGCTTTCTGCTTTGTTTTCTCAAGCTGCAGAACAGACATGTGGATGCTTCCCTCATTACTAACGCTTTGGGCCAGAGCTGCAAGAAAGCATGAAGAAGTGCTCCTTACTCCGGTAGGTTTATGCACAGAGATCTTGAAAGTCTGTTTTCAGAGAAAGGCCCTTCGCTACTACTCCCTGGTTTCTATTCCTACTTCACGTGTACTATTTTGCTGTAAACATGCTTGGAAGGAAGAGGGGCTCTGTGTGTTTAGAGGGGAGAAGCAGGGGAAAAGAGGGTAAGGGATAAAGAAAAAAAATATTAGAAACCCTAAGTTCTTAAGTGCGTTAGGTACTGCTGGAAACAGGCATGGCACAGGGTGACTAAAATCATCTGTCATTGGCCTGATGTGAAGTGCTGTGCTGCACCTGAATTATCTCCTCCTGGTCAATGGACTCTAATATACCTGTCTCTGCAATTGAACCCGGGAATTACACTGTCCCCTGATGATGGAACAAAGTGTGTAATCAAGTTAAGCCCAATGTAAATGCAAATCGTGAGCATTAATTAACAGGAACTGAACAGCAGTTGTTAAGTGCTGCAAGAACATGTACACGATTCATAGGTCCCCTGCAGCTCTGTCTTTTGATAATTAGATTTCTTAGAGAAGAGAAGGAATGTCAGGAGGCAGCGAGTGCTGGGGATGGGGAACAGCCCTGACATGCTTGTCTCGCCCTGTAATATCCTGCGTGTAATCACTATGCAGAGCGAGGCGTTGGAGCCCGTCCCTTTGAGCAGCCCTCGCCAGCCCCTCGTCATTCCTGAGCTCCGGCCCTGCAGGAACAGAGCCTTTCAAACAGCACCTGGTGTGCAAAGCAGAAAGAAGGCAGAGGTGTTATTAAAGTATGCACGTATTTTTTTTTTAAAGGCTTTTTATGTTGTCTGCAGCTGTGTAATTGCCAGCTTTCACGTAGGCTGGAGAGGGCTGTACCTCCACTATGTAGCATTTAAAATTCTTATTCAACAGTAGGCTTCAAAAGGCTCAGAAACACAACTGTGAGAGCAGCTAGTCCGCACCAAAAGCCACTGCAAATTATCCTTCAAAGTGGTTAGTTTCTTGTAATTATTTAGAGCTGTCTTCACAGCTTTGTTTTAAAAAGCATTTAGGAATCTCATAAATGGGTTCCATGTGAAAGAACAACTCTACAAGGTCAGCTCTTGGGCTCCCAATGTGATAGATAATTGGAGCCCAAATGTCACTGGGGATTGATGCTCTGGGCTGCCTCTGCCGCTGAGTTAAAGGGATGAATGATGAGGTACTGTTGGAATTCACTCCTCTTCGTGGAACACGGCAGTCAGGCCTCAGTGGTGACACTTGCTTTTAAAAAGGCCAGGGATTAGGACACAGGGAAGCCAGCTACTTCCTAAACTGAGAAGTAAGGGTCACAATCGAGGTGTGAGTCTTTTTTGCCCTCCATGCCTTCGTTCTTTCTCAGCCTCTTGTTCCCCCTTTTTGCTGCTCTTCTGCTTTCTTTAGGTTGATTAAATGATCGGATTAAACAGGCCATCATGTTTAAAGCTTTCATTTTATTCTGAGGATTCTCTTGTGTTACGGAATTTGGAACTTTTTGTGCAGAAAAAAAAATCCACTTGCTTGTTAGGAACAGGAATAATGGTATTAGTGAGAACGGAGAGTTGGAGACTGCTACTTCTATTCTTGTTGCGCTCCTTCTGTAGTACCCTCTGTGATGTGCTTTGAAAATATTGACAGTATTTCTCTAAGACAGCTAAACATGATCCTCATTTTACTGAGATGAAGCAACTTAGCTGTCACTGAGTGAGTCAGGCAAAGGACCACTGCAGTCGCTTTTCTCAGCCTGTATATTTAACCCCTCTTTTCGCGTGCTCTGCCTGCCTGGCTCTTCCCAACAGCATCATTAAAGGTCTCTGCTTCTAAAATGCAACTTTTTCTGGCTTTCTGTAGATATATTTTAATTAATACCCTTTTCTTCTCAGTAAGGGACCAGATTAAGACTTGGAGTATGAGTCCTTTTTCATGCTCGGATACTTCTGATTGAATAAGGCTGTTAGGAAACAGAGGCAATATTACTCCAATGTTAACTCTCTCTCATCCTCCTGTATGATTTGCCATCTCTTCTACCAGAAAAGAAGCTTCTTCTGTCTCCTCAGCTTGTGACTGTTTATTTGTATGCAGCGGGGTCAGTCAGCTGCAGTAATCAGAGCAAAGTATGCTAGAAAGCACTGACACCTAGTGCTCTGGATAAAACAAGTTAATTCTTTGGCACCTTAGGCTTTGGCAAATATTTTGTCTGAAGTGNCCAGAAAAGAAGCTTCTTTTGTCTCCTCAGCTTGTGACTGTTTATTTGTATGCAGCGGGGTCAGTCAGCTGCAGTAATCAGAGCAAAGTATGCTAGAAAGCACTGACACCTAGTGCTCTGGATAAAACAAGTTAATTCTTTGGCACCTTAGGCTTTGGCAAATATTTTGTCTGAAGTGGTATTTGTCTCGAGTGTTTTACTCACTAACACCTCCCTGGTTTAGAGGATGGTTGCACAAGGTGAGCAAGGAAGAGCAGAAGACATGAGGTGAGAGGGAATGTGTGAACTCCTCCTGACTTGGGAAAAAGTGAATGTCACCCGAACTGAGATGCTGCCATACTCCACATCTTACTGTAGCCTATGATGATCTTATTAATACATTAGTGAGGTGGCTGCCATTCCAGATTGTTTTCTAAAACTCTGTTTCTTCTCTCTTTTTTTTTGTTTTGAGTCCTATCTGGGACATACCTGGGCTTTAGATTGAAATTCTAATGGATCCTGTCTCTGTCACTGACATATTTGGTTTTCTTCTCTCACTCACTTTGAAGATGAAACCCAAAATTTGCTTTTAAGGGCAATCATTGAGAGAACTGTGAAGCAGCTAAAAGCTGAGGGGTTATATTTCGTATATTCATAAGGCTGATGGGAAACAGAAGCAATATTACTCTGATGTTAACTCTCATAATCCTGCATGATTTGCCATTTTTTCTGTCCAAAAAAAGCTGCTTTTGCCTCCTCAGCTTGTGACTCTATGTATTTGTATACAGCTGGGTTATGTATATTTTATATATTTTTATATATAGTTATAGCAGTGGAAACTTGCCTTCCTTTCATATGTGCACTCCATTCAGAGAGCATTTCACTGTTTCTCTTAGAAGGCATCCTTTTACCTCTTATGCTTTTGCTCGCTTC
>VZSC01017241.1:25498-39979 GCA_013398225.1 Steatornis caripensis
CTTTTGCTCGGTTCTTGATGAAGTTCCTTTTGCTAGTGCTTGTCCTCTTTCAGTGACTGTGTCCAGACAGCGTGTTCTTCACTGTGCATCCCAGCTGAACCTCCCTCAGTGGGTATGAGTAAGCCATAATGGCATTTCCCAGAGCTGCATTGTTCAGCTCCAGATAAAGATCCTCTTCTTGTTTGAAAGATCATGAGATCAGTCCTCACTCTGAGCAAGATAAAACCCACCACATTTCTGTAAGTGCAGTGTCTGAGTGCTGGGCAGGATGAATTTGAGTGAATGCACACTGCAGACACATGGTTTTAAGTTGCTTCTCTGTTTTTTGAGGGTCCGCTTCTTGGTACATTGGAGCTAAGCTGTAACTAGACTTGCACTAGTTGGGGATGAGAACCAACTGGGAATCTGAAATGCTCAATGTATATTTACTGCTGATTCCTGACTAGATGCTATGCCATTTATTTATTTTTTGCTTTTTAAGCTGCTATACAGACAAGCTAATTCTTCCATCACCTCCCACGCCATGTGGCATGGGTAGAGAAACTGAGGCAAAGGCCGTTCAAGTGACTGGTCAAAAGCCAAAGAATGAGTCAGTGCTTCTGAAATGTTAGTGATCAGAGCTCCCCACCGGGAATCAAACTCACTAGTTTGCACTGGTATTTGCTGAATTTATACTAAGATACGTAGCAGAACTTTACGTGGAATCGTATGTTGTGAAGTGTTATAGCAAGTTGCATTACTCACATAATTCTGATGCATAATGTTAAAGGATCATATAATGAAGTGCTTAGTGAGGAAAAGTCTTTTTTGCCTGAAGAAAAGACTAAGAGGAGCATGGGACAGGGTTAGGTAACAGGTATGATTGTTATTGGAGAAATGAATGTGACGCAGTGGGAGCTGAACTGCATCCTTCTGCAGCATGCAAATGTCATTAATCATAGTAACAAAAAGCCACAGCACTGACTAATTTGAAATATCCTGCCCACTGGCCCTGTGGTATACCATGTAATGGGTCTAGTGCTGTTGGAGAATGACTGTGATGAATGCAGTATGTAATATTTTACTTGCTGAGCTTTTGAAGAGATTCATAATGAATTCGCTTCCTGCCCTAGGAGTTAACAATCTATAGAGCGATGATCATGCAGGTGAAGAATCATTAGATCCATACTGATTTATCCAATTCTTTTGGGCAGGAAGAATGGTGTAGTTGTAGGAGAGGTGAACTTAAACAGACCACTCTACTGATATGTTTCTTGTTAATTCAGCTTTTGGGGTTTTCTGGGTTTGTAGACCATCTTTGAATATTTAGCAGCAGTGGAAATTCTTTATAATGGTAAAGATGCTGAAACCAACATGCTGAGTTTCATCCTACACCCTCTCTACACTGGAGTCTTTTTGACATATGGCTCATTCAGCAGCTCTCAACATCCAATCTCCTTTGTTTTTGTTTTGTTTTTAATCTTCTGATTGTAAATCCAACTCCCAAGTCAGACATATGCGGTTGCTTTCTTGTCTGCTTCTTGTTCAAGTGAAAATTGCTATTTATGAGTCTGGGCTACCAAGTGAGTGATCTCACCTGGAGGGCAGCTCAGACTCCTGTCGCTTGTAAACTTAATTATATTGACTGTCATCTGGATGTAATGTATTTTACTCTTGTAATGTTAGTTACTGCTGCTTGGCTTTAGATTACAAGGTATTTTAAAATGAAGAAAAGTGGTTATGGACAGGGGATTTGATAAAATAACAAAACTTCTCACAAGTTCCGAAACCTTAGGTTCTTCTCATACTTTCCGAGGTGCTCTGAGTGCCTTCACTTGCCTCTGTTGCATTTTTTTAAAAAACTTTCTTTGGGGATTTTTAGATGCAGAATTATTTGTCCAATAATTATGTATATGCTGATCTGTTTTGTCCCATTCAATTGCCAACACGAATGACTGGTTAGTTCCTTGACTAGCACACAGCACACTAGGTAATCCTGTCTCAACTCTTGCCTGAGGGCTTTTGATTTTCAAAGGCATTTTTCAGTCGCTGCCTTAGGTGCCATATCCTGAAGAAAGATTTATAGTTATTTCCTGAAATGTGCATGTACGTTCAGGTGATTGCACGTTTTGGGAACACAGGAGTCAGTGAATGTACAGCTCGATTCATGCACAGTGGCTGGAGCTGTGTGTGCAAACCAGTGCACATGTCTGCAGAGAAGCAGGTGACTGCTGAGGCCATCTCACCCAGCCACCACCTAGACACAAGTTCCCCCAGCTACGCTGGGTTTGGGTTCCCTCTGTAGGCTACACAGAGAAGTTAAGTCTCCACAGGGTGATCCCATCTACTTGTCTTTGGGCAAGATGAATTGCCCTTCCAATGGCCCTATTTTTCTTTTTTGACTGCAGAGGGAGCTTAGGCTCGCGGCCAGCCCTAAATGAGATGTCTAACTTGTCGAGGGCTGAAGATCGGGAAGACGTAGCCAGGCCTTGACTCTTTGAAGCTGAGGCCTTTGTAAAAAGCGCCCGAAGCACTTTTCTTTCAGCTCTGCTGGAGGAAGAGTGTGAAAAGAGAGAAAGCAGACAGTGGCGGGGGGGAAAGAACAGTATGTGCGTGGGTCAAATCAGGCTTGTGCTTCATTGCAGAGGTCTAATGGTCTGTAAGATGAAAAGCCTGTCTGAGGCTGGCAGTTAAATCAGTGTTGATGGGTATGAAGTGCTCATAAATTCCATGAAGTGGTCTGGGCAAAGTGATGAAAAAATTTCTAATGATGAATTAAAATGTTTCCCAGTTTGGAAATCCTGTTTTTCACTACTAAATCTGACTTGCCGTGTGCTGGCACATACAAGGTCTAGTTTAGAGGGGATTTTTGAAGCCTGTAATCTGAATGAAAAAGGCACCTCAGTCTTTCTGCTTCTGAGAGACTTCCAATAGCTGATAATTTATCTTGGCATAATCCCTTCTGTTTTCTCTGGAGCAGTGGTTACAACGGGAATTGAGTATATTTGGCTGGAAGGGCTTGCAAATGAAATAGTGACAGGACCATCCTGGTCCTCAGCAGAGCGTACCCCCTTCGTTCCAGGTACCTGCTGAATGTCGTAAGGCCAGACACAGGCAGAACCCCATCGGCAGTCACTACCAATTAATCTTTCTCCTGTCAAAACAGCCCGAGGGAAGGCTGGAAAGAACAAACCTAATGTCTACTGGTGCTATAGTAATGAACCAAGACACAATAATAAATAATCAAGCTCACAGTGTATCAAGGCATTGGCAGACCTGAGTTTACCATTTGCTTGTCTAGGGCTATCTTGCATTTTGTGGATGATTACAAAAAATGTGTCATTGTTGGGAGGGCTTAGACTCTTCCTTTTTTTTTAACCAAAGTTATATACAAATCAAGCATGGAGTTTATGCAATGTATTGTTTTTTTAAAAAATGCTAAACCATAAAGAACAAAGGCTGTGAAAGCCTCTGATGACCTCAGAGAGGTACAAGGTACATACAACCTACGATCAGGAATGTGTTTGAGGGCAATGGTTTAAAACCACAGCTTCATTCTTAAAGAAGAGTTATGAGCCCAGCTGGAGTACAAAAAGTAATTAAAGCTTAGAGAGAATAGCATGTGGAAGGTATAAGTGAAGTGACTTGGTATGAACTATGAAAAATAAGTCTGAATTATTAATGAAGCTTTAACTTGGTTGGATTCCCATTCCTGTTAAAATAACTAATTGAAGAACACTGGAGTTGCTCGTGGAAATAGAAGTCTGATCATAAACAAATGATTCCTCTTTGTTATTACTCGTACACATGTAAAAACCCTGAGATGTAGACAAAGAAGATAAATATATCATATTTATGTCTCATATATTGCATTTATTGAAACTTCATCTGTGCGGGGACAGCAAACAGCTCCATCTTTCAAATGAAGCATGCTCTTGTGGCTGTGCAGCTGATCGGTATTTGTCAAACAGCGAGGGAATGTAGCTCACACACAGAAAAGTGCACCCTGGCTCCTTAGATCATCTCAGTCTACTACTGGGCAGAGCTAAGTCTTTAAATTCATACTTGCTTGGGAGTTTATTTTATGGGTGCCACTGGACATCCAGAACAGTCGCAGTCTTAGCATCTCATTTGTCTGGAGCTGAGGTTATCATGTACCGTGTGACTTTTGTGCTCTTACTGTATGATTATGCAGTGAAGTGACATGATGCATTTCAGGAATTTATGAAAATATCATTCCACCTTCTCTAGCTAAAGCCATACTGTTTGTCTTTTTTGGAGGGGGGAAGGGAGTCTTTTGGCTCTATGCTGAAATGGACTTTCTCTTTCTTGTTTTCCTTTTTTCCGATACCAGATTGCATTACATTTTAAAAATAATCTTTCGAAGGAGCATATGAAAGGAAAAGAGACTGTGCAGAGAATTCTGCAAGGAACACTCCTCATTGCCATTCAGAATTACAATGAGGAGATGTCTCTGATACAGCTAATGATGTATAGCAAAGAAAAAGCCAATGTTTCCCCCTTACCGACACCTTTAAACACAGACAAGCCCCTTCTAATTTACAAGTGCTTTTGTCAGAAAATCATGTATTTTAGGAAAGGTCACTGTCTGAACTTCAGAAGTTGTAGTTAATCCTTAGTTATAAGCGACATCCACCAGTTTTCTCTATACCCTGAGGTGCATCGCTAAGGGAGGGGAAGGGGGACTGGTGAGACAGACAAGCAGCTCTTTCTTTTTACATCAAGTGTTCCTGGATGTGCTTCCTATAAGTTGTCACAACCAATTACCCTAAAGCCTCAGCTCTTGCAAACAGCCACGCACAGTCCTTCATGTCCTAGAGTGTTTGGAGCCTCTCAGGGCTGAGCCTTTTGGCGCGGTGTTAATGGCTGAGGCAATGAAGCCACGGCAGCTCAGTGGCGGCGAAGCCATCGTGCTCACAAGCTGCCATGGGTGAGTAACGCAGGCTCTGCTTTTTGGCTGGTGGATTTGGGGCTAATTCTCAGATACAAAGGATCAGAAAAACGGCAGCCAATATACAAAACTGGTTAATTGCCAGAGTACAGGCTGTAACTTCATGTAAGCTAACACTCTCTAGGGGTTGAGTTTGAATAAAACAAGAACTGATGACTTATCCCTTCATCTCAAACTCTGAATGAACCTAAGCATGAAATTAAAACATGAGTAGCTTTTCCCCCTATTTTAATTGTTTCCACATTTCTCTGTAAACCCTGATTCCTACCCAGTCTGGAAGTGGAGATTCTCTTCACATAGCAAACCCAGTGCTCGTGATCCAGCTGTAAGCAGAAAATTCATAAAACTTGATGAAGTCTGTTCTCAGAAGAATTCTGCTCCATTTATGTAGATGCTGGTGTCCGTTTTCCTCTTGCATATGTAACTCCATTGTCATAAATATTTAATTCCAGAAATGATGAACTGTTGATTTTTTGTTTTTAAAGGGCTGAGTCGTTTAGTGTCCCTGCTCTTAACAAATAAAGCAAATGTATTTATTTGAAAACAAATATGCATGTGGAATCCACGACAGTGGAAATGCAGATGGAGGGACCTCAAACAGTGCAGACACGAGATGGCGTGGTTAATTGTGCGTGTTTCAGAACAAAGAGCTCACATCATAGCCATGCTAAATAACTGCATCTTGCAATGAGCCTAAGCTAATTCTGTGGCCTGCCTGAAAAAGATGAGTATTTGAAATCTAAGCTTTTCAGGTGTGCCTGGATCTTGATGGGTTTGAAATCTTCATGGTACAATGAGTCTATTACTGGGTTGAGTTCAATGCGAAAAACATGCAATTCCAGACCGCTGCAAAATATTTTTGCTTTGAAAAGGGAACAGCCACAACGAGCCAGTCTTCAGAAAGGCAGGATGAAAACTCTAGGCATTGAGGAAATTTTTAGAAGTGTTTCTTGTGATCTGTGGTAGGAGTACACTGTATTTGCACAGAAATAGGTCTGTCTAATAAAAGAGTAAGATCTTTCATAGTAGGTTACCAGAAATGTAACGTCATTTTGAATTTGATTTATGAAAGCAATAAAATGTTGCATTAGGGATATTTTATCATTTCAAATCATGAATATAATGCATCAATGCCAACATAGAAGGGATTTATCATAATATTTCTTGCAGTGTTGTGTTGGAAAGTATGTGATTTAGCTCCTGACATACCATAAAAAGATTCAGACAGCAGGAGGTTGCTGCAGTGGGTTTTGTATCAAATCATCAATAAAGAAAGAAATTTTTAAACTTTTACTGCAGCTTGTTTAACCTAGGTGCTGTTCTATTTGCCTGGAAGTCTAGTGAAGGTCTTTTTGATTACGCTTGCCACTTTGCTTGTCAAATAACGCTTTNACCTAGGTGCTATTCTATTTGCCTGGAAGTCTAGTGAAGGTCTTTTTGATTACGCTTGCCACTTTGCTTGTCAAATAACGCTTTTCAAATTGTGTGCTCCGCTTTAGGGTTCTTTTTGTTTTGTAAAACGTTGATGAGAGCCAGTCAAAAATATTTTCTTACTGTTTTCTGTTGATATTTTGCAGGCTTAATGAATTGATTTCTGTTTCAATGGGGATTCCAAACCTGCTTGAGATTGATAGCTTATGGTTATCAGTGATTTTGTAGTTAAAATGGTAAAGGTAGCTACTAAAACCATGTGGATTACTATACTTGATATTATTAGAAGCTGATCAGGATTTGCCAATAATTTTTAATAATGTAGTGCTGCAAAAATCTCCAGTCTCATCTCAAGAGTTATTCAAGCATTAATTCTTCCGATTTCATTGACTCTGTTTTCTTGATCAGTTTTGATTAAGGAACTTGGGGCTTAACTTCAGTGATTGCAAGTGTGGAAGTATAACAGAAGTACTACCTGTGTTTCTGGCCTGCTCCCTCTTATACCTTGATAGAGTATGCATGTGTTAATACTGCAGCTGTGATCTATCTTTTATAATTATTTGGAATTAAATGAAGTTTGCTGTGAATGGAAGCCATCCATGCAATTACTAAGTACAGTGTCATCTCCTTCAGAGGGTGATTAGACTAAAAGCAAAGTTTTACTGTCTGCCCGTTCCTTGCTGCTGTTCTTGCCTTCTTCCTTTCCCTTGCCAGTTACGCTCAGAGTCTGAACATCTTGCTTTCCTAAATTCCTACCTCCACTATGTCCTGAATAGAGAGTTAGTTGTGTCTAAGGACATTGCCAATGCGTATTAGTGCCTAATTGAAAACTCATGCCTTTTTCCACACACTTCATGTTGCCCCTTCCAGTATGGGCGTGCTTTGAGGATGCAGCCACGTCCTTCTCTAGGCTCTCCTTTCATCCCAGAGTTACCCTGGCCATAGTGCTTTTCTGTACAGCTAGTGATTTTTTTTGCCTGCACTCCTCTACTCTACTGTAAGACTTATACAAGAACCTTCTCCTGCAATTTCTGACATGCAGGGTACTTCCTTCCTGGCACTGCTTTTGATTCCAAATCTCATTTGAAAATCTGTTTTATTACCTGTTTCATTTCCTTTTTTTTCTTTTTGCCTCTCTCTCTCTTTTGCTACTCTTATGCTGACTTTGTAACTCTATTACTTAAGCATGAAGAGCATTTTAGGTAGAATTTTATGAAAGGCATTCCTTGGCATACCTATAAAAATAAAATGCAAATTCCAAACAAGATTTGTAATCTTTGTTATGCTGTATCGTGTACACTGCATCTAGATTTAAATTAAGACTATGGACATCAAAATGAACAGGAGCCAGAAAGTGCCGGAGGGAAAGATTGGAAACCCAGCACCAAGAGGAAAATGTAAAGTTTATAATGAGAGCAAAACTTTATCCCTGTGAACACATTTGTTATTCCTCCTCTGGCTTTGCCCAGTTTAATAAAATCTTGGAGAACTTTCAACCCTGCACAACTGCTGATTTTTAATGAAAACTGATGAGAGAGATTAGAGATCTATGCGCTTGTAATCTCTTTCATAAAGTGAATAGTTTTCTACACATCAGAAACTGCTCCTGCATAAAAATGCCTATGAAAGGTAATTTTTAAAGAAATCCCCATAATGTTTATTCTTGCTTTATTGGATGTGCAGTTGCTAAATCTAATACTCTCTGGATGTTCTTGGATTGATGTTTACACTGGAAAACAGAGATTGTCAAGACATCTATCTTCATTTTCTGACTGCCATTGACTCGCTGTGGGCAAGTCGCTGTTATGTTCCCCTGCTACGAGAACAGCATTACCTCTGTGCCGTGCAGTTTGAGTCTCTATGGCGCTGAGATACTCTTCAGCTATCACGCAGCGCACTGTAGCCAGGGCTGCTTGGGTCTGTGAAGCACTTTGAGCTCCACAATTTCAAAGCTAATAGTGTCTCTTGCAAGTATTTGTTGGTTTGACGAGGACTTCCCCAGAAGTCAGACTGTGGTGTAGTCAATGGCAAGTGTGTATAGACATACTTTCCCCATTTGTAGATTGGGAGAAGTAGTGTGTGTTTAGTCCTCACTGCCCCATCAGCGGTACTGGATGATGTCCCTGGGAGAGCCCTGGCCCCGTGTGCTGCCTGCCCATGCAGCCCTGACTGTTCCTCCTGAAGCTTACCTGCTGCGCTCTGGGCTCTACAGAATCCTCAGATACCTCACTTCATTCCTAGTCTTGAGACTGTGAAAATCCAGGGCCACCTCCCAGGGCACAGCAGCCCTGGCTACCCCTGTGCAGTGAGTCCGTGTGCTCTTACGCACGTCGCAGCTACTTGCAGCAAGGCTTTTCTTTAGCTGCTGTACAGCAAATCTGGATGTGTGCACTGAAAAGCACCGGAGAACTGTTCCTGCAGCAGCCCGAGGTTAGAAATGGACCATACGCAGCATTTCCAGCCTCCCTGTTTCCAGTTCTGTTACTTCCGACAGCTCCAACATCCCAAAGGCAGCTGCAATGTGAAGGTGGCTGTTCCTTGACAGTTTCCCAATATGTACAGGAAATTTCTGCCTTTTGTGAGATCTTATTGTGGTTGTAGGCTTAAAAATACATATTTAGTCAACTGATCTTAGCGTAGGCTGAGCTCCTGCCATCTCTCCTTGAGGTACTGCTCTGTACGGACATTCAAACGAGGCTCTTTGTGGAGGGCTTCCTCAGCACATGAAGGCTGCTGCGCAGAGGAAAAGTTTCATCTGGAATCATGACTTCCCACATGAACCATCTGCAGTGGCACGCCTCTACTCGTTGCTGCTGTCCATACTCAAAGCCCCCAGAAGGTTTAGAGGTGAGTTTTCATCTCTGTTGGAGTCAGTGGAAGTTCTGTCATTGACTCCATCGTCTTTTGCAGAGAAGGACCCTTAGCTGTTGTAGTAATGACAAAATACATCAGAGGCCCTGTTTCATTTCCTTCAGGGTCTAAGAGGGTGTATGTATCCCCACCAGCTTGATGACTTCTGGAACAAGATGTTACTCGGAACGGCAGGCTGAAACCTTACATCATTTTACACTGTCCCATATTGCTGCTCATGGCTGGCCATCAAGTTTAATTGAAAGCACTTGACACACTCCTAAATAAAATATTAAAGCTTAAGGCTGAGAGGCAGAAGCATGTAAGTGATGTATGAAAATGTTGATTGCCAATTTCCGTGTTCCAGGTGTGATTCATGGGGATGCTGCCTGGGAAGCATTTATATCCAGCCGTAACAAACATAAACAGAATGACACAGTTTATTAAGCCAGAGGCAAATGTAAATGATGAAAGGCTGCTGTGTAAAACTGCATTAAACATGTCCCATTACATGATGTAAATCACATTTTGTAGCTCCTTAAACATAATGTTTCTTTCATTCCTTTAATTCCCTGGTGATTTAAATATCTATATTTTATGAAATAGGAAAATAATAAAATATGAATTGCACTTGTACATGCTAGTGTTCTGTTATCGATATAAAAAGAAGAGATAAAATAATGTTACTGGGAGGGATGTAGATCTCTAAATATAGCTATTGTCAGGAGGGAGAAACATTTTGCACCCAGAGCTGAATGAGGGGGACTGACCACACCTTCCTGCTTGTAGACGGCAATCGCACACACAGACTTCTCGGGACTGAGGCACAAATGTGGACAGAGAGTGTAAAACTGCACCAGCAGGAGGCTGCGACACTGCAGGGTCAAAAATGCACCTCTCAAATTAAGCCCTTGCTAGGGCATCACAGGTTTCTGTAGTCTGGGGTAGTTTTGTTGCTTCTGGTAAGAGAAGAGGAAAGGAGGCTGTCACCAAGTACCAGTTCAGCTGACAAGAACAACTGTGCAGTTGTTTTCGAAGTGCACTAGGGATATATTGGAGCCTCTCCAGATGCATGTAGTTTCAATAATTTGAACTATTAATCACCCGTGATGGGCACAGCTATGTTTTCCTGGGCTGGACTGGACAGCCCAGCAGAGTTTGCTGTGCAGGACCAGTGTTTAAGGGTTTCTTTCTAAGCACTCTCACTGCTGACCTGTTTTGATGTGCACCAACTCACAGTTTCTTGGTTGGACACATGTGGTACCTAATGCAGAGTGTGACCTTGTGCTGTTCTCTGGAGGCCGCCACGTCAGTCCTACCTGAAAGTTTAATGCATAAACACAGAAATGTGAGAAATGCTCAGGGTGCCTTGGATTTTAGCAGAGTAATTTCACTCTTCTGGCATTTAAGTGTTATTGAAAATCTTTTGCAGAGAGGATTCGTCTTTCTGATACAAGGGAATTTAAATGCATTTAACAATTCACTAAGCTTCTACTGATGTTGCGTCAAGGGCACGCATTAGCTTTGTTCCACAAACCTTGCTTTCTTGAAGAAATGGTTTATTTCAGTTTATGGAGAGCTGACAATTTGGGGTCAGATTTTTTCAAAATTTAATGTATGGCTCTGAATGCAGAAATCATCCTTGAGTGTGCGCAGGCCACTGCCAGTGGGCCTGGTTTGGATGGTGTTGACGGCCTTCTGGGTTCATTCATGCCAGGGCGTGACGCATGGTTTAGCTTTCTGTACTGCTTCGGTCTCTTCTTGTAGGCAGCTCGCTGCATGGCTGTAGAAAGGAGAACAGTCTTGTGCCGTTGCCTGGTTATTTCTCATTTTCTATGCCTATCTGAATTGCAGTTATTGCAAGGTGCAGAGTAAGAGAAACCTTTAAAAGCATGAAGGAAGCACTTTAGTACGTGGTTTTGTTCTGACTTGCTGTTTAAAAATGGAGTTGGGAAGGAAATTGATTTCCCGTCCTGAAAAAATATTTTCCCTGTGGCATAAAAAATGTTTGAGCTGTGCTGCAGGCTGAGATTGAAAGCCTTTCAAAACTCTGATGGAGACCTACTGGCTTTTCGAAAGGCAGCTTCCCAGAGCATAGGGTACTCATGGTACTTTAGACTGATCCAGAGAGGAAAGGAATGTAGAGCTGTGTTCCAGACACCTCTGGCCAGCAGAGCAAACATTTCCTACTCCTAGGTTTCTCTGAAAGTCCTACCAGGGTCTAAAACGTTTCCAGATGAAACATTTTTAAAAATTGATATATTCTTCTTTTTTTTGAGAAATTGGTGTTTTCTGAGGTTTTTTTTTTATTTTCTTCTAGATAGGCTGAAGACAATCAAATTCTGTTGTCAAGCCACAGAGGAGAGAGACTCATTTTGAAGAAAGATATATTCTGCAGTGAAAAGTATTCCCATTTATTTTACAGTATTTATCGTACTCTCATATCCCAGTTCTTGTTAGTGTGCATTAGGTGGAAACCATCAGCCAGTTTCAGTGATAAACTACTCATTTCAAAACATATGCAGTGCACAGCACAAGCACCCTAAAACATAATTTGTAGCACCAATTAAAAATATTTACAGTACTGTATTTCCTATACAAATTTTAAACATAGCTTTTTCATCTTTTTCGAATTCTGTTTTGCATAAATTTGATTACAATTTGTGGTTCACAAATGTGGGGAATAGCAGTGTTGTCTAGAATGTGATCTAAGGGATTTGGAGGCATCACAGGTCACCACTACTCATTTGCTCAAATCTCCTCTTAGCCCATGCTCTTATTTTTCAAGCATTTGGGCAATTTTTCTGAGTGAACACTGTCGGATGCAGTGGGAAGGACCTGTCCCACCCAGCAAGGCACTTGCTGATTACCAGGGTCCCGCTTGCTTTCTTCATGCGTGAGAAAGAGCATTATTTAGAGTTCAAGAATGGCAGAGGGAAGAACGAAGAAGAGGGTGCATCCACCTCTCCCTTTTGTGGGAAGCTCTACTGGGCCTTGTGACAAAATGACTTTTAAATGAGAATTGTCTCAGAAATGGAAGAGTTAAGTGCATTACAGACAAAGGTACTGCAGCCTTAGAGCAGGCCACTACATTTGTGGTACTTGCAGCTCATGTTTTAAACTGAGAATATTTTTTCAAAGATGAACGGAGGGGGAGTCTTTTCTCTCAAGTGTCCCACACTGACTGCTAAGGAGAAGGTATTCTCAGCTGCTTGGGAGTCCTGACCTGAGCAGAAAGGTTTAGGAGAAAGCCATCAACGAGATTTCAGATTCACACACTCTTGCATTTTAAGAGTTCTAAGATTTCAGTCCAAAATGTCAGAAGTGTTTCCAAGAACAGCTAACCTGAAGAGGTTTTCATAACCTTGGATGATACAAATCGTAACAGAAATTTCCTAGGACTTTTAGCAACAGCTAAACAAACCTAAAGGCAACGCTTCTTACAGCATTTTGGCTACATCTAGATTGGACTTAGAAAATAAACTTCCTTTCACTTGAATCTCCTTAAGTTTTATGGCTGCAAATCCTTTTTAGGTCCTTTTAAGGGTAGCTGGCCTTCCCTTCAGAAGTAGCTGCACTTTAATGGGCTGTAGAACACCAGCTTATACTTGTCCTTTCACAAGCCAGTCCCTCTTACTATGCGAGTCGCATGCATGGGTATTTCTTTCATGGTTGTGCAGCACCTCTCCTGGCACCTGCCTCTCTTGGCTTTGTGGGACTGCAGAGCGTCTTGGAGGAGAGGCAGTGAGACCAGCTGCAGGAGAATTTTGCTGCCTCTGTGACTTCTTTGCTATCTTTGCCTGCGAGGCATAACGAGGGGTCCAGGAGATGTTACGCTTGGACGAATTTTCAGAAGCTGATTTTGCTCGGCTTCTTTTTCAGTGAGTATTTTTATGCACTTTCCATTATAGTCATTAGACTTGTGTGGCGGTTCAACCCCTACATGCTCCACATTTGTGTTTTCCTCCTACCTTTTTAAAAATAGATGTTTCAGTGTTCTGCAGCATCACATTTGTTGCTGTGGAGATGATTGTGATGTTGCCAATGGAGATGTGACTTCACTGACAACCTCTGAAGAAGGACAGCAACACGAAGGCGCAGCGTGGCTTTATTTCTCTCCTGCTGCCTGTTTCTTTATAACCTTGTTCTGCCATTCCCTCTTCCCCGTGCTTCCCTATGCTGCATCCTGAACTTCAACTGATGCACAAATCTCTCTTCTTTCTTAGCCCGGGCTATATTTTGGCATAAATATATACATGTAGCAGATGCAAATTGCCTATAACTAGATGTAGAACACAGTACTGGTGTAATGATTTGTTGATTCTTGCAACACTCCCAGTCTCAGCTGCGGTGCCATCTCTGCCTACCGACACCGTTTGGTCTGTAATTCTGTAGGAAAAATACACCAAAAGTGCATGCACGGAGAAATGGTCTAATACTCAGGGAAAATGAAAGTCATTTCCTAGTTCTTTGCGTGGGCAATCCCAAAGAAAGTGACAGGTTGGAGGGAGGAAAGCAAAAAGAGATGGGCAGAATGACAAGCCATTATTGCTCATGGTGCTTATGCTCAAAGTCTGGCAAAAGTATAAACGTCATTACCCACCCTGCTGCTACCCTATAATGTTTCTAAACAAAATTGGTGGGCTTGCGCGAACAGGTTTGACTTGAAAGATGAAAGAAAGCCAGGACAGATCAGGATTTAGATCTGCAGAATGCAGGTAGAGTGTGGGTGGGCCACGCGGGTTATTCTTCTGCAGGAGGCTGAGGGCATGCTCCTGCCTGCTGTGGAAAGATTTATGTTTTGGTGATGCTGTAACATAGTGCCATGGTCAATGTCAAATCAAAGCACTGAAAAGAAAAAACCCAGCTCCATTGAGTAGTCCAGACTCTGTATAACAGTCCGTGTAGTTTTTAGCTTGCGCAAAGTTTTGTAGAAAATTCCCAAACTGTAAACAAATAAGCTGTATTTGCCCCTGGTGAAAATTAGTGCATTAGAAATACAGCGGTATTTCTTCCTGGCTGTCTGAGAGTCTGCGTCAGAAGTGGTTTGTGCTGTGATGGTAATTGGGTTTCAGCTGATTGCAGCAAAACTGTGAATCAACTACAGCCCATTTTTAATAATGAAGAACTGAAACATAATCAGAAATATATTCATGGCGCTACAGCTTTCAGTGATTCTGTGCAGCAACTGGCGCCTGCAGCCTCTTTTTGGTCTCAGATTCTTTCCTGCTGCTCCCCCCCCCCCCCCC
>VZSC01017241.1:40118-118025 GCA_013398225.1 Steatornis caripensis
TAAGCATTAGAAAAAATCCGATATTTAGAGCAGTTGATTTGGCATGAGATGGAACAGAATGCAAGAATTAATATTGCTCTTTTCTGTGGTCCAGTGCAGTCTTATTTCTGACGCCCTGTTGCAGGAGAGCTTCGTTTCCCTGCTCCTACCCCAGGCCAAAATAATTAGCAGGCATCACCAGTAGCACAGAATTTGGCAAGCCGTGATGTGCTCTTGAAATCGCTTGTGAAAATGGTGCAGTAACCTTGAGTGCTGATAATGGAAAACTGTATTTTACCTCTCTTGAATACAGGAAGGTATCATGTAGGATTAACAGAAGGTTAAGTTACTATGGTAATGGAGGCTACATAAATAGATGGAAATAAATGTATCTATAGTGCCTTTTAGGTGTGATCTGACAGTAAGATCGTGACCTGTTTCTATGGGACTTTCTGGAGCAATGGAGCGTGTTCACGTTGATACTTTATGGAAGTTAGAAGTGATATATGAAAGACTTTGTTTTCTGTTAGAAAAATACTGCAAGGGCTTTGTGTGACAGAGCAGCACCTACTGAATCTCAAATTTCTTCCATATTTGCTTGCAGGCCTTGTAGCCCCTCACCTCCAGTTCTGAGGACTGTGGTTATAGTATTAACAATTCCTCTGTTCTTTTTTTGTCTTCTGCCTCTAGACAGTAGGCTTTGCTCAGGTCAGCCCAGCTTAATAGGGTTCTTCCCTCTGCGACCTTCTTGAGTTATTGCAGACAAAGCTCCAAAACTGATAAGTTTCTGGCCTTTGTCCTTCTCGGTTCCTGCTATTTCTTTTGTTTTGGCTCCGCTGTACGATGTTCCTCTGCTTGGAATGCAAGGTTGTCTCGCCTGTAAGCAGGAGGATATGATAACGCTATCACCAAGAGATGGAAAGGCAGTGAATGTTTCTGATACAGAAGCTCCTGCAGAAGAGTGAGGCCATGCCAAAACCCTGCATAAAACCGTGTGTCCTGGGCTAGAGTTGTGTTTGGAACCGCAGCTTTGCAGACTCTCAAGGGCTCTAGGCAGAGCTTACTTGAACGGGCCAAATAAATGCCATGAAAATAGAAGAGAGGAGGAGGAGGAAATTTTTTTATCCAAAAAGATGCAACTTTGGATTTTTCTTGTTCGATATTTTTTTTTCCTCCCTGCCTCTCCTTGTTTGGATGCTTAGGCTTCAAGGTACACAAACATTTTTGGGAGAGGGGGGTGTGGGTGTGAGGATGGGTGTTGGGAAATAGGATTCAGTTGTTTCCCCTGTTTCTCTACCTCTCCCTTCCCCTGGGTGACTGCATCATTTCCAGCTAACCCTCAGTATCCCCACCTATAAGCTAAGGCAGCTTGGCCAGTTAGACTCTTTATGTCCCTTATCTTTATCTGTAAAATGGCAAACTGAGTTATAGGAAGGATTTAGGCAACACTGATGGTAATGTGATGATTACTTAGATTAATTCTAAAGTCTTTTTGGCTTTCAGAATTTTGCTTATGACTCATGTCTGTTCACAAGATGAGATTATGGAAGTTTTTAGAGCAATGGATGTGAGCAGCTTTGGAAGGCCTCTCGTGTTGATTTAAAGGAGACTTCTCAAATGGGAAGGGTAAAAATCAAGCCTCAGATGAGACATCAGGACTTGATTTTTCTACCAGCTGGTATTTGTTTGTCTGCATCTGCCATTCCTCAGAAAAAGCTACTGGCGGCGAGAGCTGTGCTGCATCTTCGTGATGCACGCAGGCGAATCTGCTCCCTGTGTTGGTTCTGCAGTGCTGAGAAGGTGGAAAACTTGCTTTTGTCAATAAAATAAAAAGATATGACTCAAAAAGCAAAACAGGAGCTGATTAAGGCTGTTCTGTTCTATCACTGTCAGAGCAAGATTTAAAGTGGGCTGTGAGGGAGCAGCGAGCGACTGCTGTGTATTCACAGCACCCTTGCAACCCAGTCCTCTGCCACTCACCCTGCTTGCCTGCTCGGCTTGCCACAGCTCCCCACGGAAAAAACAACGGCAGGTCGCTTTTCCAAAAAGTGGGTGGTTGAAAGGGAACACAGCTCCTGAAGTGGCTTGACTCCAGCCCTGCTGATGCAAGTCCAACATGCCACCTAAGGGTGCATATTGATCTATGCATCTAATCCATGTTTTATTTCCCCATTCCAAGTTTTTTGTTCTCTTCAGAAATGTTCCCGGTGTGCTGTGCAACCAACTTTTTATTTGTGTGCTTCAGCCTCGCTGAAGGTGCTGTCTGTCGTAGCTGGGTAGCTGGTGGCATCAGCTATCTTGCTACTCACACCCAGCTATTCTGGGATTGCCAGCAGAGCTTGATCTTCACATCTTGCTTCCTGCCAGCGTCTGACTCCTGATAGACGCAGTATTTGCACCCAGTTTCACGCAAGACTCCCAAATGCCAGATGAGTTCTCACCAGCCCTGTGCTGAACCTTGGCAAACTGTTCTGTAAACCTAAGGTAAGATTTTGATTTAAGACAGAAGACGGCACCAGGCATTCGGCTTTCATTTTCAGTAGCACAGCTGATGTGATTATGTACATGGCCTGGTCAACAGTCGGTGTTTTGGCTACCTTGTAGCTGCTTTGGGCTGAGCCAATTAACTGATTTATTCCTGCACTGGCAGTCTTTGGGCATATGAATCAGATGCATATTTGCATTTCCTATATTTAGCATATGCATCAATGTATCCAGTCTGTGTGCACAATTTGGGCATGTTTTCATTTGCATTTTATCACATTTAGCTGAGGGAAGTTTCGATCAGTTTGAGTTGAGCAGGACTTCTGGTGGGCCACTATGTCAAAACACCAGTATTTCCATACCCTTCAACATCCTTGGAAGGCTTGCCTACAAGGGAAGACTTCTCCAGTTATGCAAATAAACAAGTCCAAGAAAGTATCCCTATTACATGGAGGTTTATACATCAGGTACCCTCATGGAAGGCTACTCTGGTGTAATCGTATTGGCTTGATTTCACAAATCAACATAACCAGTATAATTACCCCTGTAAGTAGCTTTTAAATATCTCCAATACTGTGTTTCCAAAATACCCGTTAGTAGTTTGTTCACACGTCTTCCATTAAATGTACTTATTCAATATTGAAGAGATTATGTATTATATAGCCATCAAGTGTCCTCCCGTGGAGTCACCCGCATATGTTGAGAGGTCTGGCCCAATGCAGTGCCGTACCGGTACTGATGAACCCTGCAACACGTGCATCGCGTCTTCTTGCCACGCACTTGTGGTGTTCCCATCCCCGCTCAGATCCCAGTTCTGTAACCCCACTGCTGATTGCAGCACTCTCATGCAGTGGAGCTGAATTTGGCCTTCATGCTGTAAGCACAAGGGGTGCCCAGGAGAAAAGCAGAACAGGGTGGGAGCAGTCAAATTCTGGAGCTTTTATTTCGTATTTCCATTTTTACAAACTTTTTTCTCAGTGTCTGATTTCATTTGCACTCCTGAGAGTAGGCGAAAGCTCACAGGGGTCTGGGCTGTTTTTGAGGAAATTAATACATGATTCCATCCTTATTCACTGTTATAGAAGGTATTTAAGCAAAGGCAGAATAAATGACAATGTTTGGGTTCATCAGGAATTTACTCCACTAAAATGAAATCTGCTCTTTGGGGTTTAGTTCCAAATTGGAGCAAAGCAAGTTACGTTACCACCGTTGGCTGTTGATGCTTCTTGAGTTCCCGTTTTATTCTCTGATGGAAGGAACTAAGGAGCAGTTGGGTGTTCGGCACACATCTAGGAGGTTGGGAAGCATCACTAGCCTACTACCAAGGCACTAGACCTTAAAGAAGATGCTAATGAAGCTTGAAATCATATTTGCATTGCAAATGACACAATTTGTTCTGCCTTTATACAGAATTAATTTGAACTGTTTGTTGTTTTGTTCCAATTGTGCAGCTGAATAATGCTGCTGCTTTAGGTGGCTCAGCGCTGTAAAGATCTTATTCATAAACAAGATTAAAAATCTGCTATGTTGGACCGACCATTTATTCAACTTTCTGACATTCATTTGTCAGCTGTCTTCAAATTGTCAAGCAACAGAGGAGTCCTGTTCTTCCTCCAAGTCTGAAGTATTGATGCTGATTTGTTCAGTTATAGGCAGATTTTTAATTGCAAGAACTTTAGATCAGTACCCTAAAGGGTTAAACCACCTCCTAAAGTGGTTTCATTAGCTCTTTTGAGTAAACAGAACATAGAAAAGTGTGACTTTTATTTAGTAACCGATCAACACCAAGTAAAGTGGCAGACCTTAGAGGAAACAAGCCTAGGGTTGGTAGCCATCCCTTTCAGGACTGCCCGATTGCTTTGGTCACCTCGGCAAGAGTTTTTGAAGACCTTTGTGCAGCAGTAGCAGGCGGCCAGGCCTATGTTTATTTAGTCCAGAGGGGAGAAGAGATTCCATCCACATCCAGTGACCTTGTTACAAGTCTGTCTGACCAAGAATCACACAACGTCCCCATCACCTCGCTGAGCCTATGAATCTAAGAGCAAAGCTTTTGGGTGTTGGAGAGCCGCAAGATGTATGCTCGGTGTATCCGACAGCTGGGAGACCACAGCATCTCTCCGGGGTCCCACGCTGTGTGGTTAACAAGGTTATGGGCAAACAGGTGGTTTCACCTTGCTGTACCTGCTGTGAACGTGTTCCTTGCATGGATGAGGACTGGGATTACTGAGCGGTCCCCGCGCCAGCGTCACCTTGCTGCAGATTTCAGGCTGTAGCCCCCCATGAGAGCTGCATGCAGCTCCCGAATCCTGGGCTGCATATCATGACTGTTCTACCTTAGTGTCTCCCATCCAGGTTTAGCGCAGTTCATGTGAAGGGAGGACTGCTGTAAATAGAATGTAATTTCTTTCTATGTGAGTCCAGAGGCAGGGAAAGCCCTGCAAACTGGCCTCTAAACACTTCTTGCCCCTCTGTGGCAGGATGTGAATATTGCGAGGCAGAGGCATTTGAGCAGCTTTTCCCTCGTGCAGTGGAGACACAAAGCAGCTCCTGTCTGGTTCTTCTCAAAGATGCCTAACTTAATCAAAAATACCTTTCTAGGTACGTAGAAAAACTAAGGATGATTTTTGTGTTGTTTCACCTTATGTTGCTGAAAAGGTAGCAATCCTTGGAAATACGACTGCTCTTCTGCATAGTGAAATCTCAGGTGAGTGTGGGTGAAAAGGCAGGTTGGAAATCCAGGATCAAATCCTGATCATGTTGCTTTTATTTCAGAACATATTTGAAATCCGACGATCATATTCTCCTGGCCTACAGTGTTTATGCATCTGTTTGTGCGCACTATTTGTGTGGCAGTGATGAAATCTGTAGCTGAAGCCCTTTATGGGTAGTCTGCTGCCCAAACTGCCGTGTTAAGGGTAAGTGGCCTGGTCAGAAGAAGAGAACAAAACCAAGACTTGGTGTGTTATCAGTGCTTGAGGATCGCTCTGAATCATGAAGAGGTGATTCTCCCCAGTGGCAGATTTAGGAGGCAACTTTTAATCAGGATTATTTGCCTCTGACTTTATCTTGTACAGACTAGACATCTCCTAGACAGTGGTCTTGTAGTCTTTGATCAAAGCCAGATGAGCTCCAGAAGGAGAAGTCCGAAACAGCTTATTACCAGGTTGGGACTAGTACTAACAGATGTTAAACATCCACAAGTTCAGGTTTGGTTTGAGATTGTGTTGCTTGGGCAAAGCAGCCTTGCTCTGAATGGTCAGAAAAACTGGAGCTGTATTTTGTCAGCTAGGGAAACACTTAAGGCCCATTAGTGCAGATACTTGTGGGTCACTTGTTTTGATTCAGCAAAAATGGTCTTGGTCTCAGAGTTGAATTTTAAAAGGTCACTCATGATGGTTTAGGAGTCAGTACCCATTTTTACTGATAATGAATGTAACTACGTGACATGTATTTCATTAACTTTCAAAAAAGGGATGTAAGTTTAGATCCTAAAATAGTGACAGCTCTACCTGCCTTCTGCATCTCACCTCTTGTGATGAGCTAGAGAGGTCTTTGGATATAAGCAGGGTAGAACTGCAGTGCTGACCCCATGGACACTCTCCGCAGGCAGTTGTTCTCACATCCACCAGAAGAGTGGATCCTTCCTTAGTCCAGCCAGAAGAGCACCTCAGACGATGCATCTGGCCTATGGAGAAGGTTGCCTTGCGTTTTGCTGTGATCAGAGCTAAGCTGTAAATACCAGGCTTTGTATGCTGGAGGGTCGGGGGTTTTGGGTTGTGGGGTTTTTTTAGTTTTAATTGTATTACTTATATTTTTGCTTCAAAGTTAGAGCTCTGTGCTGCCTCCAGCCCAACATGAGAAATACATTAAGGCTTTACTATGATACAGTTGAATAACAGTGTGATAAACTACCTAAATGTCTGAAAATAAGTGTTCAAAAGGGTGGAAGGAAAATACATTTCATCTTCTTATGCAGTAGGTAGATAATATACAGAGATTCAGATATTGGTAGCCTTCACATTGGATGTCCAGGTGCCATTTGACAGTTTGAGATAAGCTTTTACATACTACAAAGTTTCAAGCAGAGATGTATGCACACTAAGGTTTCTGCTGCATGCATGTAAGAAGGTGGGGGGTTTTGTGTGAGGTTTTGGGGGTGTTTTCTTTGGATTTTGCGGGGTTTTCCTACTTTTTCACACAAAACAAATTTTGCGTGTCCTTGAAGAGGGACTTATTTAAATTTCTCTGTGGTGGATTACAGCTTTTTTTTTCTCAACAAAAAGCTTATAATAGCAAAACTTAACACAGAGTAAAGAATTATGGTACTCTAAAATAAAGTTACTTTGATTTATTTTCAAAGAAAGATCATTAACGTACCTTCTTAAATATTATATTTGGGCAAGGGATCATCTCATTTATTTTTGTTGTATACTTGCAATAACTTTAGTCCACCTTTTAAATGCTGTTTTATACTCTCCTCATAAATTCAGATACCTTTATCCATTTGCACATGTAACGAGAACGTATCCTCAGACAGTGACCTTCCCAGACCTGGTGAGTATCTGGCTCAATTAGCATTTCCTGTACTTTCTGAAGAGATTTTTGGGTAAGTGTGGAGTGGTTCAGCTTCATCTGCGCACGGAGATATATCTTTTTTTGGCTCTGCAAACAGAGGCTTCAGAACAGTCACATCTACAAATTATTTAACTNTTCATAAATTCAGATATCTTTATCCATTTGCATATGTAACGAGAACGTATCCTTAGACAGTGACCTTCCCAAACCTGGTGAGTATCTGGCTCAATTAGCATTTCCTGTACTTTCTGAAGAGATTTTTGGGTAAGTGTGGAGTGGTTCAGCTTCATCTGCGCACGGAGATATATCTTTTTTTGGCTCTGCAAACAGAGGCTTCAGAACAGTCACATCTACAAATTATTTAACTTTCAAATGCTCGTTAAATCTTTGGCTCCTTCTGCAGTCTGTGCAAGTGCCATGTACAAAATATGGAGTGAGGTAGGAGGCGGAACAGGATAAAGATTGGTTTTCCTTCACGCTTATACCCTGCCATGCATTGGTATCTGGTCATGCACTGTCAGTCCTCTGAAGTGTTCTGTGCAGTGCCCAGGGAGTGCTGTAGCATGTAACAGCACTCCATATTTAAGGTCATAACAAAGCTTGACTAGCAGAAAGGCTGAGCAACTCTAATGAGGAATTATCATTCAACCTCATAAGTTTGGTTTGCATCAGAGCAGTCCGAAAGGAGGCTGACGCCTTAGTATGCTTGTGTGCCTCGCATGGCTAAAGCAAGGCGAATTAGTGCGGTGTCTGATTTAAACCACAATTTTCACCATCTAAATCTTTTTTTGTTCTTGCTGCGTAGTTTTAGCAAGAAAAGCGAGTGAAAAATTGCTGTCATAAAAGACTCATCTGCTTTCCATTATACTGACATTTAAGGATTGCACACATTAAAATGCTCCTATGTGCTACAGAGAGCAATAGAGAAAAAACAGCAGGTTGAAATTTATAACAAAAGGGAGATTTTGTAATTCAGCGGCCCTGGGGTGGGCATGGAACCGGGACTGGGATAAAGATCTCCTTGCACCTAACCCTTCCCATCCCTCCGTACATCTGCGTGTCAGGGAATTAAATTGCCAGGGCATAGGAAAATATTTTCTCAGAACACCCTTTACCCTCCGTCTCCTTCAGATAAAAAAAAAATAAGAGTAGTATTGATATTTTCAGCCCAAAGTCAGTGTGTTGTACTCCCTGCGGGCATAACCCTGAAGTCGGTGATTTAATGTGATCTGATTTATCAGTGGCTTTTGGTCTGTACTGAAATGCAATTGTTAAGAAGCTTTTTCTTTGAATTAGGAAAGCAAATTCCTCCTTTCCTTTTGGGCAGCTTCTAGCCATGGTTTCTGACAAGTTGAGGAGCAGCATTTTTTATGAGTGAGATTTCTAAAAATACTGGTTGGTTCACAAGTGAGTGGCAGACAAACAGCTCTGCGTTGCTCTCCATGGCAGAGCTGAGGGGTACGGCAGCATTAGCATGGAGTAAAATGTGGTCTTCCAGAACTGCCTTCCCAGATATCTTCAGATGACCCCACAAAAGCACGAGGAAAGTTTGAAAATCTTGGTTTTATAACACCACCTCATGTCTGTCTTGGCATTTGAACCACACAGTACAAGTTTGGGCGTGAGAGTTTTGATTGCAGTTCTGAGCGGTTTTCCTTCAGATCTCTTTCTCAAAGTTTCTGATAATCATACAACACCTAAAACCTACTTTTAAAAACTTTATTGTGGTCAAAACATGGCGTGTAAAAGCACCAACACTAGGCTTCTGTCTCCTATTGTCCAGCTACAATTTTTGTATTAAATTTATTCAGTTTACAAGTCAAAACCAGTTTTTCTCCCTCTCTGGGACTTCATGCTCAGCCTACTTCTTGTAACTCAAGCTGTGTTTGCTCTGTTTCATGTAACACTCCTGTCGGCAGCAAACCTGGGCTGCGGCTGTGCCTGGCTTGGGGATGCTGCTGCTGCAGAGTGAAGAGAAATGCTTGCTCTCCTACTATAGTGTATCGCTTGTCTTTCCAAATAGAGTAAAACCTTAGCTATGTTAGTAAACTGTATGCTTTATCTTAAGAGGAAAACTAGAAAGAGACACTAACAGGTCTTGTAGGATTCAGTTTGCACTGTTTTTTTCTGACCCCTAGAAATCTTTAGCATTAATTTAGCTTTGTATCAAATCCTGATCTTTGGTATTTGGCAGTTACCCAACCCCAGGCTACGAAAAGGATATGTTTGTTGCTTTGTAACAAAGAACAAAATAACTAAAACCCCACATCTGAAAGAAAGTATTTCAACTTCTCATAGCAATACAGCTGTGTGGTTCTGATTTCCAGCTCCCATCTGCTTTTCAGAGTTGAACATCCCCATCCATGCTAAGGCACATTGCAGTAAAGAAATGAATTCTTAGGCTTTCTGAAGACAGTCATTCGTTGACCCATAAAATTCTACGTGTAAAGGCTGAGGGGAGCTGATTCACCATCTAAGTAACTTCAAGTAACGTACAATATAAAGTAGAAGTTAGGCAAAGTTCTGCACAGCAGTATCAAATATCAAATCCTAGCCTACATTTCTGTGGGTGGACTTCTGCATCTGCAAATGATGATGCTCCAATTTATCAACCCGTATAAATGATGGGTTCAAACACATACCGCTGAATTTATGGCTCTGAAAGCCTTAACAGTGGGTAGTGGGAGGAAGTGGAGGAGGGGTAAGGAAGATGCTCACAGGGAATAAATGTGAAAGGAATGAACACTTTCACTGAACCACAAACTGTTGGCCCTTTGTGTGTTGCTGATGCATTACCGATCAATACTAGCTTCCTCCTTATAGCGTGTATCGCTCTGTGCTGTTGCTTTGCTTGCACTGACAAGGACCCAGGGAACCAGAATCAAAATGGAGTCATGTGATGAGTTATGGCAATCTAGAAGAGGGTGAACGGCAAGCTATAACTTTTTCATTGTCAACTCCCCCACCGACAAACAGTCCAATTTCGTCAAAGCATTTATAGTATGCCTCTCATTACACACGCAGGTAGGTTTGTTGGCTTCAGTGGATCCCTGTGTTTAATATTTTAAGCATATGCCAAACTTTCATGTATCTGGGCACAGTGAGACAAGAAGTTAAGATACCTTTGGAGTATCTTTACTGTTGTTAATCTATATAAACAACATAAGACCTCGTACTTACATAGATAAATGGAGAAAATCAGATGGGGAAAAAAGCACGTTAATAAGTGCGCTACCAAAAAAAAAGTATTATTTTTCTAGTTTGAGGTTAGTCCAGGTAAAACTTGGTATGTAGGTTAGTGTTTAAAACACACAGGAGATCAAGGGGTCCTAATTCTAAGTTTGGGAGTGACATCGATGAATTAATGTAGTGCAAACCTGATGTGGGATGAGAGGTGTAGATTTAAGTCATTATGTGCTTCAAGAGGTGTTCAGTGAAGGAAGTGCTACTTTAACTGTTTGACAGAGGCTGTGCTAGCAGGTTTTTGCAGGTTTAATTAGTTTCTCCAAGAAGAATGTTCTCAAAAACATTTGTTCTGAACCCTGACTTTGCCTCTCCCAGAAGACTTCCCCTCGGGGGACCCTTAGAGGGAAAATGAGGAGCTGTCCTGACATTCGTTAATGAAACACTACGGCACTTTTGTGAGTGAGGTCATTTGCAATTCTCCTATTTTACAGGTTGTATTTGTTGCACAGAAGATCAGTTTCTGAGCTTGGAATGGGTTTGCTTCCCAACAAATGTTTTGGAAATTGTTTATCTTCCTCAGGTTATTTTCTCTTTCCCTATCGGCAATGCTCGCTGCATCAATGCAGTGGATATTGCTTGTGCTAAAAGAGTTAGTTATAGAGGCAGGATAGACTCTCTTCTGGCCTTTTGGCTATAACTGGTTCATCTTGCATTCCTATCATCACAGGGCTCAATATCGGCAATCTAATGTAGCCTGTATATAAAATTCGAATATATATGGAAATTATCACATGGACATCAGCTTTCAGGGTTTTGAACATGGGATGGCTTGGAATAAATAACATTGATGTTCTCCACAGAAAGGTATTTTTAGTATTTTATCCATGTTTTTGTCCACACCATCAAGGTTAAAAAGAATTTTTACTGGAAAACTGTCCGATGTTAAAGGTTTGAGGGTACTTGAAGGTTTCACGGTAAGTAATAGTGTGTGTATTGCTACTGCTATTTAAATACAAATTGCTAAGGTTTCTTGCAGAACTGCAAATGTTAAAGGGCAAATTTGTCCTGTCTTATACCGTGCAAGTTTCATTAAATCTGTGATCAAAATCTGACCCAATAAAAATACTTTTGTCCAATGTTCCTAGCTATAGCTTTTAAGACAATTAACTTGGCTCAGCACTCCGATTTAATCTTAAACAGGAACCATATTCCTTTAAAAAGAGTTTATTGCATCTATTTGAATCAATAATGCTGTTAAAAAACAGTGGGAAAGAAAACTGAAAATACAACAGGATTTTTTTCAAATCAGTGAAAAAATACAGTAAAGTTTATAGAAAAAAAAAAGGAGGCAAAATTGACAGTCAAAATATTAGCCAAGGACTCAGTTCTGGTGTGGATGGATAGTGTAAGTATTTAACCACAGCAGCTGAAAATCTCCTGCAAGACATAGATCATAGTCAAGTCTGAGAGGAGGCAGTGAGGAGAAGGAAATCTCTTGACAGCTTCTGAATGCCTTTAAGTGTACTGTATGCTAACAGTCTCACTGCTTGAAATATTTATAAAATGTGATACTGAAGGTCTGAGAACAGAGGCTTCCGTGGCAGACAGACACATCTTCTTTGGATCCTGTCTCCCAGTGGAAGAAGTGACAGTCCCCGGTTCTTGTCCCTGCCTCCCACTGCCAGTCCTGTCCCCACTGCTCTCTGCCGAGCCCTGGGCGAAAGGCTCCTGGGGAGCATCAGCCAGTTGAGCTTGTGCATCCGATGTGCAGGTCTGGGCTCACCTGGCTGCCTCTGTCCGGAGCACACAGATTGCATCAGCTGGAGATCAGCAAGAGGGGAAAGATAAAAAGGGAGGGAGAGGAGGGAAAAACACCCCTAGGAGACAGTGACAGGCAGCTCAGGTGTGTCTACACAGAGGGGTAATCATGATTAGAGGGTACAATCTGAACAGGAGAACACACGGTTTAGGAATGCCAGTCTGGGGCTTTGCCTTCAGCACTGCTGCTGACTACTACATGGGCAAATTATTTCACCTAGCAGTGAAATTTTCCTACTCCTTGAAAACATTAGTAATAATCATGACTAGTGCATGGAGTTGTTTAAACTGTGGATGAAAAGCCTCATATATGAGCAGTGAGATGGCGTTTTTTTATTATTAATAATTACATGCCAGAGTGATCGCTGGCCATCAGTGATTACTAACAGCCACTTGGACCCAAAGTCCTTTTCCATGCAAATGCCTGCTCTGCAAGTTTCTGCTGTAATGAAGCAAATCTTGGAGGCTTGCCGCACACTCTTGCCAAACTCCAGCTCATAGGAAAGAGGCACCAAACAGGATAAAACCTCCAAGATTTGGTTCAGTAATAAAGTTTTGCAGTTCTCTAGCCCCGTGCATCCGAAGGCATCCAAAGGCTTTGCAGTGCTTGAGCGTTTGGGTTTGAAAACCCTCTGCATTCCATTGAAGCCCTCTTTATTTCCTTAATTTATAATTCTGAGCATGTCAGAGAGGCAGGGAACCGTGAGTGGACTGTGTGGAGCCTCGCTGGCGGCGGTGGCCTCTTCATTAGGAGGAGAGGGATGTGTAATGTCTCACAGTACTTAACTCCAATTAACTGATTAGCTTGAGGTAAAATCCTAGGAAACACAAGGCTGTTTGACGTTTTGAAGTCAAAAAGACTGCCAACTGTCTTCTGTTTGTAATACAAACTGTCTTGGGGTTTTTTTGGTGTTATTTTTGGGATGGCTAAGGAGGAACCCCTGTGTTCGGCCTAGCCAAGGCATCACGTGCTCTGGATTGCGTCCAGGGAAGCTGCTGCCCTAGAAGTGACAGCAGATCTGTGGGTGCTGGATTCCCACCTCGCCAGTGACTTGTGTGCCTCGGGTGTGGGGTATGTAACTCAAGGGAGCTCAATGGGCCTTCTCTCGGGTTTAGTAGAAAAAAAGTTGTGAAAGAAAACAAGTCTAGTTGGACTTTGTGCCTGGCTATGCCACAGACCTCTCTCGATTGACTCAAAATGGGAATATTCTAATTTCAGGGTGTAAGATGTTAAATTAAAGCGGCAAAGATCATAATTCTGACCTTTGGGGTTTTTTTTAATTAAACTCCTGAGGTTGTGACTCCACAATATTGCCATCTAGCTGAGCTGTTTTACAGTTCAAACTGCCCCTACACGTACGCCTGTTCTGACTCGTGTGTATCATTAGTAAAAACTGTTGCTCATTTTGATGCACAATTAGAGATAGATTATGAAATTACTTATACCAAAGCATTAATACAATAGGACTAAATTCTGTCTTTGAAGATAAATATCGCATCTCCTATTAACTTCATGAGCATGGCTTTGAGCCTCTGGACGAGATCCACAGCATGGAATTAGTGTACTGTAAGCAAAGGATCATGTTTACAGTATCCAACTTCACCTGAGCAGATAACTGATCACATTCAGGTGTTTCGGACAGGTTTTTCAATCATCTCTTTTGTTTCCTTAGTCTGTTTTCAGTCTTTTCCCCATTTTTCCTGCCAGACTGCACTGCGTTGTTAGTATGGAAAATATCTTTAATGCTGTCAGTGCCCTGTATTGCTGCTGTGCGTTAGGCACACAGGATGGGAGGGCACCTACAGCCTCCTGTGCATGTCTTTGCTGCATCCCTGCTTTCTTAGTGAGCTAAAATAAAGCCGCCTTGCTTTCATCAGAGGAACGCTGGCCTTCATGTGAACTCTTGACAAGGCAGCAAGAAAAGGCAACAGCTAATTTCTGTGGATGGTAGTTTTCCAATTAGTTAGAGAATGTGAGACAGCAGGCTGGGCGGCGCAGTCCTGTGGGTGAAAAAGGTGATAATAATGTTTTTTTTATGCAGCAGTTTCACTGAGATCTGAGGGGACCGTGGGGACAGGAGAGCAGGGCAGCACGCAGGCGCTCCCCCAGGGCCCTTGGCAGGACAGTCGCCCCCCCTCCCGTCCGCCAATGCTCGCGCAGACCGACGCGCACCCAGGCAATGTCCACCTACTCTGTGCCACGGCCTGAAATCCTGTGTTACGTCTGCAGCTCTCTCTGAGGCTGGTATTAACTTTTTTATGAAGACTGAAGTAATTCAGAAATGTAAAAAGAATGGAGATAGGTACAAATATGCCAATTTATGCATTTAGCACTCCCCCCAGCGTTTTTGGGGTTTTTATTCTTTTCCCCCACCCCCTCAAGCAGCTCACGGTTGTAACGTTTCATTAATAGTTCAAATGCGTGGTGAATTCTTCCAGCCGAATGGCCTCTCAAATTCTGGTTTGATGCTTCCTAGGCACAACTGGGTTTTAAGTGCAGTATATGAGTTTATCCTTATTTAACCACCCATCTTACAATCTTTGATCTCTGAAGATTGAGTTTTTTCTATTAAGTATGATTATAAACCTTTGTTTTTGTAAGGTTTTGAAAGCCCCAAAATATTTGTTGCCTTAATATTCATTGCATGAAGATCTACAACTTCCCAACAGCCTATGACAAAATGCATGCTCACAAATGGTAATTAGAAGCACAATTTTATTTTATGAGCCACGTGAATTCAAACGTCTGTGCTTACACCAGCCCCTGAGTCACCAAACAGCGAAGGGTTGGTGATAACCTCTCATTAATCCCAACTGGGCTGGGAGCCAGCAGCAACCTGGGGCTGGAAGCTCCGTCTGCAATTTCCAGCCGGCTTAGCCGTGCAGATCCCCAGGGATTTTGCTTTGGGGGTCTGTTATTCCTAGGCAGAAGGCAAAGCAATCCATTGATTGCCTACTGGTCTGGAGTCCTTTGTGGTTTTATGTTCCCAAAGAAAATGCTGTCCACGTATGGATATTATTTAAACAGTTTCTAACCAGAAAAGGAGCTCTGCTGGTTTTCATGTGTTTTCTCTAATCTGCCTCACAAATGAGAAATTCTGGACATCACAGTCCTTTTTGAAGACCAGTTCACTTCTGACGTCTAAGAATGTTTCTTACCCAGTTCTTTCAGAATGGGTTCTTTCATAATTTTTTTCTAGAATCTTTTTTTCACCTTGAATTCTAGTAAGATGTTTTATGCAGCTGCAATTTAATCTTCAGCATTAATTAATTTGGTAAAGTATAAAGTAGCAGAAGCATGGATGACAATATTAATGAAAGTCATAAAAACAGATTAATGACTAAATCCAAAGAAACAGAACCCCAGCCTCCCTGCAGACACAGATATTAATGAGATTTCCTTTGTGTCTCTCTTAGGGTGGGCAGATTCTCCCACTCCACCAATCTCTGTGAGTGCCAAAGTGTTTGTTTACTTTGTGCCTGGTTCCATCAGGGCCGCAGGCAGAAACTGGTAAATACAGTGAAATATTGTTAGAAGCTGAAATTTCTGACCTCACCGTGCATGTGACAAACCAGCAATCTTAATGAGATTTTTTTCTTGGGGTGACCAAAGAGGAAGGAGAGGCAGCTTTGCTTTTGGGTATTTATGCAAACAGAAGCTCTGAGATTGCTTTGCCTGGGTAGGAAAGACAGGCTTATGGTTTTCCAGCATCTACCCAACTTATTAGGGGAATTTAAATGTATGGAAATGGACAAAGGGATAGGAGGTGAATTAGGAAGATTCTACCACGCTAGATGCTGGCCTGTTTGTCTGCTCAAATAAATAGGATCAACAAGTGCCTTGAGGGTAAATTAAATAGAATCTCGACTTGGCAATGCATGTATACAGCTACTGGGTATTCGGCACTCTGTTTTTTCCTAATGTCTCATAGTTTGTGTTTAGTGCACCATTCCCTCACTTGATTTCAACAGGCAAAACAGAGACAAGTCGTAGACTCTTACGGTGACGGTGGGGCATAACATCTCAGTGTTGGTCTGCCGAAAGCCTTTGTCCAGGGAAAGTAAGTGACGATGGACTGAAAATTATAAAAAACACTGTAGTGTACACTTCTGTGTCTTGATTTGCAAATTCCTTCTGTTAATGGCTTGTGATCCTGCAGCAAGCTCATAATGAAACCTTATAATGTTAGTGGCAGCATTAATATCAGTGTAATTAATAATACTATTTATATATCTCAAAATATTGCCAGGGGAGAGGGGGGAGAGCTGCTGCAGGAGAGCAGCTGAAATCTGGTCATCATCAATGTGCAGCATCACAAAGTGCGCAAAGTCTTAGGGCCAAGGTTTCCATAATTGAAGTTAAATAAAGTTACACTTCTAAATACAGCTCTGTCCTGCCTCTATAAGGAGACCTGGTTTTCAGAAGTAAACCAGTGTATGACCAGCACATTTGTATTCAAAACAGTTCTTTTATTTGAGTTTGTCTGGTGCTGGATCACTCCTCAGTTATCTCATATGTAAGGTTGTAGGAAATAGCGAGTATTATGGTAAAGAAAAAATGCTATTTATAAAACCAGAAAGAAGAGGTTCAGTCACTCCCAGCAAAGATATTTCTATATGGAGGTGGACTTCATATAGGTGAAAAGCGTGTGAACTCTTTTGATTATATGTTTCTATTTCATTACCGCTTTATGATACTTGTTTAAAGAAGCCTCAAACACTTTAACTTGTTAAATTCCTTCTCTTTTTGTCTTTTTTTTTTTTTTTTTTAATATCAGATCCTTTCTACCTAGATGACTGGAGTACTGGTAGGATGATGAAGGAAGAAATACTGTGCAAATAAAGGCTGATCCCCATGGTGAGGATGAGAACTTTTTTCAAACTATTCAAAGCTCTTTGGGTTTTTTTAGTGTTACTTTAAATCAGACTTCTGAGAAACTCTGAGGCATAAGATGTCTTTGTTAAAATTCATTACTTCTTTCCCTTTATTTCAAGAAGGAGAAATAAGAGTCTAACTCAGAGGCTGTTGATGAGTTACTTGGGAAGGTCAGAATTGATAGAAGCTGTAAAGAAGAGCAAAACTGCTTTAAAACCTCATCCCTTTCTGGTGATAAATAAAGAACATGATCTCAATTATTTTTCTCTTCTATGGATCTATTTCAAGTGAAGGCTTTTCTTATAATGCAGTGTGTTCTCTGAAAACAAAGTACATTGGTAATAAAAAATAGTTCTTCCTTTGGGTAAGCTTTAATCCGTGAATTCTGACAACCCAGCAATCAAGGCTTGTTTCTTCATCCATAAGTTTATGGTTTATACCGCACAAAGGGTTGTACATGTGCAGTGCACAGCCAGACTGATGTCCCGTGCCCATTTGCTGTGTAAAAATGATGTTGCGGTAAGAAGACAACAGGGTTCCCAATGAGAAGTTGGAAAGCCATCAAAACAGCTGCTGAGCCAGCTTTTGCTAGGAGCTGGCTTTCTAAAGACTGCTTAAACTACTTCAGATAACTTACGCTTTTGAAATTTCAGTCAGTGAAAACTAGAGGTCTTGGATATTTCACCACTGCCACCCAGCTGTGTCTTGCCTTGGTCTTTCTAGCAGCGAACAGTGTATGTTAAAAGGTAATGGGCTTTGGATTAGATAACCATGGTGGAGGCAGTGTCACGGGCAGCCTGTGACAGCTTGATTCAGACTATTGTGGGGACGTCTATTAGTGCTAGATCAGTGCTCAGTGCTCTATAGATAATAGCCTCGTACAAAGGCAAAGTGATAGATGAAAATTCCATTGTATCCCTTCTGGTACTACATGTTCTCTGACTTTTTTACTGAGCTTATCAAAAGTTATGGTAACATAACTGCTTTCTGACTCTGCAGCTTTGGGAGGGAGGGGGGAAGTGGGAGGAGAGAGAAAAGTCATCCTTAAAATCAAGAGATTGAATCGTAAGTAGAATAAAGGGATATAATATCCAGATACTCACACTAGAGCTCTTGAACAGCCAGCAGATAATCCTGTTACAGGGACACACAGCTGGAGTGAAAACACTACAGGCCAAATTCAGCCCTGATACAACCAGAGGCAGCAAATTCATGCCCGGAACCTCTCTAGACCTTTCAACAGCATGATGGTCCCTTGCTCTGCCACATTAACCTCTGCCTGGCTTCATGGAGGACAGATGGGCTCCTGAACAGCGGGAGGCAGATTGTCCGGCCCTTGACCCAACTCTTGGGGATGGTACAGAGCTTCAAGTGCTTCCCAAGGACCAGCAGCAGCTCTCAGCCGAGCGGCAGGGCAGTACCTGCCAGCCTCTACTGCTGCCTCTGCTTCGTGGGAGCCTGCTCAAGTGGCGCTTGATATGATTTGAAGGTTTCAATTTTCAAGGAAAATAGACTGCTCTTTTGTAGCTGTAAAAAAATGTGTTTGCAGTGCGACTAGTACCCAGTGCAGGATCAGACTTGCTGCTCTTTATCCTGAGAGGATGAGCTTAGGCTTGTTCAGAGATACAGGCACAATTTTGGGGAATATGAATTCAAGCTGCGCCTTCTTCTATTCAGATAATAAAAGCATATCTGAGTTCTGGTCTATTTATTGAATTAGAAAAAAAAAATAGTTCACTTCCCTTCCTTCTTTCTTTAATATTTAATGTTTTCTATTCACACCTTGGAGCATCGTTCATCTCTTATCGCAGCCCTTAGTTTCTTATTCTCTTGGGCAGCTGGCAGTCACTGTTTAATCCTACTTCATCTCCCTCTGGATGAGGGTATTGGCCCTGCAGCGGGAAAGGCTCACACAGACAGTCTGTGCTAACTGCTCGATAAAATTAGGCAGGAATTACCTGAGGCTTCCTACAATGAGCAGCTGTTTTTTTAAAAAAAAGTTGAGTTTGCAGATGATAGCAGAGTAGTGCTCACGTTTCTAGTTCCCAGCCTTGCAAAGCTCTCTCTGACCTGAAACCCGTGTTTTGGGTTTGAACATGTGCTGGTTTTAGTTGGACATCGGCCTTCCTTTGCCACCCAGCTTCACTCCAAAGGGCCACCCCAGCACCTTGTTAGCGTCTAGGCTAGGTATGGAATTTGCCGGCTAACGCTGCCAGCAAAGGCCATGGTGCCTCCTCTGGTGATGCACGTGGGAGCTTGTCTGCAGCGGCAGTCAGCTGAGGGCTGGTCCAAGCTCGTTGCAGTCAACAGAAAGATTTAGGTGACCCTAGTGAGTACAGACCTTGCCCTGGCTCATTAATGCTCAGCAAGAGAAAAACACCTGCTCGCTTCTGTAGGTAAGTGCAAGTCTCACACACCAAGTAATTATCTGGCCATGTAAGAGAAGAACATGCATGACAAACGGCTGAGGTTTAATAGCAGCATGACATTTGAGCCTATAATTAATGAGCTCCCAGTCTGCAGCAAGCCCGTCCTTTGTCACTGAAGATTTGACTTCGAATTATTTGGCCTTTCCTCAGAAGCCCGTGGTTTCCCCCAGTGACCATAACGCGCTGAATAGCAGTGTGGGTTTTACAGACGCTCTCACATGAGGGAGGAAAAGCACTGCAGATTCTATATAAAATAATTTTTCATGTAAAAGCCCTAGAACAATGAGTCTTCAACATGCATATATAAATAATTAGTGCAGTTATAAGTTGGCTGGTTTCTTTTTAATTGACTTTATGTATGTATTTATTGACTTTGAAAATTATGCCAAACTCTGCTGCTGAATCAAAGGACCTGACTTTCCCTCTTGCAATGGTTTCCATGTGCTGAAGAGTTTATTGACAGACTTTCCCTCAGTTACAGAAGGAAAAGGCTCCCCTCTCGTGGCCGTGAAGGAAAATGACATTTTCTGCACTGTATTCTCCACTTTCTTAGTTATAGAGAAAGATATAGAGAGTTACAAGGTTCCGGTCTTAGCTGTCTCTTCGGTAGGTGCTGTGTTTGCTTCAGGTAAAGGGAAATACATGGGGGGAATTGATGTAACTTATTTAAATTATAGCTAAAAGTCATGATTTATATAAATAGTCAGAAACATTAGATTTAAAGGATGGATTTAAAGCTGTTTTGCGTTTATACTTCTAAAATACTTTCTTAGTAAATGTTAATTTTTATGTATTGGATTTATTTTGCTCTATGAAGTCTGCTCTCTGAGAAAAGACCATATAGATAAATGTTTAAACCGCTCTGTAACTTAGTAGGCATTCATTCAGATTATCAGGTTTTCTGTTTTTATTACGTTAGAAATGCTGAGAAGCATATATTATTTACAGGATGGCTGATTTCATTTTCAGTTGGTATGAAACTGCTTTTGAATAAAACCTGAAATCTAATTTAAAAGCTCCAAAATCGGCAGCTTAAAATAATTAGTTAAAAGCTGACTTTAAATACTTCAGGTGCATCAGACAGAAAAGCAGTAAGCACAAGCATGTTTGACAATTAAAGTGAATGCACTTATGAACGAAGGGAAGATTTTCTCAAAGTCAGTAAACTGAAGCACTTGTTTCTTGTCTGCGTGTCTGCCAAAGTTTTGGAGCTAACGGGACTCAGCCTCTCACACCTCACGTGTATGTCTAAATTTGAAGAAGAAAACTTTCTTGCTTTTTCAACTCCCAGCTGGTTTCTCAGTGTTGAATGACCTACTCATTGAACATGGATACACTGAAACTCAAGTACACTGAATTTGCTTTTCTCCGTGTTCCTATAGAAGAAATAATTACTACCCAAAGTAGAGGTCATTTACTCATCTAACTGTTCGGCTTCTGGGAGAATAACTTCCTTCAGGCCACTTGCTTCACTTTCTTTACAATATCAGCAGCAAAGATGCTCGATTTGAAAAGTATATAAATAATTTATATGCAATTAAAAATAGCTGGTACTGAATTTATACCTCAGTATAAGTTGTTATTGTTTCAGATTTACTCATTTTAATTGTTTATTATTAAATGGAACACACACATGAAATAATATGCTTTTTTTCTTAAATCCATATTTCATCTGTTGTAGAGACACTTAAATTCCACAAAATAATTTGATCCCGGGATCTGAACTGGACCTGCAAGAAAACAGCAAAAGTTTTGGATTCAAGGCTATGATCTTGGACAACTCTCAAAAGGAAATATAGAAAAATGTATCTCAGGAAAAAGGCAGCCTGAAATTAGAACTTTTGTTAATACAATTATAATAGAACAGATTTAGGTTTTAGTTTTAAGTCTGGTGCTATTTTTATACTATAAAAAAGCTAAAATGGGAAGTCTTTTACGTAATGAAAATCCAAATACAAACAATTCCTTTTTGATTTCTAAATTAGATTTTTCTGTTGAGGAAGAAATGATTTTCAAATTTGCTGCGTCTTTATTATTACTGTTGTTGTTGTTATTAGTTTAATAGTAATGAATTATCCTTAAAATGAGATGCATTTGGCCCAATGCGTTGGCACGTATAGTGGAACTGTTCACTTTTAATTATTATTCTGTGGAACTGAACCCTGGCATTTTCCCTGTGTTGAGTAGATCTATTCAAAAGACCTGAAAGTCAGATGGAAATGGAATTGGATATGAGTTAGAGCAAGAACAGAAGAAGCCACAGCACTTGCGTGAGTATCAGTTCTCATATCTGATGAGAGTACCAGTTGCTCTATTTTTGCATCTTGTCTTTGACACGGCACCATTTTGTACCATGGCACCATCAGTATCATTTAGACTTTCATTGGTGTCTTTCTGGAGCTGAGGTACCTTCACAGGGCAGTGCCACTGGGGAACAGCATTTCTGCTCCTTTACAAAACAGAAAAAATCTGCAGCTTTTGGAGCTGGAAATATTCCTAAATTTATGTGATGCGTTTAGTCCGCGTGCATTATGAATGTCCTTAGCTACACCGAGGGCTTCTGAGGAGATGCAGCTATAACCATAGTGTAGCCAACTATTTATTCTTCCCTCTGATAAACAAATATATTATAGAGGAGGCAATTTCAGCCTGCTGCCTGTGCACTCTCAGCCTGCTCTGAGCAAACACTCCACGAGGAGTGAAGGACACTTGAGGGCTCTGTGCGGTTTGCAGCTCGTCAGGGAGAGCTGCAAAGTTCCCATGTTAATCCCCTGCCATCCACATTAAGAGCTTTTCAGATCCTTTGCATATTTTATTTTTTTTTTTAAGAAGCAACTTGCAGAGTTCTCTAATCACCACTGAAAATAGTGAACAGCAGCCTTTGGTGATGTGAGAGGTTAAAATGAGGTCTGTGCTCTTTCCTTGCTCTGTGCGGGGAAGACCTCACACACAGACCACCCTTGCAGAGCAGATCCCTCCCCACCCGTTCTTGTTGCTCAGCATCCACTTCAAAAGCCTTTTTTTTTTTTTTTTGCAGGGAGTAATCTGATGTATTTAAACTTTCTAGCTTGGAAGTTTGGTCTATACTATTGCCATAAGTTAGTAGATTCTAAAAAAACTTCCAGACAATTAATATGCAAGGAAGTGGGAGGTGGTGGCAGCTGCATGATAACCTTTATCCCTCTCCATCGTGTCCTGCCCGCACGTTGCTCTCGCTTTGACCGGGTGGCGCTGCTCCCAGCGCACATCAGGTCTTGGCATGAGCCGTGTGTTAGCCAAAACCTGAGCAGGAGCTGGGTGAAGGGACAATGAGGTGCCAGTGACTTCAATGAAACTTCTGCCTGGACCGGAGGGAGGCCTGAGGGCTGGCATGGCTTGCGGAGTTCAGCGTTGTATTTGCCTCTTCATGCTCTACAAAGAGTAAAAACTATGCATGCTTGCTATCTCATTATTGTGCATAAGATAACCAGGGCTCCTCTGGGTGAAATGAGCTTCAGAAATGCATGCTTCTTTTCTGCTTTACATTTAAGCAATAATAATTTATGAATCTAATTAGGCTCTGGTTTGCAAGAGTGATGAATATTCACATTCTAAATAGCTGAGAAATATTAAAAATGTATGACAGCTTTATTTGTTCCAGCTCTGAGGATTATGGGTGAACATTTTCCTGAACGTGCCGAGCTTTCTCAGCATCATTTAAGTGCTGAACTAGGAAAAAAGGGCGTTCAGCCCAATGCAGGGCTGCAGCTGCCGGGCAGACCTGTGTGCGGTGCCCTGCAAATGCAGTTGATGTGCCCGTTCCAAAACTAGCAGCGACAGAATTGCGACACTCTGGATTTTAGAGCCTCTCTGACGATTTGTTTCACTGCCATAGCTAAATATCCAAGTAATTTTCTAGTACGCATTTTTTTAGGAACAGGATTTCTTAAAAGTGAAGTTAAGGATAATGTTTTCCTATTAACCTCTCCCTATATTTTTACCTTACTGGTAACTTTGGAATTTGTGTATTTGAGCTGGAAGGATTTTATAACTCCTCTTGCAGTTCACCTTTAATTTTATACTTTTTGCTCCGGACTCCTCTGCAATAATGAAAGCAGATGATCAGCAGTCTTGCTGACCTTAATAAGGCGTTTAATTTACAATTTCTAAGTCGCCTACAGAGCTTCACAGTGTAGGGAAAGTATGTCCTTTTTTTTAATCTCCTCCTAATTACTTTCCATATTTTGCTTTGCTAGCACAAGGATACAGTATTTGATTTGCTTGTCCTGCAGTGATCTTTACATAAGACCAAAACATAATTTTACCATTTAAATGACCAGTCAAGACTAAATTAATAACATCAGCTGAACACTGGTCTGCTGGAGAGCCCATCACGAGAGAATTTGATTTGAATTGCATGTTTGTGTTGGGGGGTTTTGTGTGCTTTTTTTGTTGATATCAATATAAGCTCAAGGAACCGAGAAACAGAGATAGAAACATCTTCTGGAGTTTATTGTTCTGTGGGGATTACCCTTTTTTTTACATTTCTAGCGAGTTTGGGGCACAGCTCAAGCTGAGGTCACATTATCTATCACGCTAAATCACCAACTAGTGTATCTGTGGTCAGCCAGGATATAAAAGCCCCTATGTCATGCTGCAGTCAGGTTTCTTTGGATTGGATTTGGTTTCCTGTAATTACTTATGTACGTATGAAAGGAAAACAAATATTTTTGCCTTGCAACTCATCAGCTGGACCGTACGGAATCAGCACCCTGGGAACTCTGAGCCTACTATTTATAAATGCAAATTAGGTCAGACAACCTAGAGCTCAGCATTTATAAATTTTAATACCTTGGACTAAAAAGTTGACTGTCGTGGAAACTACTTATCTGCAACTTGAAAACAGAAAAAACCCCACTTTTCTCTTTACCCTGTTGTTTTCTATGCTTATTTTACATAGAGCTGAGGTTCTGGATAAATTTCAGAAAATTTTATATTTTACTGGCTTTATCGATTGTACAAACCACTTTTTCTCAGAACAATAATTTCCTTGCACTACGGCAGCTTGACTTCGACACTTTGCTAGAGATGCAGCAGCATTCCCATTAGAAACTGTCTTTCCAGTGTGACACAACTGGTAGCAAGCTATTTGTATGACCAAGCTTGGTGTATAGGGTCTCAAACTGGAGCAAGATGCCTCCTCCAAAAGGGCTCAGCAATCTCTGAAAAACCTGTTATGTTGGACAAATCACGTTGACACCAAGTCCTGAACTGACCAGGTCCCACTTGGCTGGTCAACACGGGCTGGTTAGTGTCTATGAAAGGACAGGCTCTGATCTGATGAATTTTTCACCTAACTGGGTCAGACAGACAAAATGAGAGCGTGAGGAAGGGTCATTACGCCTGTTCCACGGACTGGGAAATGGAAGACAGTCACTCATTGAAAGTCACACAATAGATGTGCGAGTGCCAGATGCTGTAGATGCCAGAGATGGGATTTAAACCCAGATGTCCTGAGTGCCAGCCCAGCGCACTAAGTTCATGGTTGTTCATCCTTGCAAAAACCCGAGAAGGCTTTCTGATTGATGCAGTATTTAGAAAATTTTGGCTGCCATACGGTGATACTTCAGAGAACCCTACAGTTTACTGGCGTAAGAGACTATTTTTACTGTCTTGTTCATCTCCTTTAGGAAGGAATGACTTTAGCCTTCTATGAGGTAAGAGAATAACAATCAAAGTGACTTTTTAGAAGTGGATGTTACAGCACACGTCTGAAGTGACTTGCCAATAGCACCTGAGAAGTCTATATTAGAAAAAATGATTCTGATTCCACCCTGTACTGCAGTGATTTTCAGGTATCCTTCATTAATATTTCGTTCCTTAGTTTTCCTCTGTTCTTTGATGCATTTTTTAACTTTGCAGATCATTAAAATTGTATTGTTTTCAGATTGATGAAAACACTGCCTTATGCAGGAATAAATGGAGCATCTCTGGTGAATAGAATTGAATTGATTTACTAGCAAATCAAACAGCAAAGGAATACAATTTAACAAGGAAGCCACTACCTTAAAAAAAAGAGGGAGAGGGGAAATCTGTGATTCTGGAGACTGCAAGTTTTGGAGCATAAATGACAATGGAAGTTTATGGAGCCTTTTGGAATAAACTAAAGGCCAGCTCCATTAAACCAAATGGAGCATTCCTAATCTGACATGTTGACAAGGACACCCCTGCCTATTCCAAAAGGGAGTTTCAAATGAATCCAGATTTATCTTATGTTCCCAACAGGGGCTGGGCTGGCTCCAAGGGAAGTTATCCAGGCCAAAAATAAACAAGATACACATGAAGCAGTTTGTGCCACCAGGAAACCTTCCAGGGAATATGCAGAGAGAAGAAGGAAAGCCAGCAGAATCACGGCTTAAGATGTCTTTCCTCTCTCCTTATTATGTCCTATCTCTATTTCTTCAGGGAATGCAAATCAAAGTTTCTTTCCCATGAGATGTCTTGCTCTCATACTCACTTTCCTCATCCTTGCTTCCCTAAGAAGATGGCTCCATGTGCTGCTTCTCCCCAACACTCAACTTCTCCCTGTGCTGCAGTGGCAGCGAAGCAGCTACAGAGATGCTCAGCGCTTAAGTGCTGATCCTGCATCTGCTCACAGTCACACTCAGTTATTGACTTCTGCAAGAGCAGGCTGGAGCCGAACAGCCATGTTTTTCCCAGGAGTGTGCGTACATAATTTGAATTATGTAATTCTAAAAAGCAAATTTACCCTTTTCCAACTGCTTTTACTGTGACAGACACATAGTTACAGTAATTGCAAATATCAGGACAAGCACCTTTTGCATTTCCATTTTGTCAAACTAGGACCAAACTTTTCCTTTGCTAAGAGACCCCAGGAGAGCTGTCCTGCTGGCATACATTGTTCACTGCACTGTGTCTGACCAGAGTCTGACATTGGCTTTATAATTTGCTGGAGCAGAGTCACTAAATTACATGCTGCTATGAAATACATAATCCCACAAGACACAGAACAGCTCCTTAATACAACAGTCTTCGAAGAGGCATGAGCTCAAATACCACTGCAGAGAACAAAGCTTCCCAATGTTAGACACGATAGTAGAAGCTGTACCTCATGAAACATTATAGATGCTGTTTTCAAAGGAAACCCAAGTTTGTGCCCATAATAGCATGTTCAAAGTTTCCTGCCAAAGAAAAAGTCTATCTGGCTGCTTACAGACAAGCACCCAGTGCCTGCAAAAAGGAAGGCTGCAGAGTGTCCACTTTGCAAATACAACTGTATGGTTTCGGAAGTGCGGGGATGGAGACGGTTTTAAGATGTTTGGCCGTGAGGGCTAGAGTATAAAATATGAGTCTCAGAAGATTGTTTTATAGCCTAAGCTGTAGATTTTGCAGCAGCTTTAGTATTCTGTTAGCTGTATTTTGGAAATCAGAAATCTATTCTGGAGCTATGTGTTGCCTTCCATCTAGTATTAACATTTAAATTTTGTGTGTGACTATTTCGTCATCAGTATGACAGCAGTCCTGTTTGTCCATGAATTGTGTCATTTACTATCCCCACTGATAACTGGATGATAATGGCCGTATTCTTGTAGAGTTTGATACTTGAAGGAAATATGCTAACAGAATTAAATGTGAAAAACAGATTACTAGTGTCACTTGGGCAGCAGTGAAAACTTTTGCAAAGAGATAGTGTAGTATATTTCTACAGTATAGAAATTTGTTTAAACACTGCACATAAAATAAACGATCATCAATAATTATATGTATGTATTCACCACAGTCACATTGATTTTAACAGCAGTTGTATGCACACAACAAAGGAAGATATTTTTATTGTGCGTGTGTATATATATAAAAATTGATATATCTCTATCTATATGAATAGGTAGATGTGCGTGCACATAGGTATAAAACCACAGCTGCTTGTTCCTGTTCTTTTGCTATAATGTTTAAAAAGTCTGATAGCGATTTATTCTGATAATATTATGGTATATTTGTTACGTGTACCACGGCTTTTTTTGTTTGGGGTTTTTTTGTAGGTACTAGGAAGGTAGTAGGTAGCTGGGTTTTGGGGTTTAAGCAGATGCAAAAATTTGAGGCTGGCCAGACCAAGACTTCAGCTTGAGAAGTGCGAAATATATAGCTGGATCACTGTCACAGTTGAAGTGCAATGATTTTGCTCTTGTCTGTTTGTAAGATATCTTTTGACTTGCTCTCAATCCTGGCAAGAAGCTCACATTTAAGGCTTTGGCTCTCCTTCCAAGGAGGAGTATTTAGGCCAATACAGACCAGTCCTCATAGAACTGATAAAATTATGGGCAAGTTCTGTTAAATGATACTGGAGAGTTTTGTTTTTAAAATTACTTATAACTAGGTTGTGCATGTGCAGGCTGGATATCTTGGAGGGGAGTAAGGAACCTGGGTGAGCTACCTGCTGGGCTGGAGATGGGGTGACACCACCCCTACACGCACTGTCCGCAGCCCAGGGTTTATTCACCGTTGCTAGCTTTGGCCAGCAACAACTTCGGCACTCGCCGGGGAGGGATGGTGACTCAGAGGGGTGTCTGAATCATCCGGGCTTCCCCGGGCAAGGCAGGACTCGGGCAGCCGCCCTGCCGCATGTCCGGGCAGCGGGGATGGATGGGGAAGGAGCTTCAAGCTCCCCAGGCCTGCCGCCCCAGGAACAATCTCCCTCCTGAAGGACCTTACACCCGTAGAGTAGCCACAGGTGAGAAACAGGATCAAGGTGATACGTGGCATTTGTAAAAGTCGTTCTTATGACTTTTATTTGTGTATTTGCTTTCAGGGTCTGTTTTCAGTTCACAGGGGCTACAAACTACGGCAGCTTCCCTGCAAAGCCTGCAGTAATGTGAAAACAGAAATAAGCGGTGAGTGGCTGTTGCAAACTACACTGGCCTCCTGGCATTTTCAGCTGTTTTCCACCCACCCTTGAAAATCGTCTCTGGCCCAAAATGGAACTGTGAGCTGTACCACATGCTCTAAATGAAGTGCTAATTAAATACTTCTACTTAATGTAGACAACATTTCTTTGAAAAGACTAATGTATTGCAGATGTAATGAATTCCCTTAGAGAATGATGAAGGGAGCAATGTACACATTGCATCCCTCTCTACGAGGCAGGGATGCAACCCGAGTGGTTACCACTGATAAGGCCTAATGCTGAAACTGCACTTGTCCGATCCAAATTCCCGCACACACATATTCTCTCACAGAACACCAAGTATCAGGAACACTGCAGATGTTTCCATCTGGATGCGCACTTAGACACGAGAGATAAATGGTGGAGCCATAGAGCTTGATAGATACTCAGACTCTAAAAGAAAACAGGTAAGAACTGGCAGATGTTGCAGAAAAGGACCTAAATCTCTCTGGGTGGAGGCCCCAGCCGTGCTAGAGGAGCCGGCAAGTGGTTTCTGGCTCAGGCTGTCCCAACAAAGGACGGAGCTCCACAGCAAAGGAACTGAAAGGCTTTGGGTTTAGCACATGCGATAAAGTCCTTTCTGGCAACAGGAGAAAGGCTGAAAATCCAGCTCCAGAGTAGCTGGAAGGCTCTGCTAAAGTTATTGCCATTGAAATCATGGTCAATCTTTAGGTTTCAGGGTCAACAGCCATCAGGCTCAGAAGAGCCAGATCACCCAGCTTTTGGGATATGCTCATGCTGTTAGTGGGCCATATGTTCAAGTGCAGACTTGCCCGTGAGCAGTTTGCTTTCACGCAAGCTCTGGCACAGACTCAAGTTCATCTCTGGTTTGTCTTGAGGGAACAGTTTGAGCAAAATGGGTGTCTTTGTACAGACCCAGGCTCTCTTCAGTGCAGTCTGGGTGGATTAGACAAAAGCAGGGCTGTGCATATAGGAGTTGAGTTTTCCAGCATGAATCTCAGACTTGGATTGAAACACTTTGTATGTACACCAGACCCAAATGACTACCAGGCCTATAGCTAGCCACATGGACAGAAACATGCGTGTCACGGAGCTTGTCCCCACGTGCCTGTGCTCATCACACGCATGGCCTCTGTCTGCAGGCAGGCTCTGAGATCAAGCCCTCCTGGGACATCTTTTGGGGGAGGGGATTTTTCTCGTAATCCACAGGACTAGAAATCCCAGCTGTCCTTTCTGTGACAATTGAAACCCTTGGGTATGTGAGGAGCTACCTGTGAGATGCTGGCACTTTGCCTGAGCTTCAGGGCTGGGTCAGAGAGAGGTCCCCACTGTGTGCAGTGGGGCAGGAAAGGGGGCTTTTGGAGTATTTCAGCCGCAATGGTGTGAATACACCCCCCACACAAAGTGAACAGGATGGAAAGAATGAACTAGAAAATCCAGTTTTCATGCAGTAATGGTTACTTACAGGGCTGGGAAAGATCTCTGATACTCCGATGTCAGGATGGGGGAAAAGAGCTTGTTTAGGCAGAGATTCCAGTTGGGAGAGGAAGGACTGTGAGCCAGGACTCCTGGCTTTAATTAGTTTGTGCTAACGAGCCTTGTTAGTGGCTTGTCTACTGATACGCCAGTGTGCTCTTCAAAATAGACGGTACTATCCTATCTCACAGAGATCAAATTACTAAGGTGTGGTAGTGCAGCTGAAACGATACTTACGTAGGACTTCCAGGCCTCCAGTGCCTATGTTTCAGGGTGTTGTGATGATAAATTAAATCTTACATGAACACTGTATATGTGTAAGTTTGTAAGTGCAAATTGGAGCAGGAGCTCAGCACCGAAGAGTTAACAGGTGGGGAAAAAAAACCCCATGTCCATTTCTTTTTGTTTTCATTCTGACACATTTTGCTTTGAACTGCAGCCAGTGTGAACCACCTCCACCCTGATGCAGCAGTACCTCCTCGCTGCGCTCACAGAGCTTTTCTTCCCGGGACTGTGTCCTGCAGGTCTCCCCAGCAGAAACAAAACAGTTTTCGTAGATCCCTAACGGCAAGTTGAACTCCCTCTCTTTTTCTTTTGAGAATTGCAGGCTTGTGAAGTTCTGAAGTTGGTTTAGCATGCGTTCTCTGTAGCAGGATTGTGCTTATTGTGCAATGTTAAAACAGTTATTTTTATTAAAAGAGCGAAGCCAGCGTGTTTCCTTGCTGGTGGAAGGACCAATGTGGACTGTACTGTACTGAGTTTCTGCCTGCAGTGCCCGAAGTCTGCAGGCAAAATTGAGTGGAATGGTGCAGAGAAGGATGTCTGGTCCCCTTGGCAGCGCTGCTCCCATCACCCTCCACACGCTGTCCCTGGCCGCTCCCCACCTCAGCAGCTCTTCCACACCAGGGAGTTACATCTCAGCTATGTCCACGGCCACTTTCACCTTCTCATTCCTAGGTACAGTGTGGGGCAAGGTGTGTCCTTGTGCCATTCACAGAGGCCAGTAGAAGGCATGGACACCCTGGCATCCCGGTGCAGGGACCAAACCAACCTTTGGCAGCCCCACGCTTGGGGCACAGGGAGGAAATTGCTCCTTCACAGGAGATCTGGGCATCGAGACAATTTCCAAACATGACTTGCAAGGTGCCTGGTGGCTCTAAGTGAAGAATTAAGGGTACAGCCACAATAATCAATGTTTTGGAGTAGCACAATTCATTTATTATTCACCTCTTGTGGGTGGGAAGGAAGTTTCAGGGTGGGATTCGAGTGCACAAGAGGGGTCAGAGTTGCTTGGGTAGCTGCAGTATGCACCAGCATGAGCCCGCAGGGAGCTGGGGCTCTTGTGGTTGTACTGTGTGAAGATATTCCAGGAGATAGCAGTGTCAAAAGCAGACAAATCCTTGTTTTCAGGGTGACACAGCAATTAATTTGCACTATCTTTGTTATTCTTTTGCTGGGGCTGATAACAGTGACGGCTGAACAATACGGAGATAGCTTCAAAGAATTTCTTTATAATAAGAAATATGCAGCATCTTACTGCGTAAAGAGTATGAAAGCTGCTCCTGTAAAAATTCATAGAATATTTGCACATTTCATTCAAGACAGTTCTGCAGTGTTGTGAGTGCTTTTCAGGGTTGGATGCTCTCTTTGGAGAAAAAGGAGGTAGGAATCCAAGATGATGAAGAAACAAGAAAAAGGGGGAAGAGAAAGCAGGTGGCTAGGTGGAGAGCTTTCCTTAATGAAGTATTGCACATTGAGGATGTGAGTTCAATTGTCTGTTGCTATTTATCGTTACTACATAAAATTCAAAGTACTTTGGAATTTAAATAGTTATAGATTCAGAGATGGGTCGTGAAGCAGAACTGATATTTCATCCATGGAGATGTGGGTGAATGGTTTTCTAATGCAGGAATCTTATTTCCACGCTCTCTACATTAATGGTGTTTCTGTTCTCAAATTATTTTGTTGTAGATAAGTGAGACAAAATGAAGAAAACTAATGCATCTGGGGCTGTCCGTTATCACAAACGTAATTGTTTATTTCAAAAAGCACCCAGCTGCACAGTACTGCAGAGCAATTCCAAGTTCTTACTCTCCAGAGAGAATTAATCAAGAAAGAGAGAGTTACCTTCTGGCTCTGCTTCTGTAGGAAACTTTGAGGGGAACTTTTGCTGCTGTTGGTGAGCAGGTCTTCGAGTCGCATCTCATTTTGCACATCTTTTTGCCCACAGACAGTGTATCATTTGTGTGATAGTCACTGCGAGCATCCTGCACAAGGGAGTGAGTGTTTGGGAGTGCAGAGGGGTGTATCCAGCGGTGCGAACTTAAAAAAAAAAAAATCCTGCAGAGTTCAATCTGCATGTGGAAATGTATATGATTTTCAATTTCTTAAGTTTACTTCTCCTAGTATTTCTGGGTATGTCAAGCTAGAACAGGCTGAAATTTTTACAATAAATAGGATCGTTCATATGAAATTTATTTTGATACAAAATGTTCTCTCTTGCCCTGAAGACAACCAGCTACTCAACCAGCCCCTCTGCCCCTGAAGGAATTTGTTATGGTGCAGTGGTAGTTTTGTCTTCTCCCGAAAGAAGAGTTAAGTTTGAGAGAAGACAGATCCTTGTCACAAGAAAAGTATTGCCGATGTTAGAGGCAGGGACCCCAAACAGAGGCTGCTTTCGGAAGATGCATGTTGAGGATTGTTAATGCTGGAGAGGGAACTGACTCATCACATCATCAATTCCGCTCCTCTGCCAGTACGGCACAAAACATCTTTTATCATCAGACTCTCTCTCTCTTAATTTCTTTTTTAAATTGAAGGACTTTAAAACTGCTTAGTGTTCCTGTCTTCCCCTTTTTCAGGGGGAAGACTGGCTGGGGTTACAGTTTGGGGTGATGGAGCTTCCGTTTGCCCTGTGCAGGAGGACATTTTCGGGGACAAGCCAGAGGATGAATTTCATGGCTTATGCTCTCGCTCCTAGCACTGAGTTGCACACGTACTCTTTAGCTGTAAGAAAACTAAGCTTTCCCGTCTGAGTCCTTTTTTTTTCTTTTTGCCTGCCTTAATCCCTCCTTTCTCTTTGTTTATCTTAATGGGGACAGCAAGAACACTCTGGCTGCGTAATTGCCACGAGGGCTACAGCGTGGTCCAGACGGTACCAGTTTGCACTGATATTTTTCTGGAGCATGCCAACAACAAGCGGCTGCTGTGAGAGCTGATATTGCTGCTTTTTTTCTGTTCACATCTGCATTTGATTTTCAATCAAGGCTTGGTTGGTGAAAAGCCAACTAATCTACAGTGCTCAGGGTTTTTTTGATTGTTTTTAAGGGGCTAGTTCAGCCAAGCTTAGTACCACAGAACTAGTTTTTAATAGATTCTCCCCCGAATTGTAAGTGCTTTTGGATACAGACTATTTCAAATGTATCTTATGGGAAAATTTTTATTCACAGTTATTTCTTTGTGTTAGTATCTTGTGTACGGCTGTTCCGAAGGGCTGAGACCTTTCTGTGCCAGGTACGTCACAGAGAACAACAAAATGGCAAATCACATACCCAGGCCCTCGTAGTGTCGAGGATGCTGCTGGGGAGATGAGGGCCTCCAGCTTCGTGCTCTGGAGGCAGGGAATCAGAAAAGTATGACTTTTGTGAGAACTAGAGGAGGAATTTCTAGAGGTTTTGCATGAAACTCTGGCGTTTTGTTTAGGCTGGTGTCACATCCTCTTCCATTTGCTGCTGTTGTGACACAAGAAGAACTGGTTCTGTATTGAAGATATGCGAAAAGTCACTGTTTAATCAGAAATGTCAAAGGAACTGAGAAAGGATCCATCTGTGATTCAATCCTCTTAAGCCCTGAGGAAAAAAAAGAGGGAAAGGTCTTGAATCACATTTTTCACTTTTTTATGGCAATTTTTCTGTGAATTACAGTAACAGGAAGCACTGACCTGTGACTAACACAGTCTACGGAAGGACTTCTAGTATTGCTTGCTGTCCTTTATTTATCCAAGGCTCCACTTGATACATAACACACTTGTAACAGAATTTTTTAAGCTCAACGTACAGTTACTGTTGAAAGGTGCTCAACAAATAACGCTCTGAAACCAGAGTTTCCTCTTAACGTGGGGAAAATTGGTTGGGGGCACTGGCTGGATGAGGAAGAGAGCAAATTAATCATACTGACAAAGAAGAAACATGGAAGGTAAAAGCAACTAATATAACACAGCAGTAGTACTGTGAGCCATCAACTCTTACATCTCAGTGCTTTGTACCTGTATTTTAACGTGTACTAGTGCAAAATCAGTGTAAAAAGTGACCTCAGTCATCCGGTTTGCACGTTACACCCTCTGCCACCACACCAGCATGGCACTGAAAGGCTAAGGCACTTTGCGGGGTCCCAGACACTCTAGTGCTGAGACCTGTGAGCCTGGGCAAACACTGTAATGCGAACATGACGTGAGGCAGTGTGGGGGAGCTGGGAGCCGTTCCCTTTAGCTGCATCTTTTCCATAGGATTCATTTGGCCTTTCAGCCCATAATAATTATACTCCTTTTTTTTTCTTTGGATTGTTTTATACGTATTTTTTTATAGCCGGTGATTTTTTTTTGACTAAAGGTGCAGACTTTAGTTATGAAAATCCAAGAGTCCCATCCTTCCTCTGCTAGCCGGCACAATGTGTTTGCTGCAATAGTTTTGGCTTGTTAGAGAACCTGTTTTTAAATAGTTGAAAATACTAAATGACTGTGTGGTTGTAGGGCAAAGTACAGTCTTCAGCAGTCCATGCTTTCTTCTGCTATATGGCAAAAGCTGAAAGGTCCCTTAGTAATGGACAGCCCAGGCTAAAATCTATCATTCTATTCTGGATAGTTGTCTTTTAGCCAACAAAGATGTTAACTACAGGCTCTGTATGCAAAACCTGTTAATTTATCACGTACCTTCAGTTTTCTGGGTGAGTCCCAGTGGACTAGATGTTTAAAAAAAACATGTTGGGGGCTGAGGATGTGGCTGCAGCGTTGTCGTTGAGCCAGCTGATGAGAGCTGGCAGCCTTGTTTGCATGGGTGTTAAATGCTGAGGGGAGCTGGATGCGCCAGCTGATGCTGCCAACAGCAGCGGCTGTGCGCGCGTGCTCGGGGCTGACACCGTCCTGCAGAGTGACGGGCTCTGCTCTCCTTACCTGGAAGGAGAACACACAAACTTTTAAATCTCTACCTGTTTCAGTCTTTGGGGGCATTTTTAGGGAGCTTCGATAGCTTGATCTGCCTTCTGTGGGGAACGTAGCGACATCTATCGCTGCGGCACCTAAAAACTTTCCTCTTCATCTGGTTTTTGGTATGGCGCTTATGTCCAGTATATTCGCCTGGGTATCTGACTTAGGCACCGATGTAGGATGAGCAATTTTAAGTTTTGAATTGAAATTTCTTTCCTTCCTCCATGCTTGGCCTTCAGAAAATGGTTTTCGGGTTTTTTTCTTTTTTTAGAAGGAAGGAAGGAAAAGCATTGAACTTCTGTTTACCTCATTTTGTTTGAACAGAGCCCTATGTGTTAACCCTCCTCTGCACAATGAAACTCTGTACAGTGAAAATTGGCTAAGTGGGTCCTTATTCAGGAACATTCATCACCATGGCACGGCCTCGTGCATGCATGGCAGATTTACATCAGCAAAACTGAGGAAGAAAAACAAAAGGCCCATGATCTGAAGGAAGGGCTGGCATTATTTATGAAGCGCCAGCAACGTGCTGAGGACTAGATGAAGATCTAATCAGTCTCGCTCTGCAAGGGTGCTGGTGACAGGTTGACAGACCACTGAACGCAGCCACGGGGAGGACAGCGTGTTTGGCAACTCGGGGCTCCTTAAAGGCGTGGTGTGGTGTGCATTTTGCACACTGGCCTCTCCCTTTTCGAAGATGGGGCATGAGTATGGGAAGTAAGTCTAATGGTGAGTATAGACAATAAAATTAGTTAAAGGAAATAGTGTTCCTGTTGCACTTGCTTGTTTGAAGCCTAAGGACTTTCACTAGGCCAGGAAGTCGCAGGGACAGTTTCAGGTCCCACTTTGCTCTTTTTGCTCTTTTTGTCCAAGCAAAATAAATGCTAACACATATCAGACGGGATGCAGACATAAATGGAGACAGCGCTTCAGGAGTCAGCAATTCATTCTCCTTGTGTGGCTCCAATATATACCTTCCCTGTTGTCTGTCTGCTGTATTTCAGTGAGGGACCAGCAGCAGTGCTGAAGTTGTTACCCAGGAGCCCAAACCCACAAACCACAAAAAAAAGGCCAACTCATCAAGAGCATCGTTAGGATGCTGCTGGGCTGGGTGCAGGGTGCCCGGTGTCAGCTGGCACCTGCTGCTCATTCACAAATTCTCAGCTTTTTCATAGCAATGGCTCTACTCGCTCAGCAGCCGATTGCCAGGCCGCAAGGAAGCCTTCTCCCACTCCCTGTATCTTAGTGGGTTTTGTTAAAGGAGAAATTGTATCTCTCGGCACTGCCTGAGAGTTGTTCTGGTGTCTGAGGCGTTGCTTTTTGGTGAGTGTCTCCAGCTGCTGCACAACTCTTCACTCGGGGCACTGACTCATGCTTTTTGCCATCACAATAAGTCTGTTTTCATAAACAAAATTAAGTGTGCTGTGTTTATTCATTAGGGAGATTTGAAGTCTCTCAGCAACCAAGAAATATGCTTCGTGGGATGAACTCCCCTCCCTCTTCTCCCCTTTTCTCTTTTAACAGCTAAAGGAAAAAAAAAGGGGTTGGGAAAACACTGGCCCGATGTTGTCAGCAGGCTGATTCTGCTCCTGCTGATGTGCAATATCATCACTGAAGAGATGGTATTGACTGTTCAGCTGGGGTTTGTACATCTCAGAGACTCAACGCTTTAGAGAGGGATATTTAAAATTGTGCAAAGATGAACAGGAAAAAATGGGACAGGTTAAAGAACTAGACTTTAAACAACGCTCCAACTAAGCCAGTGCAGACGAGGGGTCCCAGCCTGACAGCCAAAGAGAGAAGCTTGCCTGGCATGTGGATGGCTCCCTGCCCGTGGCTCTCTTACAGATGGTTTTGGGCATGGGCAGAGCCAAGCAAGGCAGGCCGCCCACTGCTTGTGCCAGAGCTCTGGTGGCACAGCCAGCTCTGCTGCTGTTCTCCCTGTCGTGTCATCTCACCCTCAGCCTTCTCCTCTCCTTCCCATAGTGGGAACACAGCTGGACCCAGCCCCTTACCTTAAGTGGGACAAAATTCAATTTGCCTACAGTGCTGATAGGTTTTGAGCTGGATCTACAACAAGGCGAGAGGCTTGTGCAGCCTCACCATGCCAAGACTCCCCACTTTTGGGTGTCACTCCTCCCTGCTGCCAAGGCTCCTGCAATTGCTGCCATCTGGGATTACTGATGTATTGGTGACATTGATGTCTCTTCATTAAGGACTGGACTAATGCCCGCAACATAATTTGAGAGAAAAGAAAAAGTCTTCATGTGGTTAAGCCTGAAATAAAATTACATCAGACGGAAACTGTATGAGTGAGTTCACGGCAACAGGATGGATAAAATGTTGGGGCTGAAACAACCCCTGTGCTCTCACTTAGAAGAAGTGTAGAGGCAAGTTGCAACCAAGAGATGGCATTAAGCATGTGAAGAGTCAGAATACAATTAAACTAGTAAAGAAGCCTCTGTAATTTGTACGAGTTTTAACTTAACCACCCAGATCAACAGATTCTGCATTTTGGTCAGCTGCCGTAGTGCAGAGGGTGAAGTGTAAAACACCAAGTTATGGAGCATTATTAAGACAGATAAATTCTAATGCAAGATACAGAAAATGGACTCGATCAGAATCAGGAAGTCTGTGTAAGGATGTGTCTGCTTGTATCAACCCACCAATACAGATTTAATCCCTAACGTATGTTGCCTATTACTGTGTGCTTTCCGGCGTGATGGGATACCTGCTGCCCCCTTGAAAATTTGGTTTATGTTATGGAACCCAAATCAGAGACTTGCAAAGCATCTCCAATATTAAGCTCGTGCTTCCATTCAGATAGTTTTAATCCTGCAGAAGAGACTTTAGTAGAAATAATTAATCCCCAAGCCAGTGGGAGGAGCAGGGGAAGCAGCTCAATCAGACAGGTATAAAGTCAATATACATAGAGTGTAATCCCAGCCTCTAAAATAGCGAGATCTGGGATTGAACACTGATTAGTGAACCGATGTTATTACAGGGTGGAAAATATACCTTGAATTTCTACTCATAACAACTACCCAGTGACTTCTTTATTAGTATGCAAATTTTGTACCCTTTGGAGAGGAAATAAATGTGGAATTTGCTGTCTTTGCAGCAAATTTAGAAGGTATTTTGGCCATTTTTGAAATCCCACTCTACCACATACAATAAATGAAGTGAATACTTTAGAAGGATCCATAAATCAGAAACAAAGGACAGCAGAATAACAGGGTGGTGTTTCTCCTTTTAGAGCACAAGATACTCTGTGCCAACAGCAATAATGTCAACCTGATCTGTGGTTTCCATGCCAGATGATTCTACTGGACCTGAGTGCGGCGGTTGCTTACCTTCCAGCGCACAGAGCCAGCCCTCACTTGCCAGCACCCAGTCTTCCTTAGGGGTCATTCCTCAGTAAGAGATGCTGACAGCCACCTCAAACATTAATTTGGGGGAGTGGCAGCATGGGTATTGATCTGGGCTCAGACTTTTGATAACTGGACTCTGTCCCCAGTTATCATTGCAGTTGCTGGAGCCGGGACTTTGGATGGGTCCCTTCCCTGTGCCTCAGTTTCACCATCTGTACAAACAAGGTTGTAGTATTTCCTTGATAAATTTGTGCTGTGGGGGTGAAAAAACACTGGATAAACCCAAGGAATTTTGTAATTTGAAAATGTTTAAAGTTTTGGAATGTTTTGATTTTTCTGTGATGGACGGCGAGCGCAGGAGGTCTTCTAGCTTAGGTTCCCACGTGGAAAACTGGATACGCTGATATGTGTTGGTTTATTGCCTAGAAAAGTACCTTGTCTTCAGAAGAATAACCCGATGGACTGTCCTGCTAAATGGTCACAAGCATGTGATTGTGCATAATCCTTCAAAGGATACGTCTCAACTTGCAGCCATTCTCTCATCGATGTGTCTGCAAATATTATTTCAGTACTTTTCTATTTCTGTTGCTCTTGGATTCTTTCACTCTGAAAAATGCTCTCAGTAAAGTGATGGCCAGGTGGAGTGGGTAAGCCTAATTTTCAGCTCCTGCGAGGTCAGCTGCCAGCTCTGCTTATAAAACACCCGACAGATGAATCTCACACAGAAGTGAACTGTCCTCTTCATCACGTTGAGGTTGTTCTCCTCAACACATACCCCATCTTGAGAGACGGTGCCAGTGAGCCATCATCGGGTGCTGCTCTTTGCAAACTAGAGGTGCGTGGGTCTCGAAGGACTCTAACACCTTTTCTAAAAAAGTCCTGTCTCATTTCAAATCCGCTTATTTCGCTAATTTCAGAAACTGAAAAAAAACCCCACAGACGTAGAAGAGAGCTCATCAAACATATGATGGGCTCCAAGTCCACAAATGGGACTGCATCTGTGTTAGGGGTAGGTTCAAAGGTTTCCACCAGCTAAAGCTTCTATCATGTTCAGATGTGGTGTCTTGGAGTGTCAGTCTCTAAAAAATTCACTTTCAAGCTCAAACCTGTGTGACCTATATGTCACGTATTTGAACCACCCAGGTCTGGAGGAGAGGGAAGCCTCATGGTTATTTCTGTCACTGCTTTTTTTTCCTACTGAGTCATGATGCTTCTCAGGCATTGTTGCTCAAAAAACCCCAAACAAGTAACTCAAAACACCCTTGTCCTCAGATTTTCATTTCATTCACCAAATCCCTCTTATTTCTTTAAGTTCTCCTGATGGAGATCTAACTGTGGGTAAGAAAAATAAACCAGCTAAGCCTTCATCATTAGTCTTACTTCAGAGGGCTTCAGGTTGGCCAGAAAGATTGGGATTTCTCTGATGTAACTTCGGGAAAATGAATTAGTGCTGGACTGTAACCAACACTAAATGTATCTTGTTTAGATTATAGAGTCATAGATGTAGCTCCTTATTTATAAAAAATATATATTTAGCTTAACCTGTTTCTAAAGGATGGAGGGATAATTAAAAAATGGTTAGTTGTTGCTAAACCAACTCCCTCTTGTGTGAGACAGAGAAATCGTAGGGGCTGTGGTCAGAGAGTATCAACTCGTGTAGGGTACGACGACTCCATCCTTGCTCTGCATGTCTGGAGGCTGTGGCTGGCCCCCAGGCGGTGGCTGTCTGCTGTTTGCCGGGTAGGCTTGGTGTGGTTTTCCCAGCTGTGAAATGGGGTGATCGGCTCTTGGAGCTAATGGGAGTGGGCCGTGTCAGGGAACAAAGGAAAAGGCCAGGAAAAGTCGTGTAGCCACCGCAGCAGCCGTGCAAATGCTGGTTTAATACAGAGCTGCTGTGATTAACAGAAAAGGCGTCATCTATGATCATCACCCAGTGTCCGGTGCGTGAAACGTGGTGGCAGTGATTAGCCCAGCAAAACTCTTTGCTTTCTTATGAAGGAACTAGGCAGCACAAGGTGAACCAAGCTACCTGGAAGACTGGAAAAACAAGGTTTTCCAGACAAAACAGTTTTCACAATCATGAAACACTTCCTAGTCTTGGTGTAGCCTTGCCAGAGCTGGGGAGAAATGGCTGGGAAGCCCTGGCAGGGAGGGCGCGGGTGTCTGTCTGCCTGCCTTTATCTCGGCATCAGAAAGGCCGGCCAAATTGCCCCGTGCTTGGAAAAGTGCGTTCGTGTGTCTGCTGGGGGAGGGGGGGGAACTGCTTCACCTGGCAGCACTGCAGTCTGAGTGGGGAGCGTTAGGGGAGGCAGCAGACTCTGCCAGCAAACGCAGCCTGGTCACAGGCCAACAGCGCAACGTGCAAGGTTGCGGTGTGTGAGGGGACGATGTGCAAGCACGTGGCGTACGAGGGTGCAGTGTGTGAGGCTGTGATGTGCAAGGCTGCAGCGTGCGAAGGTGCACTACGTCTGCTGCCAGCGGGACCCGTGTCTCTGTCTCCCCTAACTGCTGAACTCACCTGGAAAGGGTTTTCCATGGCCAGGCCTTTTCACACTCCCTTTGGCGCTGCAGCTCTGTCCCACCAGCGCAGGGGCCTCTGCGGAGCGGGCTCCCGTGGGGGCTGTGAGGAGGGTCTCTGCGGGATGGACTCCTATGGGGGCCGTGGGGAGGGTTGCAGCATCTGTGTGGCAGCGGCGAGTGCACCTCCCCTGCAGATGGCAGTGATATTCTGTGCTGCAGCAAACACTTCCCTGTATTTCCCCTTATTTTTTTTTTCTTGCTAAGGGAAAAAAACCAACTCTCCATGCAGCCTAAAGAGCAAATTTTATATAAACTTTGCTTTGGCCCCAGCCTGCAGCCTAGAGGGAGCAGTGCCGTCGTGAGGCAAGGTACTACATAGCCCATTCCCGTATAAAAGCCTAGAAAACGTAAGATATGTGGGCATGGTTCAGTTACATTTATTCCTTCCATTTGTTTCTTATATGGCTTTTTTAAAGGTAAGTGAAGCCAAAACAGTTTCTTGCAAGAGCCCTGTATGCATAGCCAGCACAAATCCTGATTTATAGAACTGTTTGAGTTTAGAACTGGGAAAAAGAAAAAGCATAAGGAAAGAAAGGCACTGCTGCGCTAATGGTAGACTGAGCTACTCACGAGAGACTTCAACTCAAGAAAGAAAGGTCTCTCCCCCTCTTTTCCTTTAGTGAAGCCTAACATGAAAAAGCTTAGAAACTAAACATCTGTTGGGCTTAGATTTCGGTGGCTTGCTTGTGCTGATATAATCAGGCATCTGAGAAGGCTTTCATGATAGTACTCGTCTTTCAATAAGGTTATATAAAGGGTCCATGAAGAATTTATTGAAGCCAACTTAAACCTTTAGAACTATTCATCTCACCAGTGATCTAGCCTTACCAAGTATTTGATATATTGTGTCCACAGGGAGCAGGTCAATGCTGAGACCTTACTATCACTCTTAGGAAGAATAATCTTCCAGTCAGTGAAGCTTCATTTTGACTGAATTGTAGCCAGTGGCGTAGAAAATACATGGATTCCCATCGCTGTCGTGTTCATGTGCTCTTACCTAGCATGGCGCAGAGGGAACGTGGCCAATCTGTTGCACTTTGTGGGGCCCAACAGCTGTGCTGCTGTTGAGGTCCCCGTACAACACCTGAGCAGGCTGTGGTGCTGCTGGCTGGAGACACCAGAAATGCCTGTGCTGTGAAGGCACGTTATAAATAAGCCTGGAAAGCTTTGGGAATTAACAGCAACACACTCCACAGCTTTCACTCTAAATAAATTACACTAATGAAGCCCCGTTTCCCATGGATGTTTTTCTTATGCTGGAAACCCTTTAATTTTAATTTGGGCTGGGGAAGTTTGCTGGTAGCTGCAGTAAGCCTGCAACGCACAGTCATCCTTCCTGCACACGCTTCCAGAGAACAGATGAAAACAGTCCAGCTCCTTCATTTCACTTCAGTCATCACCACTGACTTCTTATCCTTTCCCAGCCAATTTGTATTTTTGCTTTCATCTAGAAGATGACATGTATTTTGGTATATAAAGAGCAGTGTCAAAGTAAGTGGTTTCAGATGCTGTAGTAGAGGGCAAACGTTGCAAGGAATCGGGCAATAAGATGTGGGAAGGTCTGTTGTCATAAGGTTGAGTGACAACTTTTGATGCCTTGAGTTCACCTGGCATGAAAAAGATAAGGCACATGGGTTTATGACCATTTCTGACAGAAAAAAAAAAAATTAGAGGGGATAGGGAAAAGCACCTATCTGTCAAAGCTAATACAACTCAACCTTCACTCCTTCTGTGATTAATCCTAAGCAATCATTGAAGGTCTGCCACAAAATCACAGCACTCATCTCTGTGCTGCTCTGCAGGGACAGAGGCTGTAATATTTCCCCTTAACCGTTCTGCTTGCTGTGACGCCGATGGCTCCCACCAAGGGCCGGGAGGGCACGTTGGTGCAGGCAGTCACTGCGGCTTTGCTGGAGGCAGGTTTCTGAAAGCAGTCGTCCCAATGCACTCTAAACCTTCAGCAGTATTTTGAAATAGGCATTCTTGGTTGCTGCTCTCAGCTAGAGGTGGTCGATGGACCAGACTGCTCCCAGGGGGATCGTTGAGTCATATTTTCGTGTTTCCTCTGCTCTTTCCTCACGGTGCTGCTGGAGGAGAGGGCTCCAGGCAGGAGCTTCCCACACAGGGCCGGCACTGACCCGGCTGTCTCTCACCTCTGCTGGAGGCAGAGAGCCAAGCTGTGTCCAGTGTCGGGCCCAGAGGTCCAAGGAGATACGTCGTAGTTTCCTACTGCTGGGCACTATCTGGAGCCCAAGGTGCAGCCTAGCCCTTAGAGCAGTTAAGATCACCTAGGAATAACNAGAGAGCCAAGCTGTGTCCAGCGTCGGGCCCAGAGGTCCAAGGAGATACGTCGTAGTTTCCTACTGCTGGGCACTATCTGGAGCCCAAGGTGCAGCCTAGCCCTTAGAGCAGTTAAGATCACCTAGGAATAACTTCTTTAATTGTACACAGTTGTGCATAAATGCTGCAGTTGGCTGAGGAAGGTTTGTTATGCTTTTTAGCTTGTTTCTGAAGAAAACAAGACTGGTATGGCAAACGCTGGCTACTTGCTCCCCATACTCCATTCCTGACCTGAAGGTCCGTTCCATCCAAAACCCCTGAGTAGAGCTGAGCTCTCACAGGTAGTTAAACCACTAATAGACTGCAATGCTCAAAAAACCCCATCCTTTTACTATTTCTATTTCTCTGTATCATCTGAGTGACAGATAGAGATTGTTTTTATTCTATGTGCCTGCCTTCCTTGCTCTGGCCTGCCTCTGTGCTCTCCCACTTGCTTTCAGCTACAATTTTGGTCCTGCAGTCTACTGAATAAAGAGGTGCCTTTGTGCCGCAGTCACCTTTAGTGCCTCTATTCAGCCAATTCATGTGCACTGCAGCTCCTGCCAGCCTCTCCCACCTCCCCCTTCCCCTGGACTTTTAGGTTAAGTGGCTCCTCACAACCTCAGCAATTTTGCTGTGCCAGCAGTCTTGCCCTTCAGTGTAGCAGGAGCTCAAATCCCATGCTGTGGCCTTTACTTCTCTAAATAAAAATAATTCAAGCCCTTCTACAACATGAGTTTACTGAGCCGAAAGCTGCTTGCAGGCGCAGATGGTTCAACTAAGGCACAGGAGGTGAGAGGGGCTGGGGACAGGGTGGGGTGGGAGCTCATCTTTCCTGCAAAGCTCCCTTAGCAGCAGCCCAGCTGAGCGCGGCCACCTGAGCAAGCCAGTGGTGACATACTTAGAAAAGAATCTGGTACGAAGCTGAAAGGCAGCTTCTTAAATTGAGTAAATTACATTTGTATTTAAAAAAAAAAGAACTTGTAAATCGCGTATTTACACAATGGAGCACGCGAGGAAGTGAGTTCTCATACGAAACCCAGATGTTCATTAGAAACATGAATTTTTCTTCCTTGCTGCTACCATGACAAGGAAAACTGGGGGAAAAAAAAAGTCAGCTATGTTGAAAGAGTATAAACGAGTGAGTTAAGTCTACAAAATTCAGGAAATTTCCCGTTAAGACTAAAAATCTGGGGTACTGTTGTAGTCTTTTAATTTGGGCCCAAGATAGGTATAAATTAAAGCCAGAATATCAGATCAGGTGCTCAAATTCTCAGGCCTTAGCTGTGGAATTTCCAGATTAAGTTACTTAAATTTTCCTGCTGCTGCATAAAGCTAAAATCCTGCATGCCGTATATTTGCTCATCATAAAATGTTCTCTCCTAGCCAGTAACAGCTTCTTTGTTGGCGAAGCCTGTCTGGTTTATGAGCTTCCCAGCCTTTGTACAGTGTACTGGGAGTTAAGAACTTCCACATGGCGCTTGCTCTGAGGCTTTTGTGAATAAGCAAAGCAAAGCGCTTGCTCTGTGTCCAACAAATGCATCAAATATGGTTTGAATTCTCTGTTTTTAAATGCAAAGGATAATATTGATTTTGTTAAGGTAAATGTCTTTAATTGTACGCTATATAAACTCAACTCTTACTGAGGCATAATGGGCTCTGGGCACTCTTCCAGTGCAGCAGTATGAAAAATGTATCTTTTAGTGTCTCCAGTAGAGAAATGCAGAATTAAGATTTAGATGAACAAAAATTAAATTGAATACATCCCTGGTCTCTAAAAAGCATATACTGATGCAGAAGGACATTTACACAGACAGAAATCAATGCTGTGTAAAGGCAAAAACTCTGTGGAGTACCTGTTGATGTGGTTTGTTTAGTGCTTTTCATTGGGGTGGTGCTGGTGGGAACAGAAAATTAAACGAGGCAAAATAGACAATAAGAGAAAATGAAGATGTTCGTCAAATTGTCACTATATGAATCAATGTCTTTCATCTACAGAAACTGAATGGAAGCTGATGCAAGGAGGTACTGGGCATCTCATTCACAAAGAACTACTCCACACTCTGAAATCCTTACACACATCCCGTTTGTGAGTATTTAGGAGGGTGAGGAGGACATGACAACCGTCCAGTGGGTGAGTTACTGACCAGATATTAGTTTTATCAAAGGCTAAAAGATATTTAAGAATAGACCAAACACTCCTGCACCAGATGATATCCTTTCATTTATTGCTAAACTACCATAGTACAGGCAATATATAAAAATATTTTACAGATAGCAAAAAATCATTACATTGGAGGCTAACAACGTTGTTGTAGGAATGTGAACGATATAAACCCTTTTCAATTCTTAAAGTTAGGCTTTTGAACAAACAGTTTGATTAAAAAGACATCTGTTAGGGTGATTTGAGTGACAATTGCTCACTCGTGTATCTATTAACGTACAGTTTACCTGAACATACAGGGCAAGGCTTCAGCGAGGAGGCTTGGACCTGAGGGAGGGGAGGGATCACTTCATAATTACACACACACACACACACACACACAAACATACAAGTCCCAATTAGGCCACCATTATTAAGACTGAACTGTACCTTGATTCTCTGTTCCCAGGTCTCAGCACACTACTTGTGCAGTAAGGTACTGATCAGCATCAGTAAAATGATGGTAGTTGAATCCTGGACTAACCGATTATTCCAACACCACATCTGTGGATTTCCGGGCTGTTACACATAAACCATTATTCATTTTTGTGACTCAGTCATTCTAAAACTTTCTAGCCAATTTTGCTATTTTATGAGTTATTGAACAGAAACTCAAAACACTAATTTTTCCCCAGATAACCACTTGTTTGCAGCCTACATGGTCTTTTGCAGTACCAGCACCATCATTTGAAATCTATTGCAATGTGGGTCGGGTACCAATTTATTTTGTTGTACACCAGCAACAATGCAAATGCCTAAACAAATCTTTGAAATAGACTATAGCTACCGATCGATTGGTAGTTACACAAGTTGCTATCAGCTGTCACCTGCTGCAGTTATAAAGTAGCAGACATTAAAAAAGAAAGACAGGTGTCAGTCTTATGTCAAATGTTCAAGAAGGTGGATTATTCATTCTGAGCTGAGATGAATAAAGAATTATAACTTTCCACATCTGATGTCAGATAGATGCCTTACATTTACAGGTAAGAAATCACTGCAACATAAACGATGAGGAAAACAGTTGATTTGTGGAGAATTTGCAATTCATCCATTCTAAATCCAACATTGGCATCTCTTCCTATTGCACAAGAATACGTGAAATAAATAACAAACACTCCGAATTGCAGCTAAACTGGAACGTCAGATGATTTTAAGTGGTGCAAAATTTATGAAGATCTGAATCAATTCAAGATTTGAAATTAAGACAGGCATTTTCTTGAATCCCATCTGGCAGACAATTGTTCCCTATTAAGTAGCAATTTGGAAAGAAATGCAGGGGAAAAAGACAGATTGAAATATTTAGAAACATATTTCTGAACTGTTTAAAGCTGTCTTTGAAGTCTTTGGAGAATTTATCAAATACATCTTTTTTAGGAGACAATAACAATTCAACAACAATTGCATAGAAAATTAATACACTCAGAAAATGAAAATTCATCCTTTATAAATACTATCCTTAGTCAAAAGGTGTTGCGTATTTGGTCAGACAAAAAGCATAGACACTTTTTTTGTAAAGATATGGATTACAAAATATATTTTAAAAAAACATGCTAGCTAATTTGAGAACTGTTTTAGATATGTTATTAAGCAGCAGCATTTTATACAATAGGGAGTAACATAGTGCTGGTTTGGAAATATTCTACATTCAGAAAATGCTGTATTCCTACAAGAAGAATGGAAGTGATACATATTTACATGGATACAAATAAAGCAAGTGCAAAAACCATGGCTCTTCTACGTTCTTTCTACCAATAAAACCACATACATTAGACACTTTCATTCCATTGCTGTTGTTCAGGTCTTACATTTTGCTCATTCTCATGGAGAAAAACAAAAACGGGACTTCGTGTTTCATTGCAAGTATCTTCACGAGCAATTACTCTCCTGGCAAACTGTACTTCCAACACTCATAACTGACAAAAAAAATCTTCCTGATATCTGTCCGCTCCCATTCCACTCTCAGACTGTTTACATATCATGGATGATGATTTTATTATACGTATTCATATACTTGATGCAAAAGTTTATAGAAGCTCATCCTGTATTTGCAGCCAAAGCTTGGATGGAGAAGTGGAAGTTAAAAAAAAAAGTAAAAATGCACACACGCACAAAAATGAAAGAGATGAACTTTTGAGTTCCAACGAGCCCCATGTACTTTGCATGGTATAACTTTGATGGAAAACGCATTAGAGTTGTTCACCCTGTAGACAATATATTTGGAGGCCTTTGGTACAATGGCAGGAAGGCACTGTGGTGAAACATTCAGATAACTGAGGAAAGACAGAACTTCCTCATGTGCAAATATGGCTATCTTCCAGATAAAGTGAGAACAAATTGCTCACAAAATGCTATTAACTCTTCCAAGGTTAAGCTAACGCTTCTACAGAAAGAGAGCAAGTTGTATTAAGTAACAAAATATTAATACTGGAAAAACACTGCTCAGCAAGAACAGAAAATAATTTAGTACTGTATATTTTGAAGTTCATCAGCCTACCTATATAATTTTAACATATTGTTTTTCTTTTTAGAAAGAGACAACAATGCGTAACACTATGTCTGAGGAGACTCCTCTTCTCTGGAAATAAATATAAAGTTGGTTAAAGCTGTATTTTTTAACTAACAGTTGCATGTAAAAGCAGATAGAGTAGCACAGCCTGACCTCATGTAGCTGTAAATAAAACCACTAAAATGTAGTCTATATTATATACATCTTATGAACCCGCGATCCTGTAGTTGGCTTCATGTGCCTGCACAGGTCTGGCTGACTGGAGCCAATTACAGGACTGTGACCCAAGTTTGTAATGGGGTGTCTGTGTGTTCATATATAATCATATGTATATAATATATCCATATCGAGATATATATGGTTATATTATATAAATATACATGTATATGCACCTACAGAAACACACGTACAGATTAATATCTATGCATTAAAAATCGGAAAGAAATACAGCTAATGCAAGCACGAGTAAAGCACTCGTAGCGCATTTAAAACAAAAAAACCCAAAACAATCCTCTCCCGCTCTCTAAGCAAAGTGCCTGAAAGAACACGTAATAGCAGTGGAAATCTTGTCTTTCAGTTAAAGAGCACGTTTCATGTGTCCATCCTGCAAAGTAGCTTCAATGGAGCACTGCGGGCTCAGGGGTCTGCCTGCCTGGGTCCCTTTGAAGGCTGAAAAGCCTCTGCTAGGAGCCCACCTTTTTCTTGTCTGCTTTATACATTTATGCATTACAGTAAAAAGGAGAGAGAGGGGGATGCTTAAATGATCAATGGGGGGCAGTGGCAAAAAACAAAATAAAAATAAAAAAAAAAATCAAAATCAGTCCACATCACGACCGTGCGTTCTGCAATGGCTCATTGCAGGAGAAGGTTCCTAGCGGATTTAGCGTGCGGTTATCTGACTTCGAGATCGGCCATTCATCTGTATACAGAGGGCTATTGACATGCAGTTGCTATGGACAATCACCAAATAGGCAGCAATATTTTTAGACTATGTCAGTGTGTCTACAGATTTGAAAAGAAGGTCATGTTCTTCTTTGATAGTCTATTTAAAATCCAGCAAGAAAAAAGTTTCTGTCAGTTATTCAGGAATTTTTGGTTCTGTGAATGGGGTTTTGGTTTGTATTTTTTAAATTTCTCCTATACTTTACAGGTTGGATTAGGGAAAATAGATGGTCATTTTGGTACGTCTCCAACCAGGAGACACGTTTGGTCTGTTCTTTTACTCAGCTGCAGCAAAGAACTTCTGACAGGCAACTTTTGGCCTGAGGAATTTTTCAAAATTGTCCAAAATGTCGGACTGCATTAAAAAAATCCTTAATATATGTCAGATTCTGGCAAACTGGCAGTTTTAAAACAATCCAAAATAGCTTATTTGAGGCATGTGAGCCAGTCGAAGTACTACACAAGCGCTCCTTAGTGATCAAGAATTCCCCTGTGCAGAAGTCATTTCAGCCAGGCCAAGTCTCAGTTTTGTTTCTGTAAAAGTCAGTAATAAAAAAGGCCACTTTCACCTCTGCAGGTAACAAGCTGAGGCTTGGCTCAACATTCATAATGATGCAACATGCCGAGCTCGCCATATGAGCACCAGAATGCGGCACCCTCGGCCAGTGACTTTTTGGTGTTGCTGAAATGGGATACGGGGGACTTATTTTGTGACAAAAGATTTGGATGTCCCAAAGTGGACTAACGCCTGCTGCCGCTCACCGTCTTACGCTAGCGCTGCTGGTGTGTGCTAGCAGTACTTCAAGGGGAAAAAAGCAGAAAACTCCCCAAGCTGTGTATTAATGCCAGTTTGGGATTTGCAACTGGGAAGGGCTCTGCTCTGCTTCTGGATCTAGGGCTGGTCGAATGCAGAGCTTAGAGCTGCTCCTGGGAAATTCAGATTGAAGGTGAGACCTAGGTCAGGTGTTCTGGAAAGACTAATGCTTCCATCTCTAACTCTAAAAATGAAGACCTGGAAGAGTTTAAGTGCCAGCTTTTTGTGGCAGAAAATATATTATTCTCAAAACTCATGAAAAGATTTCTGTTAACCTGAGCACATACTCTGCAGGCTTTGTGCAAGATCTTTCTTGTGGTATTTGGGAACCAATTATGCAGCTGCTTTGCTGGTCTGCTGTATTCCTATAACCTAATTCCTGCTGTGAGCATGTGGACATGTTGGTATTCAGCAAAGTTTACTGTGGAACAACTGAGAACAGGATAGATTCACTGTGTTTTCTAGCATAGAGCTCAGGCTCTGCACTCTTAAAAACATCAGTGTTCCTCATTTACAAAACCCGAGAAGATTATTATGTATTTCCTACAATATTATGGCTATCTTTCACTGCACACTGATTATCCACTCACGATGTCTTTTTATCACACTGTGGTAGCAACGACACACCAAAATGTTATGAACTTGCTAGCTGTACAACTGCAGATGGCAGTGGTTATCTCTCATCGTGATAAGCCCGTGTCAGTACAGTATATTCTAACAAACACATGAAGCAAAATATAACAAACGTACTAACTCATGTGGAAATCTAACCTTTCCAGAAATTGCTGGCAGCTTTACAAAGCTAAAGAGACAAGGTGAATATAAGTAAGTGTATACTTTTTCTGGAACATATGGCTTCTGTAAGATGCAATAATTTTCCTTGCAGCTTGTCTGGTTAAATGTTACATCTGCTAAATGAGACAAGTTATAGCCAATAGCAGGTTCTATACAAAAAGAAACAGCAACAATTTATTAGAGAGAACATACCTAAGAAGTGTTCATACGCTGCCTGAATATTAATAAGGATCAATCATAAAAATCTGTGGACTTACTGCGACCCCTATATATTAATCTCTGTTTTATCTGGATTTCTTTTACCTTAGGACAGGTGTTCCAAGTGCTTAATTGCTCTTTTTACTGGTTCTCTGTGAGTACCCTTCTCCTTCAAATTCCTATCCAGTCTGACAAGAAAAATGAAGAAAAATCCTGGATTCAGCTGACATCTACTGTTTGAAATACTGATCACAGTGCTCAGAGTCAGAGAAAAAAGGGCTTTTGATCCCAGGTGGGATAAAGGCCGAGCATGCTTGGGCTGCCTCAGTTTCCTACAACAATAAAATTTCTCAAAAGGGCTTTGAGACCTGGAGGGCAAGTCGTTGTTAATGAACCGCAAAATCTCATTATTCTTTTATGGAATATATTACTCTTTCTTCCCCTGTTTCCCACCCCACCCAAATAAGCACTAATACATAACCTCCCTTGCTTTGTGCGGTGTTCAGGAGTGACATCTCACTTCTCCCTTATTACCAAGATAGATCGATACATAGACAGATACTTTGCAGCAGGCTTGAAGAGTTTCCTCAGACAGATGCTCTGTTATAGGAGAACAATACGATTTTCGGGCAAAAGGAAGGGTGTCCTTCTCAATGTTTACAGAGAGAGGTGGTGAGTTCCTTAGTCAAGGCTGTCAGCTTGATGCCAATACATTGTTCCTTGCATTGAATTGGTGCCTTGAGATGAACAGTTAAGGAAGCAGGAGGTTGCAGGGGCATTGCAAGGATCTAAGAGGTCAGTTATGGAAGGATTCGGTAAAAGTTGTCTCACAAATCTCTTCTTCTATGTCTGATTTCTGGCAGGGAGTCCAGAAAATTCCTTCCTGATAATTTCGTTAACTGTGAAATAAAAGAGGAATAAATGTTAGAGCACTTTCAAAATCACGAGAAGTAAAGGCAATGCTTGGGCAGTTTGCTGTTAAGCTGAAAATGTCCCTTGTGTATTCTTAACATAATTTTATTAAAACTTAAAACTTTTAGCCTAATTACCCAGACTACATATTTTCGAAAGGCAAGGGGGAAGGAGCGGAGAGAGGGGGTTTACATCGTGCTCAGCATGCTTCAAGTACCATAAAACCACAACCGACAAGTTGCACCATGTGTCCAATACATGCTACATCCCTTACATGCACAACACTTTCCCTCTTTCACAGACGTTTCCTTCACCCGGGTTTAAAAAAAATAATAATCTGTACCTGTCTGAGCAATTTAACATTTTCACTAGGCTGAAATAAGAATATTTTGAAAAGAGAAAGGCCAGATGATTGGAGGAAATATAATGGACAGTGCTGAAAAAACAGAGACTGCAATTCAGGTGAAAAAGTATTGGCTTTTTTGTGTTTTGATGTGTTTTTTGAAAAAATCTCACTGTAGACTCTATTTGTTCTACATTTTTGTTATAGTTTGTAGACTGTAGCATAAGCAAACTCCACGCACCACTATGATATGCTAGGAGGTTGGGATAGGCTTGTTAATAAAGCTATAGACAAGACACTGAAGAACTTTGATCTCTCTTTAAAAAATCAGAAAAATATTACATGTTATATACAACAGCCATTCTCTCCTGTCTCACACTTATTTGCCTAAAGCACCCTTTCGTACCTCCTGGAACAACAATTCTCTCTCTGGGCTGCACTTTCATTAGGAGAGACCTAAAACTTGAGCATTTTGGTGCAAAACTCCAGAACGGCCGGTTTCGGGGCTCCACTGCACGTGGAGCTCCTTGGCGTTGTATTCGCCAAGGGGGTCGGTCCACAGTTCGGAAATTGTTTATCTACTTTGACAAATTTGCCTTAAAACTAAAAGACAAAATTTTCTAAGGTTTCAGACCCCAGATCTAAATTATTTCTCACCGTTTATATTTAAGGGCTAAGACAAGGACTAATTCAAACCAGAGAAGACCTTCACCCAAGACTGATTAATCCTCTGGTCTGCAGCTGTAAGACTCCCGCATATTTAGGCCCATTTCTAACAAGTGTTTATGAAAAATTTTAATTAATCTAGTTAATTAAAACTAATTACCAACAAAAAAAAGGTGCCAGATCTCTTATTGTCTCTGTGAAGGGGAACACATATATTAGTTTTTAATAATTATGACTAGTAGTTTGAAAGCTCCCTCCACTCCACACGCAATGGAATTTATCTCTGAGAAAGTACAATCTACGTTTTACGCAAAGCTCCATCTTGTTACTCTACAGGTGTCTGCTGTGGTGGGCCATACTCCTCGAGGACTATTTGCACAGAGCACGGCACAGCTGCTTGACGGGAGGAGCAGGGAGCCAGCCCTCTGCATATCCAGGTACAGTAAATTCTCCTGAAGGCACCCCACAGCCTGTGCCACACAAGGCAGTTTCCATCCCTCCATGCTCAAAAATCCCATTGTTAACAGGTCAGAGTTGAGCTCTAATTCCAGCCAGGAAATGCCTGATTACAACCCGATTGGTGCCTCTTGGAGAGGACATGGGCGAAAACGCATGGCTGACAGCAGAACTCCTGTCCTCTCCTCCTGTCCAACTTTTTATCTGCCACCATCACCTACTGGCTTCTACCAGCCTTTTGGGTGAATTCTTGCAAATAAAACACGGTATGTGGGGTATTTGGTGTGCTGTTGCTCTGCAGTGCAAGCAAGCAGCCAGTGGGAGGTGAGGCTGGTCCACTTTCAGGCAAAGAACCTCCTTCAGCTCAGAAGAGCTTCCTGTTTGCTCTACCCAGGAAATGAGAGGAGCAGGTCTTCAATGGAAATTTTTCACAGCCTCAGCTAAAAATAGCAGTGAGGTAAAAGAAGTGGGCACCCACTCTTACAGGGTCATTTCCTTTGTAAAAACAAGTGGGCTGAGACTGCAGGCCGATTTATTTATCGACATGTTTGTTTGAGCAGCCAGCGTACCAAAAATACCGTGTATCAGTTCCCTTTCATTTAATAAAGCCACCACTTGTGGAAATATTGGAGCCAACAGTCATCTTCGTCTAGGAAGGGTTAAATATGCAGTGAAAATTAAGCAGATAATTAAACCTGCAGTCTTTTGAGGGGCGCATTTTTGGTTCTGTTTCCCAGCCAGAGCTTTAGGCAAAGTGAAATCCGTCATGCAGCACCAGCAGACCACAAGCCTGGAGCCTGGCCAGCATGGGGACCTCCACTCACCAGCTCCAGGCAGGTTGGACGGTGTGGTAAAGGGCTTACTCAGCCTGCAAACTTCACTTTCCCTCCTGTGTGCTGCATGGGAGGTCAGCAGTGGCTTTTGTGGGCTGAGGTTACAGGGGGCCTACCATCTGAGAAGAGCTGCAAGGTTGCAGGGGAACACAGTATGAAACATTAACCCCATAGACGGGCAGCAGGACCATGCTCAGGCACAGCTGGGCTCTCTCTGAGCAAGCTCTTACAGGCGGCAAATTGGATTTTTGTTGTAAGCATCTGAATGACAAGGGAGCTTCCTGTTATCAGTTGGCCTGAATGTCCTGTAGTCGCCCTGAATTTCACCTAAATCTATGTGGCGAGGGGAGTCAGGTGCAGTTTAGGCTGGGCAGCACTCATCTGGGAGCTCTAAGGGAAGAATGCGTAAGTCAATGATTGTCCCAGCACAAAACGCACTAATCTGCAACCAAAGTCCCTAAATCTAATGAATATATATGGATCCCAAGGCAAGGATCTCTCTCCCAGCTTGGAGTCACTTCCAGACTGAGCCGAGTGAAATCACACATCTTTGGTGATCTGCTCCAGACTTGGGAGCACATGGATCCAGATCCAGGTGTAATCTCAGTGACTTGGGTTTCAATAGTAGGTCGAGCAAAATCAGCAAACTGAGACATATCTAAACTTCAGAGGAAGCTGAGATCATGTGCTGAACTTGCTATTCTGAACTCCCATCTATCTTTTTTTGGTAGCATGGTTAAAATGTATCTCAAGTATCGGTTCTCATTATTTGCTCATTTCTAGCCAAGAGGAAATGGAGATGATGTGATTAATAAATAAAATATTGTTATTTAAGGTGCCTGGCATATGGCAGCTCTGGAGCACACTGCTATTGATCCATTTAATGAGAGAACTGATTAAATGGCTCCACAAGGACTTATGCAAAGATAATGAAAGGTTAAATAATAAAAAAAAAAAAACTGGAAATTACAGCTGACATCAGCCATCCAGACCAAGGAAATGCCTAGTTAGGCCTGAATCCCTTCAGCATATCCGCTGTTAGATACTGCTGTTGTACGAGAATTACAACAGCCTCGGTGCCTGGAGATCCCCAAGTTAGCTGAATGCGAGAGGCTGGCTGAAATCATGGGAGGATGTCTTGTGCCCTTCTAATCACTCAGCTTTGATGGGTTAGAGTCACTCTCAGGCTGCAGTCCTCAAAGACATTTAAGACTCTAATTCACATCCTCTCAGATACAAATCTGGAGTGTATTCACTTGCGGGATGATAGTGGGTTGCATTAAATACCAAGCTTCAACTAGTAGTCCAGAGAGAGAAAACAGTCTCCAATTTTAGCTGGCAACGAATCAGCCTCCTTGTAATTGATTATACACACGCACACACACTCATATGCATGCATGCGCACACATTCACACACGCATCGGAATAACAACTTTCCTAGCGTTATTCCATGTATATGTCTGGAATAACACTGATGAAGTCGATGCTGTCACAGCACCATACCCGTGGCAGTGACTGGGGTCTTGTGCCCTTTGGGGATCCTGCGAGAGTGAGGGTCTCACCAGAGGAGGCAAGGCTGAGCTCCAGTGGGCTCCTCCCTGCACCGGGCAGGGATCCTGCACATTCCACGTTTGCTCCGCTGACGTGGCCAAGAGACATTTTACATGCGAAGCCAACACAAGACACAGAGGGAGGAACTGATGGCATAACAGGGACTGGGGAGGAAAGCTGAACCCGGAATTTTTAGTGTGCCCTCAAAACGTGACCAGGCAAACCACGGTCCTAACATGGTTCCAGCTGCTGCCTGGGAACAACAGGATGCTTTAGCCCAGCATGCACAACCCCGTCTCTCTTACCCTGCCCACCAGGCCCCAGCTACTTCAGGACAGCTTTGTGGTACACAAGTAGGGAAGAAAAAGAATGAAAAAAAAATGAAGTTAAATTAAAGCTTTTAAACCATCTAAGCCAAATAAAAAGGGGCATGACTTTTTAATTGAAAAAAAAATAAATAAAGGTTAAGAGAAACACACAGCTGGAGAAAAGGCAGAAAAATACCAATTACCTTTCTTTTTGATTGCTTGGATCAAAGATCACAGTCATTCTTTTTCATATAATGTTTTGTATCCAGCTAAGGTGTGTGTCTATCAGCTCTGAAAAAGATTTGCAAAACCATTTTTGAGAAAAAAAAAAAACTTTTGACCTATGTTGCAAGGCCAAATGTTACAGTTTTCAGCTACTCTTTCATTTTGTGGTTTAATTTATTAAAAGGACATTTCAGCATATACAATACATAAGGCAGAACTTAACCGCTGACCTTTCTGTTTGCTCAGATCCAGCACTAGATTTTACTTTTTTCCCCTCTTTTCTCAACTGATATTATCTAAAAAGAAGTATGCAAAAAATTACACTCCTAAATTGATCACAAAACATATGCAAAATGCTGATAATTTGATCTGAGACTTCAGAGGCACAGGAGGTCCATGCGTCTTGTAAGTCAGGTCAAAGACTAGTCACTGCCTTTTGCAAAATTCAGTTATATTATCATCTTAGTGGCCCAAATAAAACATGACACATTTATGCCAGATCAAAAGTCAGTCCCTTTTAAGTAAGAGACCTAACCACAGTGGCTGTGTGAATTAGACTTTGCCTTAATTGTAAAGAACAGGAAAGACGTGCAAAGGAATTATGAAAGTTACAGTCTTTGCTTCAAATACAAATAAGATTGATTTTTTTTCTCATAAAATGGCAATACTTAAAATTCTGGGTTTTTTTTTTTTCCGTCTGATCTTATTAGATTTCTTTTAAATTCATCAAGAAAGCATGTGGCACTTCTGCAAAACTATGGAAATTTAAAAAAAAGTTGCAATACTAAGGAGGAAAAAGTGCTTCTTAAAAACTAAGTTAGTTTTGAGCGCAAGATTCAGAACTGTCTTTGCTGCTGGACTTCAGGCGACTATATATAGAAGAGCAATATTTTACTTGGCTCCCTAAGATTGTGCAGCCACGTATCGTACACTGGAATCTACCACTGAGCACACAGCCTATTTCATATTCTGCATGCTGGAAAATTAGCTTTTGCACACGCAAGCAGAGCAACTAATTGACTGGTAAATACAAACTTAGGTGTATCAGGCGCAAGGAGCCCAAACCCAACAAACTGTGTTGGGGAAAAATACCTGGTGTGTGTGGGAGATGTTGTTTTATAAATCAACAGCAGTGAAAGGCTTTTTTTCTGGAAAATGGGGACATATAACTACTAAGAGGTTCTTAGCTGTAAAGCTTTACTTTAATTAGATGTCAAAAAAAGGTTTTACTCTTTATTGAAATAATGCCAGTAGGTGCACCCTGCAACTTTTCTTCCTTGTCCCGTTTGCAGTCTGTGTAAACTACAAACCTCTTCAACGCCACTGAGCCCAACAGCAATCAGATCATCTCCATTAATTAAGCAAACTCTCGGAAGAAGTTACTGATCTCAAACTAAGTGGTAATTCAAGACCCATGGTGCATTCTCGCTATAAGAGTTTCAATAGACTCAAAACCCATCAGCATATTTCCATGAATTTAACATCATAATATAGATATCTGATGGAAAACAGAATCTAAATAAAATGCATATTGTTGGCTAAAGCCTATTCCAACTGAAATCAGTATCTAAACTCCTCATGATTCATAGGGTCTGGATTTCACTCGTGACATTTAAATACCCTTCCCTCATATTTCAGTACAGTTCCAGAGTGAGGTGCAAAAATAATACAATCTGTATCTATAGCAATACCCTACCCAAAATCTTTAAGAGGAAGCTGGGTGTGCCTGCAAGAACAGCGCAGAAAATAAAGATAGACTGCTAAAAAAATAATTCAGTGTCCTAGACGCATTATACATCAAAGCTATCAAGGAGGAAATACTCAAAACACAAATCCTTCTGGGACACTACCCCAGAAATTTTAAGGATTTTCTAAGTGCTTTCATTATTGTCAGTGGGCTTCCAGAAAAGATCAACAGCCTACTACTACAAAACAACCACAATAAACTGTCAGGGAAAAGCGTGACCTGGTGGTTAAAGCAGAAGACTGGATAGTGGGACTCTAGAGCTTGGACCTCTGCTATATCACCATCTTGCCATACGGCCCTGGCCAAATCCAAAGTATGCCTGAAGGACCAGATTTATTACAGGTTTGCTTGCGTCTGAAAAATGCAGAAAGACTGTGAAGGTCACACTCAGGGAACTTAAATAATACATGCCTAGCTAACAGAAAAAAGGCTGAAATGATGATAACCTGCATAGAATGAGCCTATACAAGTTGTGTGGATGTAGTAGGGAGCAATCGCTTTCAGAAGTCCCTGCAGGGATGTTTTAAAGTCCTTAGGTTGTTTAGATCTCAAACTAGCAAAGGCACGAGGTGCAGAGCTCACGTAGGCACTCTAAAAATCCTAATACGCAAAAATTGAAGTTACCAACCTAAAACCTTTAAACCTGTAAATGTCAGTCAATGTCGGAGTGCTCAATACCTCTAAAAATTAGGTCCTAAGTATTTCTATAGGGAAATTGAGCCAGCATAGGTAAGGGAGAGCACTTAGAGGACAGTGACCTGTTCTGACTTTGCTGTATAGCATCTGAAGTCAGCAGGCTAAGGAGGCGTCCCTCGGTCCTGGGGACGCCTTGTCCTGGGAGACACTGGGGTACGACTTGTGGGAAGCTGTGCAGATGCTCTCTCCACTGACTGCGCGGGAAGTCTGCGACTAGTATCCGCAGAGAGCTGGTAGCCTGAATAATTTCTTTTAGACAAGCAGCCATTTGCTGTTGTTTATTCATGCGTTATCCTCAGACAGAAGTCGTTACCCTGCATTTCTCTCCAGCCAAGTTCTCCTCGGTGACACAAAGCAAAGTGACCAGCTACAAGGGAAGGAAAACAGAGCAGTCTACAGCACTGGACACAATGTGAAACCTGTGCTGCTCTCCCTGTGCCACTTGCCCTGCACGGAGCTGTCCTGTGTTGCCGTGCTTCACTTCAGCTTGTTACACAAATGGTTGCAACCTTGTAAATCAGTAATAAGTTGCACCTGAACCTGTAAGTGATTAGTAAAAAAATCATTACACTTCCATGGCCAGAGGACTTTCACACAGTTAATCAGTTAAGAGAAGAACTGGGTGTTAACTGGTTGTTTAATTCCCTGGAAGACCCATTTATTGAGACCCTGTAGCAAGAGGACTGAAATCTGAAGTGCAAATAATGCATGGGAGAATTCTGTTGCTTACAAATGACATACTGTCCCGGAGAAACGGGTGCCCTAAAGTGAGCTGCGTGGAGGAATTCTAAGGCTCAGCAGGTGCCATTTGTGGCGCTTTCAGTTATTTATTTAATCCATCTGATCCCTGTTTTACTCTATTGGAAATCAATGAGTTAAGTTTTCTAGGCACCTTCTCCATGANACAAATGACATACTGTCCCGGAGAAACGGGTGCCAAGTGTTGCCCTAAAGTGAGCTGCATGGAGGACTTCTAAGGCTCAGCAGGTGCCATTTGTGGTGCTTTCAGTTATTTATTTAATCCATCTGATCCCTGTTTTACTCTATTGGAAATCAATGAGTTAAGTTTTCTAGGCACCTTCTCCATGAACCAGGAAACTGGGGTTATGTGATATTTGCAGGACGCACGTGCACGCACGCATGAGCTTTCTCATCCTGGGTTGCTGACTGGAACAGCAAGAGAAAGAACAATTNCTAAAGTGAGCTGCGTGGAGGAATTCTAAGGCTCAGCAGGTGCCATTTGTGGCGCTTTCAGTTATTTATTTAATCCATCTGATCCCTGTTTTACTCTATTGGAAATCAATGAGTTAAGTTTTCTAGGCACCTTCTCCATGAACCAGGAAACTGGGGTTATGTGATATTTGCAGGACGCACGTGCACGCACGCATGAGCTTTCTCATCCTGGGTTGCTGACTGGAACAGCAAGAGAAAGAACAATTTTTGCTCCAGAGTGCGATTTCCTGTTTGCTTGATGGATTTCAGTATTTAGTCATCAGTTTTTATCAGGAGATTCTAAGATAGGCGCAGACTCTGCCTACGCATCGACTGGAGGAAGAATCCCCATCAGCTGGCAATCTGGAAGGTGCACTTTCAGGCACAATGTCACGCAGTTTCCCTCCTGCCCCGTTAGGCTTTAGCGTATCACTGTGGGAAGCCCTTGGAGCTCTGCAGGCTCAGTCCTCCTTGTGTAAAAAACCCTTAATTTAGAGGAGCTGCATCTTAGTCGCTGCATGAGTACAAAGGGAAGAGGCACCCCACCAAACTGGGGTGTTTCCTAAAATCTCATTCTCAGCACTCTTTTTCTGCCGGGTCCACCGTGCTGCACATACTGAAACTGAACCCAAGGGACGGTGTCCAGCACAGAAGTGGCCCAGAAGTGCCAGGCGCGGCCAATCTCATTCATGGATTTCCTGATGAAGGACTGGTTCTGAATATTAATACTGACACTGCTGGGAACTATATGAACACGAAGCCAAACCCCTTGTATTATTAAAATTGCTATGATGATAAATATCCTGTTTATTTATTCGATAACCCCTTTAAGCCTGTTTAGTCACTACACGTAAGGCAGAAAGGGGCTGCAACAAGATGTCATAGCTTTGTGCAGTTCTTCTATGAGTGCCAGCAGCCTCTTCGCAGAGCATACCTTGAAGTGGAAAACTAGATCAACTTGGGTGTGAGGAGGAACTCCAGGCCACTGTGGATTTGGTTTGTAGTAGCTTTCCATAACAAAGTCTTTTTTTAACTGACTTTCTTTCTGCTCACATATATTTAGATATGACTTTCATTCTGCAGTACTCTGATGCCAGATAGTTTTGGCTGAAATCGCAAGGGAAGGGACATGTGTTTGAGTCATGCAGTTGGCTCTCTCTAGTTGATAGTTAGCAAGTTACTGAGAAAAGATGAAGTTTGTATTTAGTTTTAGTTAACATGCAATGAGACCAAGTAAAATATTCCAAGTAGAATACGCACATAATAAATAAATATACAAAAACTTATACTAGAAGGGGATGGAGTTCATTTTCTTGAACCACATTACTTGGCTAAACCAACACAGAAATATTAGGCTGATGGACTGAAGCTTAAGAAACACAAGGCAAGAGTCTTCATTTTGTCACTCCTAACTCTGCGGCAGCTGCTGCTGCTGCAAAGCACAAGGGTGAACTGTGCTCCTATCTATTTTTGTGTGCGCGGTTTGGACGTTATGAATTTGCTACGTAACTGCTGAGAGAAGCAGTGCCATTTGGTATTAAGACATATTTCTTTTAGATTAAAAACAGCAAAACCAAAGGAGGTTGGTGATGATTTTTTCCTACAGTAGCTTGCACCTCATGGTTTAAACGCTAATGAAATTGGCAATAAATACCACAATGCCTCTAAAATAGTAACTGCCGGCAGGAAAAGCACACAAGCGACAGCACTATTTATTCACATGTCACTTTGCAGTTTCATCATTCTCCTAGACTTAACCTATTTACTAAGAGGCGATATGAGTCATTTAGTGAAGTGTTTCAAAAGAGAATGGATGGGAGAAAGCTACTTTTTACAGGAAATAATCGGGGGGTAGGAACAGAAGAACAGTTACAGCATGTTCAGGATTAGCTGAATAGGCAATACTGCTGCTTTTTTTTATTTCTGTCACAAAGGAACTACCAGAACAAATATTTAATTGAGGGGAAACAAACCATTTAACAAATACTTAATTAAGGGGAAACAAACCACATTACCCTTCCCTTTAGGCAGTTTTGCAGGGGATGAACAGTCAATAATGTAATCTATTTTCCTCCCTTGAGCACTAGCGCTTATGACTATTAATCCACAAAACTATTTACTGGCTCTAATTCTCTGGCATCTTATCTTATGCTGTGTCTTAACTTCGCAAGCATCCTTGCTGATGGGCTTGTGGATTCTTGCAGAACTCAGACCTCTCCAGCAAACTGGGTTTCCCTCTGAACATGTCTGAACTGAATTTTGAGCCTGGTTCTCAGGCATAAACAGCCAGCAGAAAATCACTGTCCCAAAGTAACAGAGAATATGCACAAGTGGCCTAGGAACAATTTTGCCAGACAAACCAAGCTCTCCTCTGGAACAGGAATGCAAATAACCTTCTGCTTGCAATTACTCTGCTTTCACAAACAACTTTGGGACGGCGAGCGCGAAGAAGGCATATGTTTCTTATGTGCCTTATTTTAAAGAGGATTATGGGCAGTAGGCACACTGTTCATATTGAAAAACACTGAGCATGGGAACAAATGAAATCACTTCTGCACACAGATTCTTTTTCTACCATGACTCCACATTCTTCAGCAAATGAATGTCTGGGGCCAGATTCTCCCCTGCTTTGCATTAGGCACTGAATGGTGAGTGCTGTTTTAGGAGCCCTGGTATCAGGACCTGTCTCTGCAGGTGACAGAAAGGGATCCGCGCTGCTGGAGAGGTCTGCGGGTCTTGCCAATGGGAGTCCAGGGCAGCTGAGCACCTGACTTTGGGGCTACAGTTATGACTCCCAAGTTAGCTGGAAGGAATCCAGACCATTAAATATTTAAGTGGTTATTGACAGAGTGTTACAATTCACATATAACAATGTCAGGGAGGTGCCACAAACGAGATACTGTGTGTCTGCCCACATCCATCCGTTTGCTTTTATTTTGCACTTTGACTGTAAGTCCTTTGAGGCAGGAACTGCTTTTTTTCCTTTGGAGTCAACACAGCATCTGCCACAACAGAGTTCTAATCTGTGCAGGGGTTTCTAACATAAAATAATGTAATAATTAAAATACTGCATAATACTATGGAATAATTGTATAAATCAGAGACCACTGTGCACCGAGAGAGTGAGCTAATTGTACGAGGCACCTGTAACTAGAAAAAGGAGTGCAAAAGACTATGGGGAGCAGATACTCTAACTTACTTTTGTATCTCACCTTCAAGAAGGCCAGGAACATCTGACCATAAATAGATTGAGAGAATAAGAAAAAGGTATATGCATCATCCAAAGACTTCAGACTTTCAATTTGAGTCAATGGCACAAGCGAGAAAACTTTTGTTCTCAGTATGAAAAGAAAAGCAAAGCAAGGCTATAAATTACCAGAAATAGAACTGAGCTCCTCGATGTCCAATAGCTGTCAAGCTGACTACCTTTAGCTGAAGTGCAGCTGGCGCAATTGAGGTTGGGCAATTCCCAACCTCACCACAACAGCAATAACCTACATTTGTTCAGAAAGTAGCCCTCAGTTATTTGCAGACCTCCCATCCCAATTCCAGATCAAGATGTAGGAACAACCACCCAAAGAGACTGCCCTAGGGAATCCTTCCCAAGATGTAATGATGAGCCATCTCAAGTTTTCCAGCTGTGAGTTCTGAGAGCTGTGAGTATCCCCATGCAACCCAGGCAGGAGGCGAAATACTATGCTCATTGCAGTGTCTCAGGGGCATGCTGCAAGATGCTGCAAGTACCTAGCAAGACCATCCTAATCACTCCTCAGTTCTCATCAGCTGTATGACAACGTTCTCCTTTATACGCAAGTTTGCACAGCCAGCTCACAAGCTCCACATTTGTGGCTCATATTGAACCTATTAGTTTGCACTTAACCATCATCCACTGCTACACTTCCTGGGTGAATTCCAACCAAACAACGAAGGCTTTGGAACCACATCATGATACAACACACTCTTGCCTAAAATAAAGACAAAACTTGCTTACGTTTGATATGATCTCATCTGACTACTGAACACATTCAGAAGCAATTGGCAGGCCAGCCCCTCGGCTGGGATGTGGACTGAATGGGAATACTGTTTGTCCTGCAGTTGGGGAACTAGCCACAGACAGCTGGAAGACACAGCAGTAGCAAAGCTGAAGGCCAAGATCACCATAACTCTTTCTGAGCGGTCTTGGAAGAGTGACTGCCAACACAAATGAAATGCCCCAGCTAACACACACAGCATAATGAGACTGTACGAATCCACCGTATCTCCCGCAAGGCCAGATTTTTAAAGGTATTTTGCTAGCTAACTCTCAACTAAATCACTGCAGATCAGACATCTAGCCACTTTTTAAAGCATCAAATACAGAAAGAGACGAGCATGCATCACCTCTCAGAATCTGGCCCAGACTGTAACCCAACGTTTCCCTGATAAACGAGATGGAGCAAGCGTTGGGGAACACCAATAGAGGATGGCCTACGATAGAAACGGGAGGTTGTCCTTTGGGATGCCGAGAAGAGATGGGAAGGTTTTTGTACTAGTAAGAACTGACTCAATGGTGGGCAGGTAATGCTGACTTCTTGCACGCTTCTTACTGAACCATAATGAGGAAGGCTCACAGCATGTCTATGTAGCACCATGATATGAATTCACCATCGTCACCACCACAGAGTGACACTGCACAGTGCTGCCATAATCTCTTCTCCAGCACAGGGGAACAGCTCTGATGGCTGACTATCACTAGCCGCCGTGCTTTGCCCCAGGCTCAACACGGAGGAGAAGGAGAGACGAGCAGCCATGGTGGGAAGAAACCCAGTTGAAGCAACAGGACATATGTCCATTGTAACCCGTGCTCCCCTGTAACTTGTGAGACTTGGGCACTTGGCTGTGGGCTGTAGCATGTGCTGTAGAGCCTGTCCCAGCTAGCTCTGGCTCCCACAGTGTTCCTCAGTACTGCAGAACGGCCTGGCAGTAAGTACGGGTGTAACACTTCAACCCAAACTGGAGCTGCCTACTGGCCACAGCTTCACTTAGCCCAGCAGCAGCAGAACAGGCAGGTGCCTCGTAAAGGGGAGGGAATATTCTAGGCATTACAAAAATGCCACATCAGGAGACCTAAAAATGAAAGTAATTTACTGGTGGGAAAAGATAAACTATCCAAGAGCCTGGGTCTTCCCCCTTTTCAGCCAAGAAGTTAAAATGCGCTCAAGTTTAAGTGGGTTGTTCAGCCATGGTGACTTCAGAGCAGGCTCATGCTGCAGTGGGTGCTGGGAGAGGGCATAAGGAGCATCAGAGAACTGACAACTCCCCCGTTTTGTGCTGACAGCAATCAGTGACCTTGGGAGAGCCTCGTCAAGCAGAGATCAGTTAAGTGTCATGGCCAAGCAGCAGCCAACATCCCTGCAGGGCTAGTCAGCATGGAGGGTGGGGTGGGAGCATGCTCTGCCCTGGCTGTGCCATGGGTCACACAATGGGGCTTTCCTCTCAGGGGGACCCCTCGACATGACTGTAATCAACACGAAAAATAATAGCACAGTTTATACTTGGGTTGTAAATCGCCACTGTTAACAGCAACAATCAGCAGAGTCTCCAGAGAGGGTTTGGTCACTGCTGACCCTGGCTGAGATCTTAAGGATGATCAGGATAGAGAGGGCTGCAGCCTTTTGGCTGCAAAGACAGAGGCAATTTTTACAGTTCAAGAGGGTGACATCTCCAGTGAGCACTCTCCCCTTTCTCATCACCTGTGCTAGGTGCCCCAGAAACATCCCCATTTGCATTTTTTCTTCATCTGCTTGTGCAAGGCACTTAGCCTGACCCTGCTGCTGCATGGGGGCAGCATCAGAAGGGGGCCAGAGAGCAACATGAGAGCGGCTGGTTTGGTTTGGGCTGCTGTTTTTTTTTTTTCTTGAGTCAGAAATGTCATCTGCATCCAGCTGCTAGTATTTTGGAAATGTGCTGGGTTTTGTTTTCCTCGTGTGGTTCAGTGTGGCTGATGCTCCAGCTGCAAAACCCTCAGCAGCCAGTGAGCCTGCTTAAAGAAGCTATACACGAAAGCCCATGTTCTGGCCAGCACCTCCTCTCCCGGGAGCACCCTGGGGCTCCTCTTGGGTCCAGGGGGCTGCCTCCTCATCACTCTAATGGGAACAGTTGTTTAACTCCATCGCAACCACATCAGATGAGAGTGTGGTGATCAGGTACTGCACAAACAGGTATCCACATCAACTGATGTGGCAGAGAAAATATTTCACTTGCAGCCAATAGCATCCTGACCCCAATTTCTCCTTCTTCTGAAAGCATGGCAATGCTTAAGCCTTGGACTACAGCATAATAAACACACTGTAAATTGATAAACTTCCAAAACACTATGGCATAGCTATCCACTTTCAGGTTTTCTGCTTTTTTAAAATCCCATATTGTCATAAATATAATCCATGTTATCTGTAAAAAGACCGTGATTCAGCAACAGAGCAGGTTACACGTGAACGAGGGTAATGCCTTTACCCCAGTACCCTTTCCTTCCAGTATGCTTCTCCCATGCCTGTTTCAGTTGCCTGCTCGCTCTCTCAGCCACGAAATTCCCCTCATCTTTCCCACTATCCCAGAGCAGACACGCCTGCTAGAGCTGGAGAATGGCTGGATCCAGAGTGCCTTGAAAGGGCAGGAGAGACTGCAGTGTGTTACGAAGAGGTGGGCGCTTGCTGAGACTTATTTCCAAGGAATGAACTTTTAATGGGGTCTGGGTCATACATGTGAAAACATGGCGATTAAGTAAAGTTAAGGGAAAGGGCTTTATTACTTAAATAATTACTCCATTTGGCAGCTGAATCCCAAGTCCCCCATTTTCACCCACACAACTCTAGTTCCATGCTCAGTTACTCAGTGACACGAGCAAAATAATCCGCTACTGAATAGTCAGGTAAATTCAAATCACTACTAAAGGTAGCCTGATCACGTAATTGGCCTTTACATGTCTCTCCCCTCCCGAGCAATGATGGAAACAATATTGGGTGATTAACAACCTCTTATGATTATAATTACCAAGTAAGCTATAAAAGAAAGTATAAGCAATACAGAGGTGTATCTGCTGCAGCAGAGGCGTTCAGTGGTGTGCTGGGTGGTGCTTCCCTGGCAGGGGTAGGACAGGGATGCAGTGCAGGGCCATGCTCCTGCAACTCAGCCTCTGCATGCTCAAAGCTCTAGGGAGAAGGGGGTAGACAAAATCGTCTTTAGAGGATCCCTAACTCCTGCAGATGATAAGCACATTGTAGATTAAGTTAAACGAAGAAGAAAAGAAAGTACATAGTGTGGGCTGCTTGCAAGGTCACTAAACCAGCGGAGAAGGGATTGCTTTAATTTCTCTTTACCTGGAAAGAAAAATGAACTGGAAAAACAAAATAACCCCACCGCCTTTTTAAAGGGTTGGAAAAACCTGTCTGAGAAGGGAGATAGCTGAAAACGCCTTGTTGAAAGCATGCTGTTTTCCACCCCCCATAAGCAAGCCTTAGTGTGTCTTTTACCATGGCTGGCCTGGATGCAGGCGTTTCACAGCGCAGGAGAGGCCGGGCGAGGAGCAAGAGGACGTGAAGTTTGCTGTGCTGTCCAGAGGATGAAAACACTAGTGCTGTTTATAGAGGGAAACCCAGTTCGTCAGCCCAAATGAATTCCTGTGCTAATCCGTGCTGGCTTCATGTTTTCCACCAGCCCCAGCCACTGTAAAGACTATCTTTAGGAGGCACAGTGTGTTTGGAAAGGAGCAGCTGGAAAGAAGAGACATTTATGCCAGCTTGGAAGGCTTTCTGGTATGGAAAAAGAGGAATGCTCTCTTGGGTCTCCCCACAAAGTTAAAGCATCTTCATCCAGAGGAAAATGATGCCAAGCACAACAAACAAAAGTGGCTTTCCCCAACTCTCCTGGGCAGCCTCCCTCCAGGGTTCACAATGGTTTCCATAGAACTTGTTTTGCTATCATAACAAATTCGATCTATCCAGGCATGATGGCATGCACTGTGTTCTAAAGACAAGAAAACTGATTTCCTCACTTATTTGTCTGCTAAAGCATTTTTGTCTAGGTGCCACAGACAGGGACTCCCTAGATAACCAGTGCATCTGCCTGTCGGCTGAACGCAGCATATATCTTGAAAAGAAAAATCCTTGAGAGGTTTTGGTCTGCGTACATGATGCAAGCTACCTTTGCTGCAGAGGCTGGGGGAGAGGCTGTCCTTGGCAAATCACTCTCGTGCCTTTGCGTCTGAGTCTCCCAAGCTGAGCTAGCCTCAGCGCAGTGTACCTGTGTGCGGCAACACGAGCTTCCTGTAATAAACCAGCCATCAACTGTGTGCATCTCTCGTTGCATACACGGGAGGAAATTAATTTCTTGTTATATTGACCACAATCTGTTGAAATACTAGCAAATATTACAGTCTAACTGTGATTAAGGGCTAGATTATTTGCACGGCTGGGGTACACTCCCCGAGAGTGAGAGCTGCACTGGAATATCACGTGTGGGAGAGGTTTCTTCCACCCTTTCCACAGAGACACTTGCACTCAGCAGTGGTTTCTGTTTTTCTGCATGACAGAAAAAGTTGGAGGACCATTTAATGCTACATCTAAACCAAGACCATTATCAGAACAGCCTGAACTTTTGGAAAGTCTTAATCTTGACCTAAAACTCACGCTAGTTTTGAAGATGGGAATAGCTATGAAATGTAATCAAGCATAAAACAAAGCTCCACAGATATTAATTCCTAAACTGACATAATAATAGGTTTGTGTGGGTTTTATTTTAATAATAGCTTATAAAATTTATACTGATGAAAATTTTGTATTAAAATCAATGGCTTTTTTTTTTAAAAAAGGAAACATATCTGAAAAGGTAGTAGAAGTTATCCGAAGACATGAAGCTGCAGGATGACCTCTGGAGAAGAGCTCTCATGTAACGCAGCCTACCTAGCTGAAAACCTCACCCTAGGCTTTGCCTGATAGAAATCAGTATCTTGGGATGCTTTCCAAGGAAGAAGACAGCATCTCACTCAAACGTATATGCATGAAGAAGAAACCAGAGAAGAAAAAATTAAATTTAATTGTAATGAAAAAAGGACCCACAAAACACAATATAATTTAAAAATACAGCTCCTGAAAGTCCCCCTCCAATTTGCCGCAGTTCTAGTTTAAACTGAGCCAGTTTGCTCACTGGACCTGCCCGACGCCTAGAGTGGCCAGTGTTTCCAGACTACTCCCAGCCTGTGCAAACATCAATTTGTACAAAATTATAATTACTTCATATCCAGTGACTTGAACTGAGGGACTTCCTCAAGTCCTAAGGTCAGCTGCTTAGGTTAGTGACCATTTACCTATAGAAATGCTGGGCCTTATTTCTAAGTGGTTTTGGCAGACCTGTGAAACACGGAACTAAAGCATGGGTACGGCAGTGCCCTGTGTGCCCTGGAAGGCAACGGCCAAAGGCACTGCCTGTGGGCAAGCTGCATGCAACACAACCACGCAGAGCATCTGCGGGCAGATGCCTTTCAAAGTTGGGACCTCCACAGACACTTTTGGAGAACAGCCCTGCTGCCTCCCGGTAAGAATCAGAAACCCAAAAGTGGCTGATGCAGACCCAGCACGAGCACTGGGAGGTATCTGACCATAAAGGGAACGCAGTGTCCGCTACATCATCCAGCTTCCTCTGGCCTTGGGGCTACAGCGTCTCCTGGAACGAAGCTCTTACAAAATAACTGACACTGTGTGGCTCTTAATGACAGATATTTAACCCACAGAGGTTTAACTGTCACAATACTTTCACCATTGACTCCCATACTTCTGAAGTGGCTCCCCCTTCATTCAGTCATTCTCACTCTTTCCAAAGAAACTTAGAAACCACCTAAATAAACCAGTACTGATTGAGACATTGCAAATGTCGTAAGAGTCATTCATGTGTCTCACTATTTGTCCTACAGTTGACTCGATTCATTCACAGATGATGGAGTCATTCATCATTAAGAAACCAAACCAAACCACACCATAATTTGGGACTCTTTGACTAGACTCCCCTGGCAGAGATGATCAGAGGGAATGAATGCAAACTCACACTCGCTCTAATTTACTGCTGCTTTCGTCCTGGCCCAAATTATTCTTTGCACGTTAAAAGCAAAGGTTCAGAGTCCTTTTCACAAAGGCAGAGCAAGTCAACATGTAAGCACTGAAAAAGGACTAAATTATGCTGTCACTTTGCTGTGATATCATCCGGCTATTTCTGCAGGGCCTCAAGGTTCTCTGGTCATGCAGTACACACTGCTTTGGTGCACAAACAAGTCCGGCACACGACCGCTGCGCTGCCAGCACCCTCCCACCACCCACGAGTCAAAGCATGCCCAAATGCATACAGCTGAGTGGAAGAAAGGGACAGTCCGCTTTGACCTTTACTTTCACACCTGACAATTATCCATAGTGAAAAATTCTCCCTCAGATGCAAACCTATCACTCACGTCAGCGTCCGCGGGCAGAAATCAATACTTTTCTCACTAAATCTAGTTTGACTACGATTTCACTCTAAAGAAATCATGTTTGTTCAGCTGAGGGCAGAGTTTAGCCTGTGTTTTGGAGTGCAAAGTTTCCAAATTAAAAACCCACACAAGGACATGGCTTGATTAAAATGGGAACTGTGTGGATTAGGCGAACCTGCAAGAAGATGGAGAGTATTAGAGCAGTTTCTCACTCAGTGAATTAGCGTTGCTCTGCTGAGTCACATGGGCATCACTGTTGAAGTCCTTTGATCCTCAGTGGTTTTACTCTAGCTAACAGTAGCTGAAGATTTAACTCTTTCATACCTAACACTGGTTAAATCCAGCTGAAGACCACGTTTTCGAAGTCATTGTTATCAGACCATTAGGCATGCGAATACAGAGAGATCAGAGTTTTAATTGCCAAACAGTATTTCTAGTAGACGCACACCTGAACTAGAGAATATGAACGTTTGCAAAGTTGGGAGTACTCGGATTTCGGGGTTTTGTGCAGACCCCTTTTAGAGAGAGGATCCATTTGTGAAATTCATCGCTGGACGTACGCCCAGATTTCTGTGCTTGCAAAATTGAAGCATGGGGACTTGAAGTGGTGATTCAGACAGAACTGCATTGTTTGTATGTTTTAGGTTGGCTTCTACCTTCCTCTGTTTTTTTCTTGGTAAACAGAGAAAAAGTTATGTTACAAAATGAGAGAGAGTGTGAAAGCCCACTGAAAATTCAAATTAGGAGCTAATATACTGCAAGGGGGTTTTATGGTCTTCAAGCACTTGCTTTTCTCCCCTGTCTCTCCTGCTGGCACCACTATAGATGTGCTGCTTGTTTTTCAAATCAGAGAAGTAGGAATGACCTATTAGGTGATCTAGTATCTCTCGTAGCTAATGCAGGATTGTCTTCTTGTGCATTTGTCCAGTCTGCTTTTAAAATTCCTCTAAAAACGTACTGCATCCAAATTAGAGCACAGAGGTCTCCTGGACCTGGTGAGTAAGCAGCACTATGAAATGACCAGGAAGTGTAAGGCCGTATCAGCTTCTGCTGGGCAGAAAAGTGGCACACGTTATTTAGAGTTCTCATAAGAAAACTAACTTTAATGGGAAATTCAGATGATTCATCCTCAATTTTGTATTTTTTATTTTCAAATGGCCAGGGATTTAATAATAATAATAATGATAATAATTATTATTATTGTTGTTGTTGTTGTTATTTCATAAGAAACTATGAAAAGCAGGTGGAACAAAAATGGATTTTAAATTAATTACCCATAAGTGTTCATTCTTGTGATAGAAAAGATCTATACAGACATGAAGTCCTCCATCAACTAACCATGCTGCCTGGCAGGATATGACCTTAACTGGGAACGTTCTCCTTGTGTGGATAATGCTGAGTATCCACCCATTTTTCTATAGTAGAAGACTTTGTAACTGGCTTTCAGTTTGCCCCATAAACAGACTGTATATCTTTAAGATGGTTACTCTTGCCAGGCATTTTATTTCACAATAGTCAAAGAAATGTGCAGATGTTGTCCAAACTTTTCAAAGCAGTGGGGCTCTTTGCAGCTGCTTGCAAGATTTCAGAAGTGCAGTTCAAAAATGGCTCAAGCTGCATTTTCACTAGCCTTCGTAGCAGGACCTGAACCCTCCCATGTATTATATTGCACTTCAAAGGGAGAAAAGACCCCTGCCCCTTCCCCACCTTCGCACATTCTTAACGCTAACACGATTTGTAACACATAAAACTGTGAAGAGCAGCAATGCCAAACCAAGGCGTTCAAGGTTCATGAGTCAGGCCTCTAATAATAATGAGATTGGTTTTAAAGTCATGCCATCAGCCCCCCGCCCCTAAAGTTGCGTCATTTCTGTCTGCCTGGATTTTGAAAGACCAAAACACCAAGGTTCATATTTTTAATGTTTTGGATTTTCTTGGATCAGACTTGAGAAGAAAAAAATAACTCTCATATTTTGCTGCAGTCACCTACACAGGGACTTTTAAATCACTAAAAATATTCCAAGACTCACAATGAAATTGCAAAGAATTAGCAAAAGCTTTGAGCTGCCATGTGGATGTAAGCCAGTTCACTGGTTATATTTATTTAATTACATTGTGCTAATTTTAAAGGCGAGATAACAGTATAAATTGTGAGGACAAATACATACAGAGCTGCAGGTTTCAGATTGTCAGGAAGGGTACGAGTCCCCTCAGCAAAGCACCGTTCTGATAAATGGATCCAGCACATCGCATCACCTTTGCTGGAAGTTACCAACACCAGGATTCATTTTGAGGTGGGCAACATATAAAGCAAGCAGGCTGAGCTTGTGCAATTATTGCCCATGTGAAAATCCCTTATATTACATACGCTGTAGCTACCCCTACAAGTTTAGCCAGCTTAGCAGCACTGGCATTGCTGGTGAAACCCTTCTTCCAATGCCGACGTAGTCATCCCAGTACAAATGCCTTTCAGTGAAACAGCTGGTGGTGGTTCCCTGACCTGGCATAAGCTACGCTGATTCCAGCGTTTTTACACCAGCAGAGCTGTGTCTATACAAGGGCTTTTGCCATAATAGCTGTTTTAGCAAAATAAAAAAACCCCAATCAACCAGTATAGTTACGTGGTAAGCTCCCTAAGTGTAAATCAAGCCCCGTTAAAGGTTTCCAGAGAGCGCTTCTCTGCTTCAACACAAAATGGTGAATTTAGCTCTAGAAGGAGTTAACCTCCTTTCCTGCTTTGAACAGTTTTGTTACAAGCCATTTCCTGTCCACACATTTCTTGCTTCTCATCTCCAAAGCCCCCATTTTTAAAAAATGTTGTCAAAACAGTTATGATTTTGACTGAACTGAAAGAATTTCTGCATAAAACCCCCAGTGTCACTCCTAGCTGGCAGGAAGACCACTGATTCATTTTCCTTACATCCTGTACTTGCTCTGTCTCCAGACTTTGCCCTAAGAAATGAGAGTGTTTCTGATAGACACACCTGTTGTCGGTGACAGGTAGTATATTACTTGCTAGCAATCAATTGTTCACTTCTAGAAAGCAGGTAGTATTCTTTGATACATACAGTATGAAAGGAGTGAGTCTGGTGGACAGACGGAAAAAGGAGAGTAGCTCTGCCAATCCCTCCCTCTAGTGCAACGTGTTTTAACAACCTACGGCATGGCCAGCACTGCACCAGCTCTAGCGCACACGGGCGACAGCTTCACGTGCCTTCGGTACCCCCACGTCTGTGTGAGGGATGCAGCCTGGGGGACCTGGTAGCCTGGGATCCCCTAGGCACATTACAGTTTTACCAGTGACTTTTTGCATCAGCCGGGGCGAATCACTTAAAAGCTCCGTGTTTCGCTTCACCCATCTGTAAGAGTTGGGGAAAAGCTTGTCTGCTTCTTTCTGCAGTGGAATTATTTTAAGTCATCACCGTTTCTCTGCACTGGATGAATAGTGTCACTGGACTGAAAAATGTTATTGTTGTTAGCCCTTTAAATTGAAAGTGGATTGAAGGAATAAAAGTAAATGTATGGTCTATTTTGGCAGATGTCTTCCAACAGATGGGTGTCTATGGTCTTCTTTATAAGAGCTGTCTGCTGTCTGTGATTCAGACCGTCTAAGGAATGCCATGAGCATGGAGTAAATGGACAGCAAGTCTGGGAAAGGACTTTATTGTGGTTTAGAAGCTTTCAATTCCCAACTGCATGAACAAGTTCTTTTTTTCAAGTAACTCTTTGCCAGTGTTTCAAAACTATCACTGAAAATTGCTCGATGCCTTCTGAAAACTGAGGGCTTTCTGCTGATAACAGTCCACTGGTTCAGCCTTCAAATGGTGGCATGTCTTCCACCAGCAAATTGCTAGAATTGGGGTTTATTGTCTTGGTGCGCCAGTTCGTGGTGGGACCCTGCCCATCGAGGCACCGAGAGAGCGTTCACGTACCCATCCTGCAGTGTCAGTTCTTGGCGGCCGTGCCCGTGGTCTCCTAATGGAGTCTGCATGTTCTTTTGAACAGGAAACGCTTTGTAACACAACTTGCCTGTGGGCACTTACTGCACCAATTAAAGATTCCTGAGCTCAAGAACAAAGAGGTGCCAGTGGAACTATGGTTTTAATCACTTGATTCATTTTCTTCCTTCCTCCACTGATTTGGGATGGATGGGTTTTATTTTTTCTCAGTTTGCTTTGTTTTGCATGTTTTTAGGCAGCAGGACAGCCGCTCAGAAAGACTGCTGGGGAAAGAGCAGTCTAGAAAAGGGGCTGGATTTGTCTGAATTTTCAAATAGGATATTGCTTCTAGAGGTAAAGAAGAACATCAGATGCTAGCCTGTCATAACACCACAAATACTTGGTTCTTGTTCAGGTATGCACATTTTTTTTCTGAGTATGCATGTGAGTTTAGGAACATGAATGAATTAAATGCTTAACTGTACTAGCAGGAAAGATAACAAGATACTTTTTAATAATGATAAACTGAGGTACCTGGAAGTTAAATACTTTGCTGAAAGGGCAAGCTCAGACACAACCCAGGAGACCTTCCTCCTGATATACTGATCTTGCTACTTCCTGCCAACAGACTACAGATTTTTGGGAGCAGAACCAGTTTTTTGTTCTCTTTTCATATTCCCTCTAGAAAAGCAAGACTGACATATGACTGGGGGCACTTAGATCCTAAGGCAACACAAACCAATAATAGCGGTGATCCAAAAATAAAGCATGTAGTGTACCCATGGAGTACCGTAAAGTCCCAATAGAGAACAGAAAATCTGGAATAAAGTGAGTCAGAGCTTCAAGAATGAGTCTGATGAATACATAGATTTGCTAGAGTGTTTGAGCAAAATGTTTTGGAGAATGTGCATGCTTCTCTTAGTCAAACTCTGCCTGACCAGAAATGACCACACCTTCTACGAAAAGTAGTTCTAATTAAAAACAGAGCGTGGCTTTTTTTGATGCAAATTGTTGCTCTAACTGAACCACAGCCCATTTGCACCATTCAAATTCTCTCCTGTCTAAAATGTCAGGAAACCGGAAGATTGCCCCCTCTGCCCCCTCTGTATTGCTATTTTACTCTGTGTGTGAACACATGATGAAAACAACTACAAACCAAACGAAAACATGCTCTTAAAGCCACCATCTTCTGTGCTTTCTGGGGATGAAATCAATACAGTGTTAAGAGAGAAAAGCGGCTTCTCCACAGCCAGACAGGCGGCCGGACTCCTGGCCCCTTGCTAGCACGGCTCCGCTGCTCTAATGCACCGAGGGCTTTAAATTGCCTTCACTGTGCAGCTGAGGTTCCCCCAGCACAGGGAAATCCCCAGCTGGCAGCAAGCTGTCAGAGCTGGCTTCATGCCACCCCCTCCTTCATCCACCATGCAGGGGCTGGGGAGGGCAAGCAGGATGCTCACAACGTGCTAGTACCCGAGTCAAAGCCCTAAGGACTACGCCGGCTGCAAGGGGGGCCCCTGTATCCTGCCTCCCCTCCTGGCTGCACCGGCCCTCTCCTTTTATCTACACACGCATGCCAGTCTCTCAGAGGAGCACACAGCACCAGCGTGGATGCAGAGTGGGCTGAGCACTGCGGAGAGGGCGGCGAAAGACCAAAGCCCGCAGGAAAGAGCTCCGTCCCAGACTGCCGCTTACTCAGGGCTGACACCAGCTTTGTTTCGCGGGTCCCCAGGAGACCCGGGGTTTCCTGGAGGTCCATCCTGCTCGGGCTTGTGCCTAACAGCTACCACCCTGAGGAGAAAAAAGCTGGTCAGAAAAGAAAGATTCTTCCCGAACGTGGAGGAAAGAAGAGATTTGAATTTCATTTCAAGCCACTCCGGGGACAGACTGTGGATTTTCTTGCAGTTGACTAAAAGAACACAGAAAGAAAACATAGGGACCTAACACAGTCTGAATGATCTTGGATGAGACCCATGGTTAGGGCAATGGTTACTGCGGCGGGGAGCAAAACTGCCCAAATTAACACACTGCGCATAGCGAAGGTGATTGGAAGTGCTGGATGATCTACAAGCACCGCATTGCATGCCCTGCAGATCCGTTTTCTAAAGAAGTATCTGCTGTATCTGAAATTTTCTGTGAAATACATGAGTTCACTATAAAACATCTCTGCTGATCAGCAGTCTGGTAAACCACTACACAAGCATCTGCCTTGCTTTTCTCCTCCCCACTAAAGATGACTGGTGCACCAAAAATAATTTAGAGCTGCTGTTATCAAGCAGACAGTTCTCAGTGTCAGATGTGGTTAGATAGTTACTATTTGAATAATGACAATCTTTTTTCTTTGTAAAGTACAAAGCACACAACATGACAGCTGAATTGAAAAGAGCAACTAAATCTAAGGCAGGGAAGTTGGTAACACTCAAGACAACAGCTACACCTCCATTATTTGTATATGGAAAGAGCGTAACACCATACTTGACACTCAATCTCTACAAGGCACTTCTAGATCGTGTCACATCTGAATGCTTTAGAGTCTGTGATGCATTTATCCTCCTCTTGCTCTTGTCACACGATCCTTGTATCTCTGTGTCGCAGATGGGGAACTGTGGCACATGGCCGCTGAGAGACTTCCCTGGGGCCACACAGGAACCCTCTGGCTCTGCAGCAGAAGCATGGGCAGCCCAGGGCATGACCAGTGACCCAAGCCCTGGGTCACCCTCTATCTTGATCCTGCCCCACCAAGGGATTTTGGACAGTGCTGCAAATAACTAATTTTTAAACTCAGTTTGTGCTTTAAGTAGCTAATCTAATTGCTCTGAAGGTCCTGGAAGAACTAAGTTCTATTTGTCAACATATTTCTGTGTTTATTTGTGTAACTTTCGCCATTGTTGGTGGTTTTGGTTATGAACAATATTAAGATGAGGCCTTGGCTGAAACATGCTGACCACTCTCTCATCCTATGGCTTTCACTTGCATTTGAAGCTAATCACTGCTTGCCAGCATTAGCCTGGACACTAGATGTGTCCTGAAGGATCTCCTGACCATGGCTTATCTTCGCTCCCAAAGTATTTCCAACAGTAATGAATCTCTGAGGCAGAGGTGCGTACCAAAGGTTTCTCTATCAATTTTTCAGGAATAGTCCCTTCCTCTGGAGATTCATCTTTACATTATTTGATATCAAAAAGTTACAGATATTTTTTTTTTAACAGAGAAATATGGAGGCATATGGAGGAATATGTACATGGAGGTATTCATATGTGTGGCAATGTCTAACCTGCCTCAGTCTCCCTAATGGCTGCATTTCCAAATCCAACCTTGACTACAGCCTTCCTTTCAGTAAACATGCGTTTTGTAATTCTGTTTGCAAGAGGAAAGCTGAGAAGTTGCAAGGGGCTGCGTAGGCTGGGCTGGGCTGGGCACGGCACGTCTTGCTCTGAGGTAGCACTGTAAGAGGAGGATAGGGGCAAATGTCTCCTTCCAAGAAAGCACATGGCAGATCTCCACATCTGCAGTACAGTCAGAAATGAGATACAGACATGCTAAAGTAACCATGAAGGTAGGCAGCATGAACGGTAGCAGTTGTGCAGCTACTGCACAAAGAGGTCCTTGCACATAGCAAAACCAACCTGAGAAGACAGGTTACTGTCTCCAGTTCTGGAGAGACAGGGAACTACTGGAGAGAGTCCAGTGGAGGGCAACAAAGATGATGAGGGGACTGGAGCATCTCTCCTGTGAAGAAAGGCTGAGAGCCCGGGGTCTATTTAGCCTCGAGAAGAGCGGACTGAGAGGAGATCTGATCAATGCTTATCAATATCTAAAGGGCGGGTGTCAAGAGGATGGGTCCGGACTCTTTTCAGTGGTGCCCAGCAACAGGACAAGGG
>VZSC01017241.1:118297-179974 GCA_013398225.1 Steatornis caripensis
CCATTCTGTGATTCTGTAAATACTTGCCATTAGCAGCCTTAAGGTCCATGCTGTTTTGGCTACACTGCTGGAGCTATTCAACCTCAAGAGCTTACAGTTTTGTGAGCTATGGTTACACATTTGACTACAATCCTCCTGTGGAGGTGGAATCAGCTCTTATCTTTACAAGGCAGGAAGTAAAGAGAGGTTAAGTGTGCTAAGTCCCAAATATTATGTGCCCTGTGGAGCAGTGAAGGCTCTGAGCAAAGAACAAACCATGGTTTCAGAAAGAAGGGCAAATACTTTTTTTTTTTTACAGCAGGGAAGATAAGAAAATAATGAAGGGTCCTGCCAGCAGTGACAGCAGGAAGCTGGAAGAGGTGAAGAGAAACAGCAATTGTGTTAGCTATGAGATGTTCTTCTCTGGTCTCTTCCAGAAGAGCTCAAAGACTGGGACAGCGTACCCACTCTGAGAGGCAACAGCTTCAGGAATGAGGAACCAACAGATCAGGGCTTGTCCCAGGTCACTCAAGAAGTTTGTGGCAAAGCTCAGAATAGAAGCAAAGTCCAGAACACCAAGGCTGTGCATTAACCACGAAGGCAGAGAACAAGAGTTGAAGAGAGGAGGTCCCAACCATAGAAAGGGATGAAAGCTGGACTGTCAGCAGAAATATGGAGAAAGAAGAACAAAGAAGAGGGAGAAGGAAGATGGGGGAAGGGAAGGGAAGCAAAGAGAAGCGAGAGACACCAAAACATTGATTGCCTAAGAGTCTGTGCATCAGTGGCAGTGCAACACACTCATGCCAAGCCTGGCTGGGGAACCATCATCTCAGTATCTATCCACGAAAAATCACAGCAAGACCTAACAGCTCACTTTATCTCACAAGAGCTTTCTGGCTAAAAGGGATTTGAGGGTAAAGCCTCCATAATCCTTTTGGGTTTGCTTTCTTTTGATACTACAAAGCACAAAAATAAAATTTCTTGTCAGGAAAAATATGGTTTTTGTTATGTTCTGAGTCACTTTTCCCCAGCAGCAAACAAAGTGGCCTTTCAATTCAAGTCTTGAACATTTCAGAATGAAATGTTTTGCAAAGCCCTAAAGTAAATCACAATTCTCCAAGTCACACTTCTAACTAATGTAAACTCACTGAGGTCAGTAAAGAGACTGCATGTGACCAATCTCGCCTGGCTTGACTTGGGTGGCATAACTGGTAAATTAATCTCTATTAGAAATCAATTCAGGATGATCCAGTCAGCCAAGCAGAAGCCTGGAATTTCATTACTAACGTGCTGCTGTTCTGCCTAATGGCTCCTCTTAGCACAGAGGTCGAGTACATCCCTCGTGAGCTATGCTATAGTTAGATGTTACTGGCCTGATTCACAACCCAGTGAAATTAATTTTGCAGTCCATTTTGGGAATTCATTTAAGTGGCCTTTGGCTCGTCTCTGAAGTTTGCTAGCTTTAACTTTCAGATTCTTTCTTTTTTATTTCTTTTACAAGGTTTATACCGAGTATTTTTAGAAACGTGGAAGAATCTCTCAGCTTCTCCTATCAAAAGTACCTTAAAACAGTGTTTGATTTTACTATTAGAAAAAATATCTTGCTTTGTTATTATGCGCCATTCCCTGAATAGGAAGTGGATTTTACTTAGCTATTTTCTTACAGATCCAGCAAATCTGCTAAACCAAATTCACTGTTAAAGCCCAATCCAACACTCCTCTTCAGACAAAGGGACCAGTAAAAACTCTCCAGATTTTACTATGATGGCATCAAAGCTATACCAACCACATTTCAAACACAGACTAACCGAGAAAACCATCCAAACTCTACTCTGCCCACAAAAGCAGCAATGAAGACTGTACATGATACAGCCACAGAGCACTCAGTACCTAAGTCAAAGAAAAGAAAAGTTTCATGGGCACAATTTCACAACTCTCAGGGAGTAACTGCAGGAAAAATCCCAAACTACTGGGTGCTTACAAAGCACATAGCAGTGCTCATGCACAAGATCAAACCATACATGCAACTGCCTAGACTGGGAGGACAGCAGCAGTGAATATATGTGAAAATCAGGTCTGTACTTCATGCACAAGAATACCCTATATTTGCAGCACTATATCCAGCAACTTCATTCTGCTCCCACTAAAATCAGTGTCGGTTTTGCTACCGGCCTTTATGATTGCAGCGTCCAGCTGCACTATTAACTTTGCATTGATTTCCTCTTGCAAGTAACATACTTTAATAAAAGAACCAATCAACCAGATTGCCAATAGCTGCCTACCTAAGAATGAGCAGGATATGTTCAAAGAAAGATTTACTCTAACTTATATTCATTCCTAAAGGCTAAATCTGCTGGGCTCACAACAAAGAAACAGCATTGTTTTACTTATCAATGTCCTACTGTTCATCTAGAACATCTGCAATAGTTTTGCCTGCAGCACTACCCCATTCATTACAGGCCTTGATAGACTGTTCAATGGGCTTTTTTTTGGTAAAAAAATGCACAAAAGCATTTTACAAAGTGGACTTTGCCCTGATATGAATAATAAAAAAATAATTTAAAAGTGCATTTTGTTTCAGATTCTCCATTTTCCAAACTAACCTTTGGCAAACAGAAACAAAATGGCAACAGCTTGAAACCTGACAGCTCACTCCACAGCACGAAGCAAGACAGAGGGTTTCTGCAGAACTCTATGGCTTTTGCTCTATGGTTGCCAGAGTGCATTGCCATCTACCAAAAATGCAGTTGATGAAAGACCAAAATGCAGTATGAGCAAACAGCAAACGTCCACACCCACCAAAAGAAGGCCACCTTGGTTTTGTGCAGAGGAACAGGTGGGATTTGTAAGTCCTAAACATCCTCCCTTCCTCCAACAAGCCAACCCATACAAGAGAAGAGCAGTGCTTACCGTCATCCAGATATGCTTGGTCCAGATTCTGTTCCTGTTTAATAGTGACTCCAGCTGGTAACACTTCTTTCTGGTCGCTAACTGGTGGTCCGTTTTTTGCTGCACGCTGGCCTGAGGCTGTCTGCTGCTGAATGACGGTAGGATATGAACTCGGACTTAACCTTTGTGCTTGACTGACCTGGGGCTGGCTGGATCTTGCAACATTGGACGTAAAATTTTCACAGCACATGATGTGCTGAAATTCTTGGTGACTTCCACACCTCAGCTGCTGGTTGGTTGGAGAATAGTGAATGACTGGAGAAGACTGCTGGTTGCCTGGAGAGTGGTGGAGCACTGCTGAAGTTTGGCCTGGAGAACCAGCGTGCACCAGCACTGACCTATGGGCATCTGAAATAGCAACTGGTGTAGCCATCAAATTGGATTGCTGGTAGCCCAGTTGGCTCGGGCTAAGGCTCTTGCTTCTTTGGTATATTACAGCGGACGGATTCTGCTGGTGGTATCGAGAATCAGGAGAAGAAAGGCCTGAGCGCAACTGCTGGCACGGGGCCATTGTGGCCACAAGACAGGAAGGGGATTCGGTGACCATTGTATGCTGTGAATAGTAAGGCTGTGTTACTGTTCCCAGACCACTGTGTACTGTATTGCAGATTAAGGCTGGATCATAGTCATCAATGGGCTCTGTTTTGATTGATGGTACTAGAATAAAGCATGCAAAGGACGTTATTCGTAACAAGCTGATGAGAAACAGAGAGGTTTTCCTTGAAGTAATAAGAGATTTAAACCGTTTACAAGATTTACATGTGTGAGCTCCTATCTTACAGGCACTGAGTTTAATAAATCACGTATATGCAATCATGGCGGAGTCTCTATTGAAAGCACTCTGTACTAAGATGCTCTTGAAAATCTTTAACGATCTATTTAACCACAAATTTCTAAAAATTGAAGAACTCCATACTTTAGCTCATATTTTAATTCACTTAAGGGCCATTCTGGAAATAAGCAAAACAAGAAGCCATAAGAAGATAGGTGTTTCGTGTAGTACTTCCATCTCAAAGGAAGAGTGAATAAAAAGAAATTCTATGACATACACAACTCCTCATTTTTCTGTCAAACATTTAACTAGTGACCAAAGGCAGAGCTGAACTATTTTAGAGCTTTCTTTTTAGTTCCTTTGCTCCACGTAACTTTCTCAGTACTGAGAGCTGAGGACCTTTCTGATACCGTCATTTAAAAGACCACGATTTAGTACGAGTTGTGCGAATCTTGGTGTGGCTAAATGATAGTCCTCTACAGACAAATTCTCACATTTCCAATGCTTTTTTTGTCAAACCATCCCCAAAATTCAGTACAGAAATACCATACAAGGGAAACCATTTAATGGTCATGTTGGGTTATTTTTTGGAAGTGTAAGAATTCTTTCTCTGGTCTATTTTAGGGATCGTATTGAGACAGTATTGGACTTCTCAACACTACTCCATAGCAGAACAATTTAGCAACCATACAAAATCTTCACATTGGTGATACTCTATACAATTCATAAATTCAGGGAGAGGACTAGAGATTCTCAGGCTGGAGGAGACCAAAATAAGAATCAGAATGAGTGTTTGTCCGTCCTTAGAAACCAGTCAAATTAAGACATCATTTTGAAGCTTGCATAAAATCTGGTAGTTATTTTATGCTTTCTGGTTTCCACAAACACAATACTGATTTTCTCACAGTATTTTTCTTCCAGCCAAAGCTGAGAAATTCTGGGAATCTCATTAGTAATCCTAGTGCATTTATTGTGACATGGCTCACAAATTCCCAAGAGGAAAAACATCAGAAAAGCATTCATATTTTTCTCAACCAGTCTCATTTTGAAGCATATATATTGCTCATCTTCCTCCACACCAAGCCCTTGTTACTTTCCCAGATCTGATGTTATCTTAGCGTTGTACACGTCAGCTGGGGAAGGCAACGCTCATGGTTTTCACAGGGTCACATCATGTCACAGACTGAGGCTGCTTCCACTGAGGCTGTTGGCAAACTTCCATCAAGTGAATGGGGCAGCATCAGCCCATTGCCAAGATAACTGTCCCCTTAAATTTATGGGAAATTCCTGATCATAAATCAGACACATCCTTTAAACCAAACAGTTGTCGAGTGCTTAGCTGCACTCAGCCGAATTAAATTAGTAAAATTTAGATCCTCAAATAATGGCAAGAAAACAACACAGCAGAAAATAAAATCTTGCTCATGAGAACTAGGCAACAACTTGTTCTGTCCTTGAGAATTACCTGGGTGATAGGTAAAATGCTGGGGTTGGCTTCTTTTTCTTTTCCCATTGATGACATAGAAATTCACCTTCACAGCTGTGCGAATGTGCTTGTTACGGTACTCTGGTATTTCTACAAAAAGCATGCTCTGAAACAAGGAAAGGTGACAACACAGAATCAGTAACTGCAGATTCTTGCATGGATCTCCCCTGTCACGCATCTAGGCATAAAGGAAGAGAAATCTTGCTATTCATCCCTATAAAGAAGGGTATGAGAAGAAGAAAGGAAAAAAAGGGCAGACTGTGAAAGACTAAAAGATTTTTGGTACTGGGGAGCTGGTTTCTGTGTACTGTATCCTCTCTTGTACTTGACGTTGTGCTCAACTTGGAGAGAGAAGTCTCAGCTACAAATAAAACACACAGAATGGTGATAAATGCTACACTGTGCTTGATAAACAAGTATGTATTGCATATTCCCTCTTTTTGTTAGAATAAACTTGATTATTATGTAGGCTTTTTACTTATACACAGCCGGATCCTGCTTCCATGGAAATTAACAGCAAGTGTCCTGTTCTCTTCCGCAAGGGCAGGCATGGCCCATGGCAATGTAAGTGCTCCCTCCTAAATGCACTGAACGACTACAGTAAGGTCCCATTAAGCAAAGTGAACAAAGAGGCTCACTCCCTTGAAAGATCAATGTTCATTTTAAATATTGTAGGGCAAATCCTGTCCTGCAAAGTACAGAGCACCCAAGACTTGCGTACAGGCAAAAGGAAGTCAGGACAGCCAGCATCCTGCAGAGGACTGGGCTGATACAATAGAGTCTTCTGCAAGAACACAAAATCCAGCAGTTACTCAATTTGCTGTGGGTTACTGCTAAATGAATAGTTTCTTTTTGCAACACATTTACTGCTGAAGCATTTGACATTTGTTCATCACAGCAGTAAGATAGCTGCTCTTAATGCTTTTGAGAGGGTCTTTGAAAACTGCCCCTTGAATACAACTTGCTGTCTGAGAAGCTCAAGGAGAGGACATCCAATGTTTTGCATACTTACAGGCTGGCTCTTATCTTTGTCCACTGTTGCCTCCATTTCCCAGATCTGCTGCCCATCTAAAAGAATATCACGATATTAATCTCACTGTATTTTTTTTAATCATAAGCTTGACTTAAAGAAAGGAGACGAGTTAAGGGCATCTAATTAGCAAAGCTCTCAAAATGGACTTAATTTCAAGCACCTTCCCAGTCCTAACCAAAAGCAACAGCATGTCNATCTAAAAGAATATCATGATATTAATCTCACTGTATTTTTTTTAATCATAAGCTTGACTTAAAGAAAGGAGACGAGTTAAGGGCATCTAATTAGCAAAGCTCTCAAAATGGACTTAATTTCAAGCACCTTCCCAGTCCTAACCAAAAGCAACAGCATGTCATTTAAACACATCACTGAACATTTCTCTCACCAGGAAAAAGCTTACATACGTATTAAAATTACACGTTTATGTAGAAATTAGCTGAACTGAGGAATTAAGTATTTAGCACAGGTGTACCATCTGCTTTTTACCAGACTCGGTTTCAGCCAGCTTGACTAATGGAGGGCACCAGAACGTCAGATAATTTGTTAATGATCAGATTTGGTCAGCAGCTCTGCAAACTTTACGTTATTTTAAGCTCAGACCACACGGCTCCCCACCAGTGTGGTAAGTGGTGGAATGGGCGAGGAGGTGAGGAAGTACTAGCTAAAAATCCAGATCTTGTACGGGGTGCATGGAGATGGAAGCAAGCAAACTGAGCCACTTCAGGGCTGATTTTTAGAGATGCTGCACAGTGAAACTGGCAGATGCTCTGAATTCTCATGGGAGTATAGGTTCTTCTAGAAGTAGTTCAACAGGGACTGATTCTTACCATAATTGGGAAATCAGCTATATAGGTTTGTGTCATGCATTCCTTCTTACTATTTATACTCGTTTCTTATACATGCAGTATGAAACCCCAGCACATGATATCTAGCAATACATCTCCTCCGATCAAGGAACAAGCCCAACGTCTCCTACTGTGGATCCACGCCTCAGCACTGCCATCAGTGTGTGCTGTGACAGAATGCCTTCGGCAGTCCTAAAGTCACCGTAAAGCACCAAATATTCACTGTACTCAGTGTAAAAGCACCTCATTGCATGTGCAACAGCCTCTACCTCTGAACCACTGGAAGTCTTTCTGCTCTTAATTACATCCACACAGCTCGTCTCCATTCTGTTGTACAAAATTGTATTTATAGAGGACAATAACATTTGGTTCACTTGTATGGAATACCATGAAAGTAACCCCCGTGCTGTAAGAGTACATCAGTAGTGACAGGACATTTTTACACAGACCGGGTGCCTCATCTGGCTACAAATATTTCTACATCTACTGTTGCCTACACATCCCAGAAACAACTTTCAGTGGTGCCTTCCTTAATACTTTGGTTTTTTTAGATTTTAATCTCTACCCCTTTGATTTTTATATTCTGCTGAGCCTTTTAGCCAAGCAATGGGGAAAAAAATTGCCTCATGTTTTTCTGAAAGCTTGATTTTAAAATGAATGGGGGACAGATATCCAAAGGAACCGATGTGACTTGAAATAATGCAGCCGCAAGGCTGTTATTTGCTTTGCAGAGGTGGAGGCAACTCTCGGGTGCGTTTCTCCGGGGTTCCCCAGACTGCATGCCCAGGTCTGGCAGTACAGGGGTGGAAGTCTTCTAAAAACAGTCCTACTCACAGGACTTTTTATTTTTCCCAATTCTTGGAAATTCTGCAAGAGCTGCTTTTGTCCTCTGTTATTTAAGTACTTCTGCTTCTGGCGAAAAGGGAAATGAAAGAGTATTTTTAAATGCATTTTGCATTTTTTCTGTTGTTTTCCTCTTTGTTCTCCACTCCGCGCAGACAATGAGCCGACAGATGTGCTCAGCTCTCCAGGCAGACTCTCCTCGAGAGGGACTCGAGCTGCTGCTCCATGGCCGTGCCGTGCCGTGCCGCAGCCCCAGGGAGGGCCCTGCCTGCCCCAGCTCTGTGTCCTTCAGCCCGGGGGTCCCTCCCAGCGTGCCCGCTGCACCAGGCAGGACCTCACCCCCACCACCACCCTGCACTTGAGATACTTCTGTTACGTTTTGGCCCCTAAACACACGCGAGGCAGAGAAGGGTTTTCTCTGAGTCCATCACCAACAGCGTGCCCCTTCGTCCCTCTGGAAGGGCCAGCTCCCCAGGGCGTTTGGGCAGGATGCCTGGCTTGCGGCGGGACAGGCATGGGCAGACAGCACTGGCTGGGCCTGCTCACCGCCCATCCCTGCTGGGGAGGTGGAGGCAACTGAGGAACAGCTGGAAGATTGGCTCCATCCGTCGGTTACCTGTGAGGAAGAGCCTCACGGGGAGAGAGGAGAGAGCAAGCTCTGGCCTCCAACACCTCACGCCACGGCATTCTGGTGCAAGGAGAAAACACTAAATAACTCTTGACTTTTTTTCCTTTTTTAAAAGTGTTTCAAGTTCCTCCACAGTGAGCCAGTTGTCTTTTCTGTGCTAACACGTGGATTAGTGATGGGCTGCCGGAGTGGAGATGGCCTAAGCAAGCTGTGTAATTAGAACCAGCGAGGCTCTCGCCTGATTTGCTGTTTAGCCCTCATTCCAAACAACTGCTGTGCAAAGGAATTGAAAATACTCCATTATTTAACAATAAGCATTCATGTTGGCCACCGCTCTGGACTGTTGCAGGTTAAATCTATAACCCTACTAATGTAGCTAACACTTCACCATGGTTGAAATGGTAAATATCTCAGGGAAAGGGGAAGCCAGGAAATACCGGGTGTTTAATCCAGCAAATACTAAATGCATTGTCTTAATTCCTCTTCTAGATGATCTTAGTAAAAAGAAACTATCATAGTATGTGTTAAGGAGCCTCCTCACACCCCCTCAAAAAAAAAGCCCGAAGAGAAAATTTTCTAGCTCTCTGAGGAATAAAGGAGAGAAAAGGAAACAACAAAATATGTCATAAAATAACAGCTCTGATAGAGACGCACATTGGGAACTGTCTAAGCAATGCAATATGAAGATGTCCTGACAACAAGGACAGCCAAGCAGGAGTATTTGACACTGGTTTTCCTCCAGGCAGAATGTTTTCATCTTTGTTTCTGTACTGCTAAATTCAAACAGTCTGTGCAGATACAACAGCACAAAGAAGGTAGAAATCAAAAGGATTTGTTGGTCCAAAATGCATAAAATAAAGGAGAAACGGGCCTCCAAGTCATCTGCTGTATTCAAGAGGCCTGTGAGACATATGCAACCACAATCACAGTGGATTTGATTTAGTAACCAAGTCACTGAAATTGCACTAAAAGCTAGTGAAGCCAACCATAAAAATCAAATGATGTTTAGGCTGAGTCCAAAATCTGTGGGGATTAAGGGTAAGAATGAGAAAAACCCCAATCAAACAAGAAAGAAATGTATTTGGGGTTATCATTCTGATGATATATTCATGCTCCTGGCAGCTAAACAGGTTTCTAACAAATCTGTCAGCAGTGGCAATCCCTGTTCTTTAAGTACCAAAGTCCTGTTGAATATAACCACTCTCCACCTCACTCCCTGACCTTTATGCTTAAATATCGTGATGTGATTCCATCTGTCTCACTGCATCGCTTTTATAATTGCAAATGTACAAACTTTAGTTCGAGACAATCAATATTTGCTTTTCCTTTAACCCCTCTGGATACGTACATTACAGTGAGCTTTTGGCAAAAGGATGAGGGAGGCAGTGAATAAAATGAAAAATACAACCGCATTCAGAAATCGCTCTAACCTATCATTTTTGCTGGTAATGAAATCTTTTGACTGTATACACTCAGAGAGTTAATGGAGAGCAGGAGGAATAAACTGAGAAGCCTAAGGCGCATCTGTAGGACAATCTGAGCAAATTTTGAACTGAGAAAACTTGCATCAAACTGTCAACACATTTATCATCTTTAGAATGTGCATAAATTAGAATTTTTTGAGGAAGAAATTAAAGTGGATGCTTGAAGAAAGTCATCAGCAAAAATGGGCTTTTTACTGTAAGGATGTGCTTAAAATCATAATGCTAATACGATGGCAGAGCACAGCCCCCAATACAAAATGTGTCACAACCTGGGTACTCAGAATTAGGCCCTTTTCTTCAGTGCCAGTGTTGCAGTCCAGGTGGTGCCTAAATGATGTGGATGCATTTTGCTTTCAGCAGGAGGTTGGTGCCAGGTCCATGCGTGTGGTGTGTCTCAAATTCTGCCTCCACAACGGGAATTCAATCTGCGCCTCTGAAAAGAGCAGTAGCTTCACAAAAGATGATAAAATATTTTTGGATTTAGACCCTGAGGTCTTACCAGCCATAGCTGCCTCGTGCAATATTTTTACTGTTGTGGTTCCCTGCTCATTTAATGGTTTGTCTTAGTTGGCAACTCTTTAACACCACAGGTCAGTGAAATGTTCAGGAAATAGAGATTTTTGTGCTGCTTCAGGGCTATGAGACTTAGCATTAAACCCTGATGAGAGATCTGATTGTGTCAGCACTCTTTGGAGGAATGAATGAGTTGTTGGAAGAAAGTAATTCTACCCTCTCTAACTCAAACTGTGATCATACCAAAAGTCTTGCTTCAAACTTCGGGGAAAATCAAAATGTCAGTCTGCATTAGAAACAGTTTGGGTGATTCTCTGCAGCCCCTTATAGGGCTTTTTTTAATTAGCCAATTAAAGGTTTTCTCAACCAGTTACAGCCTTTACACATTATTCACGATATCTTACTCATGACTTTGGGGTCAGTAACTAGCAGAGAAACAAACTTACTGCTTTATTTGAACAAGCATGACTGATGGACTGAGAGGTTCAGGAAATTTTCTTTTCAGTTCTCTCCAGTTGAAGACTAAGTATACTATTGTGCCGATTCAGTATGTAATTCTGTGCCTGCATGTGACTTTATGCTTGAAAATGTAAATTGCTTTTCAGTCAAGCATTACAAAAATTGCTTAATGAACAACCTGTTACCTTTTTCCCAGGCAGCAAACCACGCTAGTCCCCCAAAGAAACTGAGCTAGTGGGCAGCTGCCCTGACTACACATTTCTGCAGGGTTCCCTTTGGGCTTGCAATGAATTCTCCCTATTCACTGCGTTCTTGGAAGGTCTTCCAAAAAAGCACAACGATTATCCCTGTCAGCTTTTATCAGCAGATGACAGGCATCTCTGGAAAACAGACAAGGTTTTTTAGACACCCCCCAAGAACAAAGTAAACAACAATGAATGCTTTCCAGCAGAACAGACACCACTTCTGGGATGAGGAAACCTTACGGGCGGGGAAAACTCACACAAAGTCTCTGCTGCTCTTTTCAGGGATGAATTCTGATTGCAGCTGGGAAGTTACTTTGCTTCATGTCAGTGCAAGGTTGCTCAGCGTCTAGTCCTAAGCAGTTGTCTCCTTCTAAGCTTTTACTACAGAACAGTTTTCAAACTTCAGAGCGAACACAGCATGAATGAATTTAAAACTCACAAAAGTAGACCTATTGAATTTTTCACTGAGATTGGTTTCCATGGATTTCTTTTGCTTTCTGAAGAAAGACTGCCCACTTCAGTTAATGAAGTTCTGTTTATGATGAGCTGAGGCCAGTACCTTCATTTCACTGAGGACATAAGTTTGAGTCACCAAGGCCAAAGATACAAGTCAAGGTCTGGGAGGTAAAAGGCCAATGGATTAGTCATCCGCCATCCAGCCCAGCCCCAAATCTGACATTTTGCACAGTGAGAACAAGTCTAGAGGAGATTTCTTCCCATCTATTGTTGAGGAATTCAATTCATACTAAAATAAAACGTAAATACAGTAGTTGAGTAGTGAAGCAGCAGGGGCAGTCTGTCATTCTAGAGCTCTTCCAAATGATTCCTTATGCAAATTCATCAAAATAGATTTGTTGGGGTTTTAAGATTATACGTGTGTTTGTGTGTGTGTGTGTATAAATTATTAAACAAAAGCTCCTCTCAAAATAAAACCACTGGGAACCTCCATGTAATAAAATGAGTCACACCAGGATGCGATGACTAAGTGGGAGAATAGGGAATTCCACTCCCCATGCCAGCTTTTTACATGATCAATTTTCTGTCAACAGGTGATGGGAGCTTGTTTCTCTGCCTTTTGTTTATTACCAAAAATTATTATTATTTTTTAATATTCTCTGTAAACAATTAGGATTCAAAGCTGAATAATCAGGACCAGGCATACTTCCACTAGGCGCCCCCATAGTAAACAGCGAGCCAGGGAATCCAGGCCAGTAGTGGCTGCCTGTGTTAATAAGGATTTACCAGCTGTAAAATTCCAAAATCTTGTGTCATACGGGGAAACCTTCCAAAACACTGGATTCCACCCTGTCTCGCTGAGTCTCTAACAGCTATGGCAACTCCGTTTCTGCAGCCACACTCGTTTGCATTGTTGTTTGTGTGATCCTTAGATTTTTTCCTGTTTTGCAGTGTTTTTCTGGGTTCCCCAGTTTAATGTCTGACAATTGCCCCATGGGATTACAAGAACACCTGGGGCAGGCAATACATTTCAGTCAGGGGGTAAACATTTGGGGAGGAAGGTTTGCTGGGTTTTCATCAGCTATAACAGCAAGGAAAAGCAGAAGGTGTCCCATTTACCCTGAAACTTGCTAATCTGCAAAGGTAAATCCTCCTGATTAATACTTGTTATTCTTCAGTGTTTGCAAATGGTGAGATTTGCTGAGAAGCCTTCTGCATTTACTTAGAAAGAACAAGCAAAACAGAAACCCAAAGAGAACAAAATCTCCCCGATCCTCCCCAGTTCTGACATCTTTTTGCAGAGAGGACTACCAAGCAGGACCTCTGCCCCGCTTCGCAGCCTCCTTACTACACTGCAGGCACGAGAAGGGGAGATTAACCTGGAAAATGATCACCTTTAGGCTCATGCAAAAATCAGGTGAGCCTCCCGACAGAGACGTGTTTAATTTATTCCCCTGATTCATCCCATCGCTCCACAGATTTCGAGTGGAGATGTGCATCCAGCTTTATATGCTGGACTCAAGCCACAGACTGCATGGAGCAGAGAAAGTGTTAGTGCTTGTGCGCTTTTTCTAACTGTCAAGAAAATTGCAAGGTAGCAAATTTATTTCCTACACTCTCTGTAGAACCTCACGTGCTGCAAACAAATTGAATCATTTAAGATTACAGTACCACTCAGTTTTGCTAACTCTGTAACTAATCCCAGATATTTGTGCTTTTTTCCTTAGTCTTTCCCGTTAAATAAAACAACCAGTAATTTTTTTTCTTCCCCAGATGCTGGGCTTTTGTCTCAGATAAGATACCTTAAAAACCTATGCTATAATGCATGTTCAGCAGTGGACTGTGTCTGTAACTAAGTCCTGTTCCCCTCAATTCTCCATAACTTAAACCTTCCATTTCAGTTCATTAATTTGCGAAGTCAGTGAGACTGCTGGTTGCTGGGATCAGACAGCAAACATCTCTGTTGGACGGATCTGGGAAAAAAATGCAAAGTTTTAAAAAAAAAGTTTTTGTGTCTTTTTTATCTTTAAATTGCCTGAGAAAACGGCATTGTTAATTTTGCATCATTAAGTTCAAAGAGATAATTGTTGAAAATAGTTTGCTATTTTTTGCATTCCCCAGGAGTTTTTTGATCATTCATGAAACTGTCAGACTACCAGTTCCCTGTTTGGGGCACGATGAGAAATTTCAGACTTGAAACAACGGACAAGGGGAACATTGCTGTAGACAGACTTACAATTTCCTTTGTCATCTCCCACAAAGGACCATGATCCTCAGTCCTGATTCCTCACTATCATCACAACCAGTACACAAGCCACCTTCTAGTCACTTTATACATGCCATAATGCCATCCCATCACAGTTTTTCTATAGTCAATTGTCCTGGCCAGGAGACTGTTTCATGCCTCAAGTAATCTGGCTCATTTTGAACAGATATATATCAACTTACACAATTACAACACACATGGGCTGTAAAAGGCATCTACTGCATAGCGGCTTTACTTATGTTGAGATGTCGGCCACTATGTGCCTGGAGATTCATGGGTCTGGGGCAACACTTACGGTGGACTCAGCCTCCCCAGGAGCTTCATCTCAAAGTAAAACATCATCCCTTTTAACAACTTGCTGGTCAAGGCTGCCCCACTCTTCCCATTGTGGCCTGGTAGAGTATAGCTGTTCATTGCTCCAGAACTGAATGCTGAGGACTCCCACACCTCTTTAACAAAGCATTTACCCTGTTTCACTGAACTCTCTGGCTGCTTTTCATAAGCAAGTCCCATGCCCAAACACCCAAAAGTACTGAGCTCTTGCTGCAGCTGCAGGGCAGAAGGGAGTGATGTAAGAAACTAAATTCTTAAGTTTTTTATATCTATTGTGCATTTTAACTATATCTAAATAGATATTTAATAAATCATCACTCTCCCCAGTTCCAAGGCAGAGCTGTGATTTCCTTTTAACTTTTGCAGGGAGAGGTACAGGAAGACTGAGCACATCACTGAGTCCAGCTTATTGTGCTTTAAAAACAAGACTTTCTAGAATGTGGAAATTCCAAAATCAGAAAGCACTGCTGTGCTTATTTGCTAGCTTGTGATGCAGTGAGAATATGGTGAAGTACAAGTTTGAGAGCAAAATCACTCTAGAGCCTGCTTGTTTGCTTCTAAAAGTGAAAGCGCTATGTTTTGAAGAAATGAAATTACTTGCCCAGAGTTAAAATAAAGCACGTCTGCAATAAGATATGTACAGAAGTGCTGGAAATCAGAGAGGCAGTGTGAAGTAGTACAGCTATTATCAGAATAGTTATTAACATTGTTGTTATTCCAGTGATAGGCAAGCCACTAAAAGGGATATATTGGGATAAAACAGGTCCATGCAGCCATGGGCGCTTCTGAGCACATGAGCCACTGCAGTTAGCACAGCTGGATGCGCAATGAGAGCCCACTTCCTACAATGATCCCCAACAGGCAGCAACACAAATATATACCTGAGAAGCAAAGAGCCCCCAACCTCAAAGAGGATGGGCACAGGTCGGAGGCCTGATCCACACCTCAAGCAGTGTCATACTGCTGCTGCTGTGCATGACGGCATGAATGCTACTGCCCTACCTGAAGCAACAAACTCTGTGAATCATATTTCAGATATTTTAGTAAAGCTGCCAGGTATGCCAAAGGGGGTACAGGATGGAGCCAGAGAAGGTACAAGATGGAATGAGAGGGAGAGAAGAAAGACTCGTGGGTCTTGGTGTCCTGGGCACTACTAGTACAGGCCTTGCAGTTCGTTTCTAGGGTACGGAGGCAAGCGCCTCCATTCAGGCACAGGACTTACGGCACCGTGCAGATGAAAGCCTCGACTCACCACTGACACACTGAACACAACGGCCCTCATCCTGCACCGTGGTGAGCTGTCCTGAAACCAGCAGACATTCAAGTATGTTCAAGCTCACCTGCTTTAGCTAGTAGCATCCTAAGAAACCTCCGTCATGAAAATATCACTGAGGTGACAGACATGCAGAAACTCAAGGAAAAAGGAAACTAGAACTCCATTGCTTGAATCTAGAGGTGGAAAGATAGATTTTTGTCAAGTGGACTTTGAACCTCCATGCTTCAGAGGCCTTGACAGCTGCATCAGTTCAAAGGGCAGAGAGAGCACCACCTCCTCTCTTTACAGTGCGCTGCTGAATTGAAAGATTTATGGTGGATCAACTCCAAAGATGTACGCTCTCTGTTTGGGTTGTTCCTCCACCACCCACATTGTCCTAGCGATGACTCACGATGTCCATGTGGCCACCATAAGAGTTTGGCAGGGGAAAGCACAGTCCATTTGCACTTTTCTCCCAGAGAAATACGAAACGTCTCCATCGTTCACAGCAGAGCAGCAGTAACCAGTACACAAATGGGAGTAAACACAATGCAACCAACATCTGACTTGCAAATTATTACATGACAATTAAAACAAATACAAAGGGGAATTCCAAACCTTTTCTTTTTTTAACTGCATTGTAAGATCTGGGCCCCAACCAAACGCTAACACCCTTGACCTTTAGCACATTCCAAATCCCTGACAGCCATAAGACTGCTTTTAAAGCTCTCTCTTCCAGATAAAAATTAAAATAATACATGCACTTCAAAAATTTCTACCTGTACAATGTGATCCAGTTGCTTCCCCGGACCTGTTTCTATTTAGCTGGGCTTAGTTATGTGTCTCTGAGTTCAGATCTTAAAACTCCTTCACCCAGACTCTGCTTTTGTGTGCTGGACCAACTCTACCGAATTCATGAGTTCCCCTGGCTTATGGCAGCTACAGATGACAATCTTTCATCAGGAAGGTAAAACCTTAAAAAGAACTCAAAACTATAATGCTTGCACATTGGTAAACCTTATCATTAAGAAAACGAATGCTATTTATTCATCAGCATTTCAAATGCAAGGACGTTATCCCCTCGCTCACACACAAGAGCACTGAGCTCCAGCCCCTTCAGTTCGCTTCCTGCTGCCATTTCCTGTCACAAGCCTAAAATGAGAGACTTTTACAGACTTCTCATCGGCGAGCTCATTGCAATAGTTCGTACTTTGCGTAATACAACAAGGCAGTTATTTTCGTAATGACATCCCAGCATAATTAGGGGAATATTATTTATTTTCCACATATTCCTAGGGAAAAATATACACATCTGTAGTGCTGTGCAACAGAGAAGTAAAAACTATTCATTAATGTCCTTAGAAGTATTTTGTATTTTGGTCACAAATATGAACAGTTCTACGTTTCTCTGCATTGCAGTAGTGAGTGAAGAATTGCCTACAAGATTCAGGAGAAATTAAAATAGGTTTTGACTGTCCACCTGAGGGATAAAGCCTAATTTACAATTGTGAGCCCCAACAGCAGTTTCCTTGGTTTTGTAAGGCACGCTGACTGCCCCCTTCTCAGCACCTGGTCCATTGCAGACACCAGATTCAAGGTACACCCAGATTTTGGAGTCTATGAAACAGTTAACAGGAGATCACGTCACTGCACAAAGACACCTGCACAAAGGTTTTTGGGAAAAAAAAGTTGTGCTACTCTCACCTTAAACACTGGACAAACAAGCCAAGACAAGGAGCTCTACGGAGTATGGCATGCCCAAAGCTATGAGATGATTATCTACGCTGCCGCTCTCCCCTTATCGTTACTAGTAGAGCTAAAACTGGTGGCAAAAGTGGGAAATCAAATACCGCTTGCTAGCATGGACAAGGCTTGTGAGCTGTTAAAATGAAACTCAAAAGAAAACCATGTTTCCCCTGCGAGCTGGTGCATCTTCCTGCCTTCACAAAGGTGCGATTCTTTCACAGCCCCCCCGGGCAGCACCGTGCTCTGGAAGAGGGCGCAGCAATGACAGGGTCACGCCAGCGATGCACTATCCACCCACCAGCATGTTTATTGTGGCTTGCTTGGCTTCTGAGCAGCTTATCAGTGCTTTTTGCAAGGTGCTGTGCAGACCGGATCTGCAGCGAGTGAGCTCCCCGAGGCGAGTGCAGGATCCACCTCCTCCTTCCACCCAGTGACATTTCTAATCGATACATGGCGCTGCAGAACCGGCCTTTTTGTTCTGTGTTCCTGCAGCCTAATGCAAGAACAACTAAGCGTGGACACGGTAATGCTAATTAAAATTGTCTACAGTTTATAAAGAAGGAAACTGAAAGTCTCAGGTGAGTAAGATCCTAATTTTCAGGCAGGCTGGGACACTCATTAACCTCTGACAACCCAAGCACAAAGGCTTAATTCTCAATCTGCTGCAGTCAGCCAGAGTCACGTCAGCCCCTGCATGATTTGCATACCCAGCTCAGCTCCTTAACCTTCCTCATCTTAAGATATACCTATTAAAGAAAGCAATCATCACCTTAAAAGCACTTCAGGGCATAACTGTAAGAGGTATTGCTGCACCATAAAACAGTGCACGGATACACAGAGAACAAGCTCGCCCTCCGCACAGAGCGTTGTCCCCCAGATAATATGCTGCACACTACACAGACTTCCGATTCAGACCAAAGATTTGACTCTTGGCCTCTCATCCTCTAAATTCCTCTTCTGCCAATCATTTATTCAAAGTCCAGCAAAGTCAGACTGCCTGCAGAGGCCGAGGGGCGGCAAGGGAGGCAGGATACGGAACACCAGCATGCAGGTCCCTGCTCCAGACTGGGCACTACTGCTGGGATAAGTCATGCCTCTCTGCTACCAGGGGGTAAAAAAGGAAGAAAAAAAAAAAAGCGGTTTCTGCAGCAGTGAAGAAAAGCTTTAGATTTAGTGTGGAAAATCTTCTTGTTCTTTTTACTTTCTAACATCTATTCCAGCCAGAGCCTTCTCTGCTCTTATATGGAAATAGGGGCAGGGCGTTTTGGATGCTTCCTCGAAATGGCATCAAGAGCTACCTCCTTTTAGTGTATCATCTCCTTTAGTTACTGCAAAACATTCTTGGGACAGGTACTGTCATGGACTGCCAAGCATGTTCCCATGCACCTTCACGATTCGCTGACAGCGACGGAACAGTGGCAGCACAGTGGGAAGGAATTAATACACGGGCTTAAAAGGAAATACAGGGTGCCAAGAAAATTGCTCTGACTGTACAGGCTTATCCGAACCTTCACAGTTCAGAGGCCCAGAGCCTTTCATTCTCGGTGTAAAATAGCATGGCTTGCTGGTGATGTGGGAAGAAACTGGGACCCACAGCATGCTTTTTTCCCCCCACATCACCAGCTGATGCCCACATACATTAATTTTTGGGTTGATTCCTACTTTTTGCCAAAGGCATTACCCTATAAGCATGCATATGCTGTTCACTTGGGCGATGCAATTTCTTAAATCCCTTGCAAGTCACTGGACATATCGCTTAAGGTGCCTCTACCTGAGTTTACCAACAGAAAATTTAGGAGTAACGTGTTTTCTTAACAGCACAAAGGGAACACAAAGTTTACATAAAACAGGCTGCTGTTTTTCCATACTTCAGAGTCCTTTGTCTCGCTGAAAGCAACAGGAGTAAAGGATGGCAGAGTCTGGCCCTTCATATTTGCAAAGTGCTTCTTTGATCCCTGGACGTTGTTATTATCCTTGCAGAGCACATTATTTAGAATATAAAAATCAAGCCTAATGAAGGGTAAATTAAACAAGCCCAGATCATTTACGAAGAAACAAACATCCATTTGCCTTAGAAAATCCAATAAAATACACATACTGCTTAGTGAGGTGAGATGAAATGCCTGCATGTGATACTAGAAAAGAAACAATTCAGCTCTGAAAAAGCAGGTAACTAGCTACAGCAGAATGCATTTGTTTGTGTTTCCTCCTGTAGACGAGAAAACTTTGATTTCTGCTGCCCACCTTAACCATTAGATCATGATAAGCATATCTTGTGGGGTCAGGTATTCTTTGAGTTAGAAATCAAGTGATGTTTATTATAGCACGCTATTATGAAAACACAATAAAGAGAGCTCAGCAAGGCAGTAGAGGTGATGCTAGGCAACTAAATAACTCCCACTAACCATTCTTTATTCCTATTATTTATATTCATCCAACACCAGTCAGGGTTGGGGACCATCTTGTACTGGCTCTGTGCACATTAAGCAAATAAGCAGCCAAGATGAAAAGAGAAAAGAGAGACTCTACAACCTGCCACTATTCGCCCTTCATGGTTGCTCAAGAGCTAGCAAGATTATCTGAAAACTTTGGTAGGATATGTTTTAAAAGAAGCAGATCTACTGGGAAAAAAAGTAGCATTGGGTGGTAACAGGGGCTTTTCTCTTTGAATTGGATTTGTTTTGCTACAGTCTGAGCCTATATAAAAATATCTGAAAAAATACGGAAGATGAAGTGATGTATTCTTGTATCTCAGTATGTGTATAAAAATACTTTACTTTGATATAAAAATACACATTATGCACATTTTCCCCACACAGACTTAAAAAGGGAAAAAACTGCAACCTTTGCCTGTAGTTCGCATCAAGAAAGTCTTCATTTCTCTTATGATTTCTACAGCAGCGTTCCCTAAACACGACAATGAAAGAGCATAGAGGAACATGCAACATTTATCCCATTTCTTTGACAACATATGCTGTTTCTGCTGATTCCCAGTGTCTGTATTCTTGTGAACCTTCCCCACAACATCGCTTTAATTTACTCTTCAACAGTGCCTGGAAGGCCAATAATGCTAATATTTGCTCCCAAGTCTAATTTTACTCACATGGTTAAGTCAAGCAATTTGGTTTCACTTACACGAACTTGAATGGGATTACTCACTTGAGTAGAGTTACACATAAGCACAAATCTTAGGAGGAGACCATGAGACACAACAGCACTGCAGATTTACCTTATCCCATTAGCAACTGTTAGAAAAACACTGCCTTACCTGATGTTTTCTCTGTGAACACCACCTTGGACTCTGCTGTGAAATTTTGTCCGGTCAGGATCATCTGTTGTCCTCCATAAACGAGGCAGCTATCAATATCTTGTCTTTCAACCATTGGAAGTTCATGAGCAGACCTTTGGGCTGTGGACAAATTGCAGACATGAATGAAACCAACTCTGTTTTACCAGGACTTTCCAAATCTTCCCAGAACTATCCACAGATCGATCTTGTCATCGTTACCATCCGTGGACTGCCAAAGTAGCTTCTCCAGGGTGCTAAATTTAGGTTTAAGAGGGAAAAATAAACTTACTCAAGGCATTTTATTTGGAAACATTCAGGAGCTGGCTGCAGCATTTCAGCTGTGCTGGCCTTGCTCCTTGTCCTTGAGAAAGGACAGCTTGGATGAATGAGCTGGAACTTGCCCATTTCTGTTTCCAAATAAATGGCCAAATTTTCAAGTGCAGGCACACTACAGTCCTGGAGCCCAAAAATTCCACCTGCAGAGAGGATTCCACTGAATAACACTGAATTCCTTCAGAAAAAAAATAAAAATAAACCTCTTCTACAAAAGCTCACTGCCTCCTACAGAACAGGCACTACACTGGGCCTGGAACAGTCTGTTTGCCAACAAAAGCACCGTCTCCATGTGCAGGCACCAAGCCCTGTGCACGCAACCAGAGGGGCAACCACGAAGCCGCATTTGCGAGCAGGAGGTGGCACACCGGGACTCTGCTGCAGCCTGGGCTTTTTGCAAGCATGTTTTGCAGAGGCCTGAATGTCTGAGGAGCGGGAGCCTGTGCTACTGACTGAGTTTGGTTATAAACGGCAAGGAAAGAAAAGGTAAGGCAGAATTCGGATGGGCGTGTACGTGATGAAGGATTTCTAAGGTCTCTACTGTTCTTGGCCACGAACTTGGAGCATGACTTTGGTAAGTTATTCTCTCTTTCCCCAGCCAGAAAACCAGGATAGCACCATCTCTCCACCTGCTTTCCTGTCATCCATTAAAACAGCCATTTGTGTGGTCAGAAAAGCTTTGGAGAATCCTGGTCACCACTCCTGCAAGCCCATTCCAGCCATTTGCTAACAAGCAGCAGGAGCCGAAAAAAGTGAAGATGCGAGAATTGTTCCCTACAACGCAGACAGCTGGAAAATATCATGAGCTTCCCTGTGACCAGACCAGGTGGGCAGCAGTTTGGGTCTGGTGAACTGCGAGTTCATGACCTGCACTCAAACTCCTCCAGATTCATCCACCCCAACTGGAAAGGCCTCTAGAGGATGCCGCTCATCTATTTAACAGCTGCCTTGGCTGGATTTTAACTTTCTCTGACAAAGAGCCTGCTTCCAAGAGACCCTGAGCACTTGTGTCTTCCCTCCACTGAACACTCTTGGCTGCTGAGCCAAAAATACGGCAATGTTATCCTATATGTTCAGCGCTGGCCCTCACTCGCACGCAGGCAAGGCTGGGCTTTCTGTGACCTGGTCCCTTTTACTTCTGTGCAACCTTCAGAAATCAAAAAACCCAACAGCTCTGGGCTGTGGTGAGAGCTGTACGGATTCTCTCACCGCATGAAGAAAGTGCTATTGTTTGGTGGGAAAACACAAGCATTAAACCTTTCAGACAGGTGTCTGTAGAAGAGGGGAGAAACTTTTCTAGCAAGGACAAGCTCAGCTGAACCCTTTCTGCCAGTCATGACACAGAGATTTTACTCTTGTTAAAAATACAGATAATTCAATATTTATAACTTTTTTTTGCAATTTGAGAAGCATTTTTAAAAGTCTATTTAAACCAACCTTTTGACTCCTTGTTCCCTTCAAATATGTAACAACAGCTGGGCTAAAATACTGCCAATTAATATATATTCAGATTATTTTCACAGAAGCTGCTAACTTCTTTCACATGGCTGTATGATTAATTCCTTTCCCTAAATACTCAAATTTTTGATGACTTCATAATTGGATTTATCACAAAGACAGATTTGTAACCTCAAAAGCTTAAGCGTACATAGCAATTATCAAAAACATTTCTACAATAGTCAAGAGAAAATGTATTTAACCTGTGCCGTGGACACTGTTTATTCCTACTCAAACCCCAAATTTCACTTCCAAAGCATCCCAAATCATCAAAATTTCAGATTAACCTACGACTCCTTCAGACTTCACTGTGTTAATAGAGAGCTTTGTACCTGACGTCCCACAGATCACTGGTTCTCAAGGCACGTTCAGGACGAGGAAGGACAAATTTTAGCCTGGAAATAACTGTCTGACTCATCTTAATTACATTTGGATCTCAGCAAGTTGGAAATCACTGCTGAGGACCAAGCCTCTGTCCAACTTCCATAGAGCACAGTGTTTGTGTACGCTGCAACCTACCAGGCAGCTGGGGAGGACAGCCAGTTCACCAGGAATGTCCATCCCGACTCTTAGGAAATGCCAAAAACCCTTCTGCCATCCTCAGCTGAGCTGGGGCAGCCTCAGCAGCGCTGCTTGAAAGCCTGCGGTGGGCAGAGATGTTTTGCAGATACCCCGATGCAGCTCCCTGCTGCCACGGCCCCATGGCCAGCAGCAGCCAGGCTGCTGCAGAGCTATGTTCAGTCATGGCTACTGCATGAGCAGGCTACGGGCATCTCCAAAACCGCTTTCACCCCGACCCAGACTTGGTCACGCCTGTAGGTGTACAAAACCCATGTGTGCTTTATACGTGCTGCAGAATGATACCATTTGGAAGAGTTTCAGTTGAGTTTCTTAATGCAGATAGCGTGCTAAGGGGAAAGGTGGAAGAATACAGGTATCTACCGAGCACCGGGTTTCCTCTGCCCCATTTTGCCTGCACTCTTCTCCTCCCACTAGGTGGTTTGCAAATTCTTCTCTAAAAAACCCCAATTTCCATTTTCCAAGATCTTTCATTTTTTTTTAAACCAGGCCTATAAGAAGGTCTCACCCCATTCCAAATTTTCACCAGTAAGGAGGCTCAAGGTTCAGTGTGGAGCTGGCTTCAATAGGATTACTTTTTTTGCCTCTGCAAGAAATATTAATTGCCAATAAATCCCCTTCCTCTAAGGCTCATGATGGGTGGACTGCATGCAATAATTTCACACTATTCCTTCTCTTCCCCCAGGAGCTGGCACTTCATAAAGTGACCTACAGCTACTGGAGTTTATGAGCTTTGAATAAACAAAATGCTGTTGATTTAACCAGTTGGGGTGTTTACTTTCAATAGCAACAGTTACTGACATAAGGCAGCAAAGCAAATGCTATAGAAATACTCACACTTGCCCTGAAGCAGTGTGTCAACCTATTAACAGGGGACATTATTTTTCTATTTTATTTGACTGTCTGTAAATCAAGATGTCATGGACGCATGGTGCCAAGAAATACAATGCACATGGCGACACAAGACAGAAAGGGAGCTGCTGTCTCAGAGCGCTGCACCACCTCCAGCAAGCCTCGGCCTGGGAGGGAAGCGGCCCCTGAGCTGCCCGCCCTGCCCGCACCGCTCGGCAGGCCGGCTGCTGCCCACAGCCCACCCAGGCTCACGTGCACCCGCTGCAGGGGCACAGGGTCCTTCCTGGGGGTGAGCCTTTATCCCCTTCCCTATGCCAGCAGGTGGAGGAAAGGTTAAGACGGCCTAAACATCTGGGCCAGCAGGCTGAATGCTTCACAGGGATGCATAAGCCTGGAGGCTGACTGTGAGGAAGCGTGCCAAGGCAGGGCGAAGATGTTTCCTGCTTCCCCACCTGCCTGCAGCAGCTATAACTGTTCCTTTTTCAGCCGAGAGACTTTGGGGTTTCTGGGAAGAAAAGGTGATATTTTGAGACAACTGACTGCCTGGATAAGTCTGTTATGGCTCCAAATCTCCCCCAAGAGAGTGTTGCTCACAGCTGCTAGCAGGTTCAAAGTGACAACCTCAGTTGTCTTTCCTATTGTGCCCTTTAGGTGATCCTAGCTCCACCTAAGAGCCCCTTTCCCTCCACACTGCCCAGGTCCCCCCATCAGCGCTCCTCCTACACTTAACTCCATGGATGAGCAGTTGTAGCCCTGCCTGAGCATCGTGTTTCCTTCCACCAGCTTGGAGGGCTTCCAAGCGCTGCCTTGTCTTGCCCAAAAGCTGACTCCTTTTATGAGGAGTCTTAACTGAAGCTAACCATCTCTTAACAGCCTCTGGGGAGGAACCGTCTCGGCAATCTCTCTCCCTGCATGTGCAGTAAGAGCGAGGGCTGGATCAGGTAATGTAGGCAAAGCAAAAACACTAACATAATCAGCCTCTCGGGAGGAACAGGCTTGTGAACCCTGAGCAGAGCAACACGGGTCTGACCATCACTTCCAGAGCAGGGATACTCTACAGCCTCTGGGTATCAGCGTGCTATCTCAGTGCCTTCTTCTCCAGAGTGGCTGGAGGCCTCCATGCAGACATGTGCATAAACAGAGGCCAAAGAACAGCTGCCAGAGTGAAATCTGCTCCACGCCATCTTTCTGCCACCTGCAGCACTGGATCCAGAGCTTAGGTTTACCTATTGTGCCCATAGCCGACCACGGTTCGGGAGAGATCTTATCCTAGGTGATTACAAGGAGCTGGATTGAGGATCACCTGCAGCTCAGCGAAGACAAAGCTAGCATTACGTCTAATTACTCCTAACAGCCATCACAAGCCAAGTAAACCAAAAAATGTGGCTACTTAAAAGAGGCGGGGTCATGACCTGCACCCCCAGTGCAACAGTCTGCCCAGGCCACATGTCCAGGTCCCTCTTCGAACCCTCACCCCGTCCTTACCCTGCCTAGGGCAGCCCCAGCTCACCCCAGCTTGCTGGAAGCCTTCAAGCTGTGACTCACCACTCCTGACATGTCTTTCCAGACCCCCACACGCTCTCCGCTCCAGCCACTGATTTCTGTTGGATTTGAGAAGAGCCGATAGAGCTGGGTGTCTGATGCTAAAAAAACTCCCAAACCGTAGAAGCAATGGCAGAGGCATAATTTGTTGTGGGATTAATTCTTCCACCTCAGTGCCAACCTTAATGAGCCAAAATAAATATTTCGTTCCTCCTGCCACACTGTGTTTATTTACCACAAGCTGCCTGCCTGTGGTAGGATTGATAGGAGAGCTCCTGCGCCCAATGCTTATCCAACCCATTAGTGTCCTGCGAGACTTTGATCCCATCCATCGCACACTGAAGCACCCTGAGCTCTCTGGTGGGAGGACGGGCAAAGGCTGGGAAGTTGCAGTATGGGAGCCAGGGGAGGACCAAGCTCAGGAGACGTGTCTATCAGGCAGGTAGACATCAGTAAGGCACCGTAGAGAGCAGCAATCTTCTAATGAGAGGGATGAGATGAATTACCTCCTGGTAGGAGTATTGGGCAGTGGAAGGTTTAAGTGAGAATCAAGTAAATATGGCAAACTTCCAACCCTCATGATTAGGCGGGAAACCCTGAAAATGTGATCTAAATGCTACGAAAAGAAGAACCTGGTATGAATGACAACAGTTTCCAAGTTGTTGCCAGCAAGACTTAATCAGCAGTTTATGCAGAGCCATCCAAGAAAAAAGCACCAAAAATAGAGGGCTTTTCTCCACCTCCTTCTCTGCACATAATTTATTTTATGATGTCCTTGTGAAGGAGGAGTGACAAGCACTGATGGCAGCAGTGTCAGATAAGTGTGATACTTTCTATGAACTGCAGCCAGCTCACCAAACCAGCGTGTGATTAATGACAGGAAAACCATGGCCTCGGTTCACTTCTCTGTCAATCATCTCTGCGGGTATGCACAGCATTTCCTTTTAATCCCTTGTGGAGGAGATCTGCTGAGCTTAAATTATGCTCAGAAACCCATGCTCTGCGTAATACGCTGGGGCGCTTGCTTTTACCAACAGCAGTATTGCAAAGAGAAAAATAAACAGGAGTTTATCCTCGTAGCAAGGCTTGCAGCCTGCAAAAAGAGCGAGCATTTTCCCTCTGACTCAGACTTTCCAGACTGAAATACTTTGGTTGCACATTAAAAGTTGCAAATTGTTGTTAGAATTAGCTTTTAAATTCTGTGCTTTAAGAGAGAGGAAATTTGCACTTTAGAAAAAGCACCAGTTTTTGTGTCAGCTATATTTAGTGCAAACTATGCAACTGTCTTGAAACGAAAGGGGGGGAAAAATTCCTTTAAATCAACTGGAAACCACGCTACTCTCGTAATAATCATGGTTATGGTTAAACTTGCAAATTATCTCCCAAGTGCAAAGAGACCATTTGTTTCTGCTTTTTTATCTCAATAAACTAGGGCTCTTCTTGCCTGCCATTGTATTCCAACCAGCACAACTCCCAGCCGAGGAAAAGCACTCGCTGGTTTGCCAAGACAACATTCTTTTACATGACTAGCTCTTTCCTCTGTAGTTATTAATGTGTCACCCATCATAGGCTCAGATTGTCTAACATTATGGGAAAATCTACTAGAAGGAGAGAAAAATAAAGGAAACTTCCAGGGAAATTGATTAAAGGGAAATAAGATATTTGACCCAATTTAGTGGAACAAAATACAGTCAATAACAGAAACTATTTAAATTCCTCAGATGGACACACAGTTCTTTAGCAATAAGTTTTGTTTGTTTTGTTTTTTTACCATCTCGGAATATCTATTATAAGAACAAGATTTTAGACTCTTTCCTTCCATGCCAAGGGCAATCATTTGCATTTTAAGGATTTGTGAGCACAGCTTAGTATCAGTAAACATGGATTATACAAAACAAGAACTGTGACACACTGCACGAGGGTTTAACCAGGATCTGTTAGAATAAAAACTGTGACACAGAATGACTGATACTCCTAAGCCTTACACTCGCATCCTGCGGACACTTGCATAAAGCAGTTTTTGGTTGCTGCCAGCATGGATTAAAACAAGCTGCCTCGCAGGTGCTTATGTGGCTACTCTGAACTCCCTTCGATACTGCTCCTCTGCTCCGTGGATGCTTCAGCCCAGGAACAGAAACACAGCTCCAGAGATCAATCACTCACCAAGAGGTTAGTTTCAGCTCCTAGTGAAAGGTAAACCAAAGCAAATGGATAGAACTAATGTTACAGAAATTGTCTTATCGGTTTGAAAATAATTATCAGGTCTGCAAATATCAAAGCCCTCCATGGGTGATTTGCCCGGTGACTTGTTATTAGGGCTGTATTTGAAGGGACAAGTTAACTCAGCAATGCTTCACGGCTGTAATTTCACCACCTCCTGTGATAGCAGCTCTGCGATAGCCCTGCCCAGCCCAGGAAGAGCTCGCCTACACAAGCTGGCTTATGCCTACGCCTAAAACACAGACCTACACAAGCAGAGATGGACATTGGGGCATGCAGTACAACTAACAGCACCGAGGTGTGCAGAGGTGCACACCGGGCCGGGCCAGGCAGCATGCTGCTACGTGGGCCTGTCAGCGGTGGGTCCCAGGGACATCTCACATAGCACCTGCGGGGTTTGCTGCGATTTCAGGGCCTCAGCTTGGAGCAACACCCAGGAGAAGGGATTTTTCTCACCTTTCCAGCACCACACCTACAAGACAGTGGCTTTTTTATCTTTAAGTGATGGCCTGTTGCTATAATTATCAGAGGGCTTTCAAATGCCTTTTCCTCCTCGGTGGCTTCAGAACTAATCAACAGGCAACAGGAGAAAAAAGCTGCAAGCTGCTGAATGTGCAGGCTTGTCTGGATATGAGGTCCATTTTGAGGCATAACTGATCATTTAACAACGTATCACCTCCTTGGTCCTCCCACACAGCTGCCTGGGGAGGAACTTGCTCCGGATGATGCTTTGAACCTGTGAAATCCCCTCCTAAAACCTGTCAAGTGCTGAATGTGACACAGATGAGGTGGAACCAAATTGCGCCGTGAAAAGCAGATACTTCACAGTTCTTGCTTCATTGCAGCTAATGATCTGCTGACACCAGTGGGAGTCTTTAGCCGGGATCGGCTTCTGCTGAGGAGAGCACTCAGCTATTCTGTTGGTAGCAACAGTGCTCTCGGGGGAACACCACTGGTAGGGAAATGGCCAGTTATCTTAAAGCTGCTACTTATGAGGCTTTCCCGGCGGGATATTATTAACAGCTACCAGACAGGAGAGATCTGAAAGGAGAGTCCCTGGCGACAAGGGTTCCCAGGTGGGCGTATCAACAAAAATGAAAAGCAAAGGGAAAAAAAAAGAGAATCCCGGCAGCACACAAAGGTGGGAGGTGGGACACAAGGAGAAAATGTTACAGAGCCCCAGCGCGCCCCTTCCCGGCAGGGCACCTGAGCTTACCTGAGGCTGAGAGCTCTGCAACATGTGCAGATTGGCTGGGAGAAACTGAGATTATCATCTCTAGTGTGATTTAGTCTGCATTACTAATGCTGGCTGAACCACCTGATGTTTTCAACCATCTTCCCAGAACTGGGCTGAGATCAGGAAGCGCTACTGAAATGCAAAAACGTTGCTAAATATGCAACATATGTTCTAAATGGAAGAGGCTTATTACTCCAGATCACTTTATACTCTTATTTCCATTTCAGAAAAGCACAGTCCTTAACTTATCTGTCCAAATTGCCAGGGTATCCAGTACTCCAAAAATAAAATTTTATTTTCTTTTTCTAGGGGAACAAATACATATTTTTCTTATAGGATCTTTGCTGTCTGCTATGCAACCAACATGTTCATATTTTAATTATAAGAAGCATACAAATAAGCCGTTTATACTGGTATCTCCAGTCTTGGCTTTTTTATGCCCCTAAGACTCATCAAAGCAAACAGATCTCAGTACAAATGCCTAGACATCTTAAACAAGCCATTGCAAATAGCAGTCATTGCACAGGCAAATTAGGTGTGCGCATACAATTCAGAAAAATGTGATCTTATTCTGTAAACGGTCACCAGGTTTCTGCTTGAACACTCTTTGATGATGGGCACAAATACAATGTGCAATTGTGGAAGGGTCTTAGAAATGCCTGACTAACTCACATTTGCTTTTCCTGTAGGAGAATTTGAACAAGTGGGGTGTGATTCTGCGGGGCTCCCCGCATGACCCAGGGACCACCCACCCCCTGCTCGGGGCTCCCGCTGTTTTTCTGTACAGTGGATGTACAAGTTACACCTGGACTTTCCCCGCCCTAGTAGCTCTCTACTGTAGGCAGGAATGGGCTGTTTCCACTTGGAAAAGAAGTTGAAGCCAGGTGATCCTTTGCTGCAGTCCCTTTCCTATCCACAGAAGCTGCAGTTTGCTGAACATTTCCTTTAGCAAATGGGCCTTTGTTTCAGCAGGGACACGTTTGGGGTGGAGGCCACTATTGTTTCAGCCATCTGGTCCCACGAAGGATCATAACTGTTTCCTACGGAGAAAGGTGGTGGCTACTCCCACTATTCTCCCTTCCCCATCACAGTGCCAGGAGACTTCATTCAGCTGCTAAAATGCTCTGATAGTTGGTATCTTCTCATAAACGTTGCCAAGATCGTACATATCCATCAATCCTCTCCTTACCCTTGCCTTGTTTACTCATTTCTGTTTCACTCACAGCTGCCATCAATAATTCACTAGCCACAATTTCTCTTGATTTCCCATCCAAAATTGGCTCCTTTCTTATTCTAACCGTTTGTTATTTAAGTAAAGCCTGCACCTCAATAAATACAACTCACACATGAGAAACTCTTCAATGACTTCCTTCACATGACTTACGGCAAGACAGGTTCTGCTAAAGGGGTTAGTCATTCAGCAAAGGGAGAGGAAAACTGTTCATTATGTATTTGTGAAATCCCCAAACCGCTGAAAAGGCACCATTTACCAACAAAAAGCATCGCAGGATGCTCACGAACCAGCAAAGTGGGTGGAGCCCTTCCAGAAATGACTGTGACACGAGGGGGGGCCACCTTGGTGGAGGCCTGTTTCTCAGGATCCAGTACGTTAAAATGAGTGGGAGGAGCAGGTTTCTCAGCTTACACACTTATAGGATTTGTCCCTCAGACATCAAAACTGCAAGTTTTCTTCTGTCCCTCAGGGGAATACCAGAACAACCCGGGCTTTCCCTGCTTCAGCTGCAGCCTCCTGAGTTGTACACCCCTCAGCACTGACATCTAGAGAAAACACTAAGCAGGATGCGCCTGAGCCAGAAAATCAAATCTGTTTCTCCATTTCAGGTGTGTTCTTGGCACAGCTCAGATCAGAGGACTGCGGTCACTGCTTCCGCAGGCAGGACTGACCACAGTGCTAGGATCCGGCCCAGGTTTGAATTCAAAACCTCCAACCACCTGCCAGCTTGTGGATAACAAGTTCTGGTTGTGCCTGCACCCAAAATAAAACCAGTCCCATGAAGGCAGGCAGCTTGCATGCTCATGCATAAACAGGGAGAATATATATATAACGCAGACCCACACTGGCTGCCTGCTCCCAAAAGACATGCTAGCCAGAAGGATCCAGCAACGACACACTATTAAATAAACTTTGCAAAAGCCCCGAAGTCCTCCACTGTCCTCACAAACTCTAAGCACCATGAAGAGTCACGTGCCACCAAAGCTTGTATCAGACAGAGGAGTCCATATAGGTAAGAGCCACAGGTCACTTACGCGTGGCACAGACCCAGCCAGCGCAGGAAGAGCAGAGCACCTTGCATTTGCCTGTCTGAGCACATCAGGTTATCTCCCCTCAGTGCTGGCCTGGAGCAGAAGGACAAGACAATTGTTGTTGCAAGAGATGGAGAAGGTGCAAATCTCAGGGGATACTTACAGCATTCGATGGGGTTTGATGCTGCTTGCAGAGAAATGATCCTGCCGCTGGACTCAGGGATGTGCACACGGAAGACGAGCCGGACACGGGTGTTCTTCCTGCCAATGTCCGTCTCTCCCTTGCGCAGCTCAATGTCTGCATTCCTCAGCTTCAAAATCCCCGCGCAGTCAATGCTGCCAAACACACATGCCGTTTCGCTTAACATTTCTGCTCTTGAGCAGCTTGGAAATAGGTGAGAATCAAGACAATTAAGCTGTTTTGCTTTGATGTCTGGGTTAAGAGTGGCTCCAAATACTTACTCTGTTTCGGATCTAGATATTGCCATTTCAGCAGTTACAAGGGAAGAAATCCCAGACACACAGTGGGGGAGGGATGCTCCTGGGCCCTCCTGGAAGAGTATGGGCCCGGTGGCTCAGCGTGTCCCAGGCATGTCCCAGCTGAGGGCTAGGGGTAGCCTTTACTCTGGTGACAGCAGAAGCCACTCTCCAAACATTATAATCCTGAGTCGTATTTCCCTCCTGTGCTAAGCACGAGAGCGCACAAGGCAGAGCACACGCGGCACACCGGCACACCTGGGCAGGGAGAGTGAACCAGAACAAGTGTACACTAGCGCAGGCAACAAGGTGAGCCTGTGTTGCAGCCCTCTGCAAGCTAGAGAGCATTAAAGCCCCCGCTGCCAGCTCTCCAAACAGCTCAGCGCCCAGAGACTGCACAGCAGCTATTGCCTGCACATGGGCAAATTAGTTCAGCTCCACGGGGAATCACAGCAGTTGAATCAGTTAATTGCATGCACCATCCAGGCACGTTTTCCCCACAGTCTGTAATGCAAGCAACTCCAAAGCAGGAACCTAACTGCTCTCTCCTCTTTCGGACAAGGTAGGTGCTTCTGGTAGAACTGGGCTTTTCACTGACCTGGCCCAGGTCACCATGTCATCCTCCAACGCTCTGGGATGTTGTTCCCAGCCAAGGCAATAGCCTGGCAGTGCAGAGAATGGTCCCCTGCTCCCATTCACCGTGTCCCTGCACAAAGGGAGGATGTAGGGAGCAGGATGGGGCTGAGCAGCAATGAAAGGATTAGGATTCCTTAAACCAGCATTGCAAATTTCTTTGGTGTAAGTGCAGGTTAACTTCTTAAGAGTCCAGTGTAACCTAGCAAACACGCCTGTCTACATTAAGAGAATGTGCCAATTAGTATTTACAGAATCTGAGATCTTGAGCTCAGCAACAGCTCTCAGAGGGTGTACTGTTATTAGACAGGCACTGCCAACTTGTTTTGATATCAGTTTTAAAGACATACCATTTTTCTTCTTTTGATACTAATTAAAATCACATTTTGGGAGGCATAAACCCCAAGGTGTTTCCTACACCCACACTGTTCCTCACCACTGCGTGTGAGCAGGGGTTTATTACTCCAGGGTTACTTGTTAGGAACAGCTTCCATTCAGCACTTGGCTGCTTAAGTTTGAGATGTGGACTTTTATTTATTTCCTTGGGTGCAGAGGGAAGGAGAGGCTTGAATGAAAGGGAGGAATGAGGTATATTTTCTGAAAAAAGATATATAAAGATATATAAAGAAAGAATGTGGATTTTGTGATAAAGCAGGGGGGCTTAAAAACATAGCTGCTCTGCCTATTTTGTTAGTATCCCCTGAAGGATGGAGATACAGCTCTTCCCTCTGCAGAGCAATCACTCTCATGCAGCCTGGCACGCATTCAAGCCTGAAGTTTCAGACTGGTGCCCACTTCATCCCTCTGCCTCCATAAAACTGGAAGGAGTAATACAGAAAAGATGTGCCTGTACTCGCTTTTCTTTTAACCTATTACAACAAGAGAGTGCGATTTCATGGCCAGAGCACTTGGCTGAGTTCAGACAAGATGTTTTCTATTCCATTAAGTGTTGTAAAATTAATCGTACACCTTTCCTCCGCTGTCTACTGCTCCTTGCTTCTCATTGTGTCCCTGCAGCATAAGGACTTGAGATTCAAGTCTTGTTTTCCTTAGTGCCCCACAAAACTATTCTGACTTTGGAGATGACAGATGATTACAATACAGTCCCTGCAGCAGTTGGGGTAAAGGGCAAAAATGCCTGCTCGGTCAGCCGATGAACGGTAACTCTTTTAAGCAGCTTTAACCCAGGTGCCTATAACTGCTGTTCATGCTTTTGTAAAAAGGGTCTTACACTCATATATCATCCCGATGCTTTGGAAAGGGGAGTCGCTCCAGAGCAGATATCACTATTCATTTAAGTGACTCCTTTCTAAGGGAGAAAGGACTTCACATGCCAGTTTAATCCTCCTCAACTTTGCTAATAAAAAGAAATATGCTTACGTTGCTTTCATGTTGTTTTTGGGTTCCAATGGGATCTCTAAAACTTTGGTGTTGCCAATGATTTTTTCATAGCTGGTGGTGGTGACAGTTTTTCCTGTAATGCGATGGACTTGATAGAAAGCATGAGGTTTAAGTATCCGTTCGTCTGCTGTCCCAATGAAGATCTGAAGGCCCAAGGGTTTGTTCTCCATGTAACCGTGAAGCTGGCAAGACATTAAAAACCTATTATCACATACTGGGCTTGCAATACCTTCATGTCAAGAAACCAAATAGATCTACAGACATATATACAGATATGGAGATATATAGAGACATAAAGATATGTCTAGTACAAGACATCCTCTTAAGAGTACTTGCTGGAGTCCATGATGCATAGGGAAGGGAGCTAATGGAAAACATGTAATTAATGGTTATAATACTAAATATATCAAGAAGAAAAAAAGAATATATCCAGAAGAAAAAAATCCAGACAAGCTCTCCATTACCAGAAATTTGTTGGTAGTCTCCAAAACAGACTGATAAATCCCCTCAAAGGTACATTTTTGAGTGCACTTGCTTAGTTTGCAGTGACTCACTCCTAAACGAGTTTCAAAAGATTTTTCTCTGTGAGGTGGATAAAGCTGCAGAGCAGAGCTGACTCCTTGCACCTGCAGCCTCGGGCAGTGCTTCCTGCTTCACAGTAAGGACAGAAGAAAGTCTCTCGCTTGCAGTTATATAGCTGTTATATATGAGGTACTCCCATACGCACCTTCTCCAGACCTTACCAAAGCTAATGCAAGATGCCCATTGACATAGGGGGCTTTAAATCAGTCCCTATGTGATGTCCAACTTGCAAACCCTAGTTTCTTTCCAGCCTAACATTTGGTAAAATGACCTTGCCTCAGCTCAGCTTGTGATTCCTACTTCAACTGCAGTTAAAAAAATAAGGTTTTTCCCCCTCTAAATAGGAAGTATCTAGCGAACGTGTCTGCGATTTTGAGAACTGAAATGTTAAACAATGTACAAACATTTCAGAAATTAATGATCCCTGCCATATCCCTTTCTCTGGCCTTGGCACATGCAGCCTTGCCCCAGCTCACATCCGTTTCAAACCCATCTGGAAGGGAAGGACTGTCCTTCCAACCTCTCACTTTGCTCAAGTCACCCTGAGCTTCACAACTGTCCAGCTTCCCATCTCCCTCATACCAGATATCAAGACTTACTTCCAAACTTCCTAAATCCAGCCCCAAACACCAGCATCAACTTCTTAAACACTCACAGCATTGCATTTTCTGCCCATCAGCCTCTTCCCCCAAGGATAACGTTCCCTTTTAATATGTACACCTCCATGCTACAAATCTCCCTGTCTGCAGAAATCTTAAATAGTCTTAAAAGGAAATATGTCCTTGTTCTGAAATCACTTATGCGGCCCAGCATTGATTCACTGCTCTTTGAAACTCATCCTTCCCCCAGTTGTTGATTCACCTTCAGCCATTCCTCTTGCATTGCATTAAAATACTATCTGTACAGGTAGAGATGCCATTTTTGGGCTGTGAGCGTACAGCACCTGGCACAGGAGGTCTTAGTTAACCTTAGAGACTCGGGCCTCAGGGGTTCAAGGACATAAACAGACTCTTCTGTACTAAATAACATTTTTATAAACAACATTTGCTGCAAGAGAAGCAAGAAAGCCAGAATGCCTCCACAGGCCAGGAAACGAGGAAATTTCTCCTTCTTTATTAACATTCAAAATTACAAATCAAATCTTTCTAAATTTCTCACATAACCAAAAATGAAAACCAGACATTTATCTACCGCATAGCCAGTGATCTAGCTGAAAGGGAACTTTATGGTCTGAGACATGCTAAATTTGTTTTCAATTACTCTGTCCACATACAAAACCTTGATGAAGCCATACAAAGCAAATAGCACTGGAAGATCAGAGAAAAGGAAGATTAAGCTAATGGTATTCATGGCCAAACCATTTTTTTTTTCTTTTTTCTTTCACCAGTCAGCAGGAGGCATAGAAGGATTAATTCCCCCCTGGAAGGGGACCACATGCAGCATCAATGCAATCCTGGCAACATTCCTTCAGTATGGCAAATGTAAAGCGACACTCACTCTTCTGAGCTATCATTACTCATCTAGCACATATTTGCAAGGCGTACAAAGACCGGGTCTATGCCCCAGAGACCTTACAACCCAAGGGCCCGAATTTGCAGCCTCCACTTACATGAATAGCTCCATTGAAGTCAACGGGCCTTGAGTAGGGGTTGTGCAAGAAAGAATTACTGAATCCAGCCCAGCTGCAGCTCAGACACCTACGATAGCTCACCCGCACAAGCGCTTTGGGAGATTGCGAGGAAGGAAAACAGGGTACGAGGCTTTGTGCAAACATGCCAGTTGGCTCTGGGAGCAAGGTGGAGGAAGCGCGGAGCTGGACTCCAAGCACAAGGGTTGGTACCGAAGAAGCAGTGTTGCCAAGAATGTGACAAATACGATGGCAGCCATGGGGAGATTTAGAAATGTATGGAGTGTAGAGAAGATTAAAGGCGACAGAGGTCAAAATGATAGATCTACTGGCAACAGGCACAAATGTAGGAATCACCCCCTGTTTATCCACAGAGGCCCATTAAGCCCAGGTCCTCTTGGACCTGTACTGAAACTCATCCTGAGTATGGTACTTTCAAAATCCAAGATTTCCTGGCCTTCAGTGAAAAGCCATCGTATGACCAAAAGTCATTTTATCTTTACAAGGGGAGAGGGAGAAGAGGAGTAGTTTTTAAGTAATGAGCATGTTTATTGTCATGCCTGACAGAGTAATTCTTTGTGGATCCAGCTAAGATGATAAGAGGATCCTTTGGACTGGAACGGTTATTACAGTGACAGCAAAGCAGCTTTCACTCTACCCTCTGTCCTGGCAGAACAAAATCCCAGAGTTATAGGTGGGAGACGGGAATGGAGGAAAACAGACAATAAATTACAAGAGAAAATTTGCCCCCAGTGAGCACAGTCAGTAGCAGCTGTAACAGAACTGGCTAGGTACACAGTTTTTAATACTGGCCACCTTTAAAAGTAATTTTAAGTCGTGTTTGCTCATGTATAGAATGAGTTCCCAAGGCAAAACTATTCATGGTCTTCTAATAATATGTATATCTGTGGGTGTGTGTCTGTATAAATGTATACATACTTAAAAAAGAGAGGAATTGGTTGCCTGTTCATATGGCAATGTTTGTATCGTCTGCTGGTCGAGGGGGTATAAAACACATAGTAAAAGGCTTTCTGGTCTCCCACAGGACCAGATTTTAAATCAATTGTTTGATCAGTGGAAGAAAGTAACATAACTATTTGGTAATTTATGGCATTACAGCAATGCTTTGGGATGACATCACTGTAAAATCAAAATAGCATTATAAAATGCAAATACAAAGAGAAAAAAATACATCTAAAAGAGTCAAGTATCCCCATTTAAAAGGGTGTGTCCTTATCTAGAGTTAATTGATTATGTTTTAAAGGATAACATAGGTGCTCATATACCAAAGGCATTTCTATCTACCTTTCACTTGCCAAGAACACATCCGGATTACTTAGGAACAAAAAATGAAGATGGACAGCCCACAGAAATGCTCCAGGAACTTTAAAATCAGAGTTTTACACCCAGCTCTGCCACCAATTTACAACATAGCTTTGCTCATGTCATATAACCTTCTGTTTATGTCTAATAGGGGAACGGTGATGCTAACCCTACTTTGCAGGGACTGAAATGAGTTAATATTTTGTGCTGCAGTTTTAAATAGAAAAAAAATCTCTGTGAGCTAGAATGAAAGAACACATTAAAGCTATGTTTCAGATACATGTCTCTCCTCAAAACTGAACTATAAGAGACTGTTAGTCTCAATAAACACCTCTGCTATGCTAGGTAGATGCTTTAGTATTTAACTATAACACTGATCTTTTCTTTGGCGGAGCAAAGAAGGAGTAAAAGTGACCCCCAAAGAACCCTACAGAGAAGTGAAGACTTAAAACAATTTTTAAATAATAACTTTGAAATTATTTTTTTCCTCCCTTAGGAACAACCAAGCCGCTCAAAAGTCTCAGGTTTTCAGTCCTACTCTTCTGCTCATCACAGGGGAAGGGAGACGGCAGCTCGCCCTGCAGCTGCCCGAGGGGAGGGCACCAGGAGTTTCAGCAGAGGTGGGAACAGAGGACCAGCCCCACACCAAGGTGTTCCTTTACTCTTTTTCACTCTTCTTTCCGTGAAAAAACCCAAATCATCTTGATTTCAGTTTCAAGAGAGTGAGCACCAAGAAAGATTTATGAATACAGAACTCTGCGAGGAAATATTTGTGTGTATTATAAGGTGAGCTATTCACAATAAAACTCCCCCAAACTGTATACAGATCAAGCTGGAAAAAACCCAACTCCTTTGAGTCACATTTGCCACAAGGGGAAAGAGAAGCCAGACATGATGTGTACCTTTCCATACTCTATTTTGGGATTTTAAGATCCTATTTCTTTCAGTTGAAAGATTTTTCTTAAACTTTGCTTTTGCATAACTCTTATAATATTAACACAGCCAGACATGGGCTGGTCTGTGACCTGAGGAAATGCAAAGCACTTTGGCAGATAAACAAATAACATCATTCAGAAAACAAGGAGACTTTTCTTGTTTGGTTTGCTGCTGTGATTGGGTTTCTAAACAGAATGGAAATGTGTGGCATGATTAAAATTATCGGCTCACCTCGGCATAAATAAAATTCATTCATTCTGCACTCCATCCATGGATCAATACTGGTCAAATTAGGAAGAAGGGAGTATTTAAGTGCAATTTTCAGGAAAGCACACGTAATTTTGCATGCAAAAAATGAGCAGATGTGCCTTTAGCTGCTGTGTATCGGCAGACCAGTTACTCACCTGAACACAATTCCTGTGACGGTACTGGCAACTGCAGCCATTGAGACCACACATTAGGCCAATGAAATAACACGGTTTTTTTCCCTGCACTACTTCAAAACTCAGGTCTTATTACAAACTGAGAGCCCAGCTCCAACTACACGAGCGCTTAAAGCTGGAGTTTAAAATTGCACATCTAAATCAGTCCCTGACCCAGTGTTCAAGGGAACCAAACCCTGCATCCGTGCAGGTGGCATTATCTCTGGCTGTGACGATTTAGAAACACACGTTTACCTTTTCTGTGCTGTATGAATAGTAAATCTTTTTGCACAAGTGAAGCCTGCAACACTGCTTAGTTATGCTGTCTGGTAACCAAGTGATAAATTGACAGTGGAATCAGAAAGAAAATTCCCTCAAGATTCTGTAGGTGGTCAACATATGAGGGAATTTAGTGAAACCTTCGGAATTTAGATCTTTGAATCTTGGATACTTTTACTTGAGTTTAAATATTATTGTATTTTATATAAAATCACATGATTAGCAAGAGTAAGGAGGACTCCCAGGAGATACGTAAGATAACTTTTTATTCTTAACAGGGGAAGCTGGGGCAGACAGGTGCAGTGATTTGCCAGGTCCTGCAGGGGACAAGCAGCCAACACACAGCGAGAAACCCGAGGTCCCCGTCCCCCTGCACTCTGCCCTTGCTGCAGGGTTGGCTAACCTCGTTCTGCAAATGGCACAAACGTGTGGTAACACCACCGCTCACCAGTCGCAGCACCTTGGTTTCCACTGGTATTGCATGCTCCTGCTTTGGTCTTTTTGATCGATGGGTTTCAGAGCCAAATTTTCTTGCAGAATTCTAGTTTGAGTGCTGCACATCTGAAAGTCTGCACGCAAACAGTGATGGGCTTTGCAAGACAAAAGCAGGAGCATCTGCAAACCTTACGGGCACCTTTGAAGAGCCCCAGCCAGAATGCTGCCCTGCACGATACAGATGCTGATTGCTTTAGTAGAAGGGAATAATTTGTTTCTCATTCATCCCAACAGAGCTGTGCTTGTCAGGAATTTAGGTCTTTCTCCCCTGGGAGGTATAAAGCTGCATCTTTAAAGCTGATTGCACACATCTTTCTGTCTAGACAATGCAAGCTACTGCCAGAAGGAAAGTATAAAATTGGGGAATGAATTTGCTAGTCTTGGTGATTTTATTTGCTTGGAAGTAATCAGTTCTCTTGCTTGTTTCAGCTCACTGTAACATGATGCTCGGTCCATTAATGACTGCACATTACTTGCATTACTTGCTATCTCCCCGTGGAAGTCACTCCAGCTTCCCCCTGAACGGGGCGTACATGTGTGTGGTCAGCTTTGAGAACAGCGCCGGGGTGATTCAGGCAGACCATCCCTGGCCGGTAGTGAAAAGTGGGAAAACAGAGCTCGACTGGCAACATTTAATTAGAAGCAAATACAAAGCCGCGTGAGAAATCGCTTCCTCCTACTGCTTCCCTTTTCCTGCTGTACACAAGAAGATAAGAAAGCACTGCAAGGCTCGCCAGGAGCAGCACGTGGTTGCGGCACCACCGGCTGCCCTAGGATGGAGCCCCAGCTCGCCCAATGCCCACCTTCCTCCTAAAACAGCGAGAGCCTACAGAGTTAAACCCGTGTCTCAAAGCTTTTGACACCACAAACTAGTCCCCTGCTCAGACTTTTCATCAGCTTCAAGTCTGTTTTCTGTGCCAGCAAGTGTTTTCGGACACCCCGCAGCAGACAAGAGGAAGAAGTGCTTGTCGGAATAACCCCTGCTTGGCACAGCGTTTCTGTTGCGCCTATTCAGCTCCCTTCCTGGTGGAAGCAACTTTTGCATCTTGGATTTGATCATTAATTCTCATCATTAATGCCCTTTGACTGCGACAGTCGCAAGGATTTTTGGGGGGAGTCTTTACTCAAAAATACTCCTACCAAGATGGAAAATTTCACTGTATTGTCTCAGGAAGAGTGGCATATCAATAACTGTCAGTAATTAAGACAAACACCTCATCCAGACACTGTATTGTATAGCGGCTTGCCTGCCTGCTCCGCTTAGAGCTGACATTGAGCAATAAAGTTGAATCGTCACATGTTTTTGTTCAATTTAATATACTTGGGACACAGCAAAAGAACGCAAACTAGAACGAGATCTCTGCCTCAGTTCTTTTTGCTCCTTACCAAAGCAGTCTAAAAAAGTCTCTGTAGATAATCCTTTGAACATCTGATTCTGCTAAATTATGAGTTTTTATTATACTCCATACTCAATTTTAAGTGTTTCTTATTTTGGTGACAATTTTGTCAAAATTCCAAGGACTGAATCTAATCTGCTCCGCTGCTCCTTACAGTTAATGACAACCAGACTCCCAGTGTCTAACTGGGATTTCTCCTTCCACATGAGGTCAAAATACAGGTCTGGGACAGAGATGGCAGCTCTTCGGAGAAAGCTGTTGGGGGCTTTTGTTCCCGACTGTCCTGACACTCACCTTACATTGCAACGTAAGCAAATTCTTTCCTCTCTGTGCCTCAGTATCCCTACCCCTGTGAAGAGCTGATCCTGTTTTCAAGATGCTTTGACTATCTCGGCTGAAAGTTTAAAAGAAGAGGCACTATGCATCTGCACATGCACAGATACGGGAATTTTGAGATCAGATTTTCATAGCTGTGTGAAAATATGAATGTTTTCCTACTAAGAAAACCAGCTGTGTAATTAAAGAGCTTCCATGCACATTCAGGACAAAAGATTTAAACTTCCCCCAGCATGACAAAACTGGCTCTGCCACAAGTACACCAGAGGGTGCAAATCTGCTGATTTCAACAGAGTTGCACTGGGGGATTTCCTCAGCGGAGGCTCTGCCACCAGTTAGCAAAGTTATTCCCTTGCTGGCTGTTGGAGGCGCTGTGGGAACCTGCCTTAGGCCACTGGAGAAGAACAGAGGGTGGCAAGCAGAGCTGCTTTCTTATCGCCTAACCTTGGAGCTTCCTCTGCCACAGTCAGCTCCTCCTTCCCACAGACAGGCGAGGCAGTGGTGCTTCAGGTGCAGCCCCAGGAGCATCACGCTGTGTAACCGAGATGTGGCACGAAGCTTGAGAGCAACCATGCTGAGAAAGGGGGAAACGGGACAGCGGTAGCAGCAACAGCATCTTGGAGTTACTCAGTTCAGCCTGAGATGATTGATTGGACTGCACTGAAATCCCCAGAGCTGAGCCCTCTGCCAGGGCGTAGTGCTGGGCCTCCTGTGAGGTGGGTTTGTGGTCCATGAACCAGGGCCTTTGCTCAAGCACTGGCTATTTGACTGAATGGCAGCCAGATTTTGGAAAGGATCTCGGCCAAAAAGCATTTTTGGGAAAAAGAAAAAAAAAGAGAGGAAGAAAAAAAAAGCAAGCCCCAGGAACCTTTCTCCCCCCCAATTTCTTTCTCATGCTGAAACCCACAACACAAGGCATGCTCAGAGAGAGAATAACTCAGGTCTGCTGGAAGCATCAGGGTTTCAACAGTTGTTTCAGACTGAAACAGAGACCCTAGAAAATTTTCACTGAGCAGCAGCAGGCAGGAGGAGCCCAGTCCCTTTCCGCCAAGCAGCCATTAGCCCGGCAAGCACAATGCTCCCCCTGGACACAGGGGACCCAGGTGCGAGTCCTTGCTTGGCGTGAGGCTCTTCCAACTCAATAGACATTGGCCTTGAGAGAGGAAGAGAGGAACTGGAGGCTTAGCTGGACGGTGAAGCCCGTGAACAGAGAGCTCAGATGCAAGTTTACAGGACACTATCCACCCTGCATGAGCTTCTCCTGTGGATATTCGAGCATGCCCGGAACAGGATGAGTTATGTAGGCGTAACTGCTACGCTGGAAGAGTCCACATTCATGGCAAACAGCCATAAATTTGAACTCCGGTTTACTGCATGCTCACTCCCCCGCATACAGTCCTGCAGGGAGATCACACATGAAAGAGCAGCCTAAATTTTGCATCTTCCTACTCCAGGCATATTCCTAATCCAAGGAATAACCCAGGCTGCCTGCATGTCACAGGCGTCACCCTCAAACCGGCTGGTGTACTTTCCTTCCCCTCTGATCTGCCAAAATTATTTTCTATCAAAAGCAATGTATTTTCAATTGGGCTCAAAAGTTTCAGCAAGAGCTTTTCATTCACCTCTAACTTAAAGCAGGTTGGCTCCCTCGGGGTACATCATTCACCGATCATCTGCCTTGGACCCTAACTGGACCATGGAGCGATCCTGCCTGTCCTTCTCTTAGGGGCAAGCTGCACTCGCCCAGTCATAACATCTGGGTGACAGCATCCCTTTCACACAAGAGGATGCAGACCCAGTTTAAAGACTTTAAGCACAGAGGATGCAACTTATCTCCAGTTAAATTCTCCCAGTAGCTAATTATCCTCACTGTTATCCAGCAGTTCTCTTCTTGCATTAGTCTTAGGGAAAGCACAGAGGTCAGCTCTTCCTCTAATCTTGGTGTATTTGATATCATATTTGATATTTGCTGTTATTCAGTCCAGTCCCACAAATAAACACCAATTTCAGGTTCATCCTTGTTTTCCTACACCACTTTTGACTTACCTAGCAATTTCATTTCCTGAGTGGCTCCACTGCTGAGCCTTCAGTTGGATAGATCTCAAGGTACAGCCATGCTATCAGTACGCTGGCAGTACAGTCTGAGGGGTACTGACTGACCTACCCTTACCTCTGATGGGATATTAGTTTTGAAGATAATTTCCCAGATGTACCTAAAAATCTGTATTTTTGGCATTAGCACATGTAACGACAGTAAATAAATCCGTGACCCGACAGCTCAAAGCTCAAGAGGCACCTACAATCATCACAGTTGTGCAAACAAGCCCAGTAGCCCTGCAGGTAAATCAGGCATGAAATGTGCAGTCAATCTGTCTTACGCTGTTCTCGACTTGGGAGCAGAAATCCCTGCAAGTGCCAAAAGCTGCCGAGAGCCTCCACGAGGCTCCTGCTCACTAGAAAAGGGAAGCGCAGGCCAAGACAATGGCCAAAGATGTTGCACAGCATGAGCCAGCTCCGCCGCGCGAGTCCAGCACAACCTGCCCACGGAAGCGCAAACATGCACAGCTTCATCCCAGACCTTGGCATTCCCTTTTGTTGAACAGGGAGAGTGGGGAAGACAGGTAGAAAAGGACAAACTCAACTCCTCCAACATGCCCTCAACAGGAAATCTTCCTGGGCAGGCTGAAACCTTCGGGTTTCAGCAGGAGCACATCTCCAGCCCAGCCCTACTTGTGAGAGTGTGAAACACAGTATCAAGCTGTGATTTGGTTTTGAGTTTCCATCAAAGGTTCTGGTTTCACTAATACACAAAGGAATTAGTTGAATGTTGGAAGTTACATACAGTTAAAAGGCAGGGCCCCACGGGAAGCCTAGGCTAGAAAACAATGTCTCCTTTGACTTAGAAACCACAAGAAAACACAGATGGCAAAATTCAAATCTAAAAGGAAAGCGGAACATACATCTGTTATTGTAAAGCAGCTCCTGTGTGCTCCATTAACAACTCTTCTTTTTAATTTAAAAGAAAAAAAAAAAGGCAGTGAAAGTCACCACAATTTTAAAAGTCAAAACCCAGAGGAAAGTTGGGTCGGCTGTGCTGAACATGAGTCCCTCTCCTTACAGCTTTCCTACGTTAAAGAAGAGAAGCGAGGAGAAGATCAGGACATGCAGGCACGTGATGGGTTGGGGATACCCTGTGCCCTCCACTGCCCTCCATTTGTATATCTGGTCTACGTTTTGATGTTGTACTAAGTTAAACAGTTGGGTAACGTATTTAATTTTTACCAGTAAATGAGATGTAATTATGGCCACAGGACAATAGCTCATAGCAGAATTACCCCCTCCTCTTTGCTTCTGAAATTAAGCCCACGGGGGGACATCCTGTTCCACGTTCACTGGTGCCAGCTTAAGGCTGACTCGTGCCCAGTTTGCCCATTACTGCCATGCTGGAGGTTACTCCTCCTGAACCTCTGTTAGAGGAACTGTCAACAGCTTTTGATGTTGCGTGTGCCAAGAATGAGAGACTGAAGACCTCACTTGACGTCCAAGACATCTGCACTGGCAGGGCTCTTGTTAAATAAATACGACCCCCACATGGTTTTTGGATGGTGACAGCAGGTAGGGACTCAAGTCTCAGTCCACTTGAGATATTTCCCCCTCCTGCTGCAGGGGGAGATGGAGAAGGAGGAGTCCCTGATACTCTGACTTCAAGGAACTATTCCCTCCTCTCTCCCAGCCCTGCTACTCAGTTTAACCCACCGTGTCCGACTAAACAAAGACCCCAGAACTCAGCAGCAGCCGAAGGAGGTTGCAGGGATGTTGCCTTCCTGTCTGCAGGGGATCATGGCTCTGGCGGAGGCAGAGAAACCCGCCGCCCATCAGTGCATGGTGGTTGGGGAGCCTGTGCGAGTTGCGGGCTGAGCCTCGCTGGCGGAGGAGGGCCCGAGCATGGGGCTCCCGCTTCCTGGGGAAGTGCCCAAACCGCCGAGCTGTTACCTAAAGGCAGGAGACGGTGGCCTCACCAGCCACTCTGGCCACCGAGACGGCTCTCTGCAACAGTCCTGAACAATGCTCCCCCCAGATGCAAGCTCAGCTGGCTCAGTGTTGGGCTGCCTGAGCATCTGAAACCTCTGGCTGCAGGAAGGTGCAAACTTTCTGGCTGAGGAGTGAGTTTTTCCCCACCCCGAGCGAGGGACCTCTGACGCAGGATGTGCTCTGGGCAAGGTGCTGCCTTGGAAAACCGGAGCCTGAGTGACCAATGTCCTCAGCTGCTTTCGAACACTGCAGCCTCAGGTTGTGCTGAATGGATTTGACTACCTGACACAAGCAGTGGAAAAAAGCAGGTTTGTTGATGAAGAACCAAGTTAATAATGCAGTAGAAGTGAGGGAAACAAAGTGAGAGATGCAAACGAGTTACTGATTACTTATGTGCTGGTTTTCATTCAGAAGTATTTGAGCCTTTTGTAAATATAAGTTAGAGAAGCAATACATCAGAGGAAGGATTTGCTAAGATGGCAATAAAAACCCCCAAGATGCCAGAGTTAGGCATGCTCCTTTGAGAAATTACTGTGCTGAAGAGCTACGTAAAACACCAGCTTCCTCAAGGGTTGTTTACAGCAAGGTAAGTTCAAAACACAGAGGTGCTTGGGGAAAAAAACAGAAATAATAACAAAAAGAAGTAAAAAAGTGTATAATTCCTCTTTGACCCCAAGACTTACTGAGCTCTTATAAGCCAATTTTTAACAAAATAGTATACCTCAGCCTGTCTACAGTCCACAGAAGATGCACGTCTGAAATTGATGCCCCATGTCACCGCTCTCAATTATATTATATTTCCAGCGCAGCAGGAAATCACACATTTATCTCACACTGATCATCTCCAAGGACCCCAGAGGTCTTCAGAATGCGGGAAGATGATGATGTGATGAAATGGGTTTGTCTCATTTATACCCATGGGCTGCAACACGTGTAAAGGCAACCACTTCTAATGAAATGAGGGCAAATCAGCTATCCAGAGTATAGTTGGACAATCACTTGCATAAATCAACTGCTCATCTTCCCTAAAAGCTTTTCCTTTGCCTTCCGCTTCCATTGAGGGAAGGACAAGAGCTCTGCTTAGAACTCCCCAAAAAACCCCACAATCGTGTGAAATATCATTTCCATCTTGAAAAATAAATCTGGCTTCATGCAAAGCAGTAGGACAAATCCAGAACCACGAAGCTTAATGAATATCTTCAAAATAACATTTTTATGCCTTTTAAGGGATCATAGACTCTGCTTGACCTTTGGGTGAAGCTCACCTAGACCCAACCACCTTTGCTACTGACAAGGTCTTTCCTTCTCATCAGCACCTTGAACAGTGCAAAGACAGGAGAACCTTTGCTGAAGAACTGAAAATCTCTCTCTCTGAAGCAGAGAGGTTCTTATGACCACATTTTCCTGTGGGCAGTAGGTGAAAGACACCTATGCGAGTATCCAGTGTTACTCAAGTGCTACTATGTGCCCCGTTTCCCTTGGACACCAGGATAGTTCGCAATGCCAACAATCCAAAAATTTTACTGTCCTTTAAGAGATGGGAGCTCCTAGAAGGATAATTGAAAACAATGCTGGGAGAGATCTCAAGGAATCGCGTAGTTCATCTCTCCTGTCCCAAGCAGAATTCAAATGTATCCATGTCCTTTCTAGCAGATATTTGTCTAAAAGCATGCAAAGATGGACATTTTTACCCCTCTGGGCAGGGCGTGCAGCCACAGACTGAACTTGGACAGAGCTAGGTTTGTGTTTGGATTGCCACCTTTATCCCAATCACATCCATAAGCTCTTGACACAGGAGCAGTCACTGCCTTTCCCAATGGACAGTCTCTTCCACAGCCTTGACTGGAGCAGTTGGGTACAAATTAGCAGCTGTCCCTCAACTTCGGTGAAAGAGTTGGAAACCAATCATTCCTAGCCCTCCTCTGCGGTCTCAGTGACCAGGTGGACCTGCGAGATGATGGTAGGTGCGTGCAAACTTCAGCTTTATCCTTGCTACGCAGGATTTTGTTGCTGTTCTCAGCAACTTCACATCCAGGGGATACTCATACTGGCATTCAACTTAGATCCCTAAAATAGAAGCCTGAGTTTCTCTACAGTTAACATCAAGCTGTAGTTTCCTCCCAAGAGTGACTCAGAATACTTAAACTGGGAGCCTACGCTTCTCCATGTGACTCTAAGCGGTCTCTGAAGTTAGATGGTGTGAACATGACATAGCATGCATGGCTTCGCTCTTCCTCCTCCAGGCAAACAAAGCAAATGTCCTCTTCCACGTGGCCCATCTAGCCAGAGGTTTTGATTAACCAGACTCTTCTCCTGCCGTACTTGGGGTGCACAGCTGGTGCAGTTTTGTGCACAAACTCTCAGGGCTAGACACGTGAAGAAGAGGAAGCAGCATCAGAAAGATAAACCACAAGATAAGGCCTGGAGGATATGAGATCTGCTGGCCTGTAGCTTCAGAGCACCCAAAAGAAGAAACTTGCACGCAAAACGCAGTTTTCAAAAAAATAAATACTGCAGGCCAACACCATGCTGCAAAAACTAGCCAACACCTCTTCCTCCAGAAGGTTCAGCTGGATAATTGTGGAGGCTTAATTTAATGGAACTTTTTTTTAATAAGATTTTTTTTAAAAGGAGAATGCATTTTTAAAAAGGTAATCAAAATACCGGAAAAGCAGTGTATCAATAGTGGTTGTAAAATGTATTGGACGTGAATGTGACATTCAGCCTTAGTATAAATCCCACTGCTTTGGTGGGCTTCTCCCGCTCAGGGCAAGCTTGGCTTCTCAATATTTAAGTCCAAATGTCTAAAAGATAGCACTGGATTCAAGAAAGTTGCTATGGAGAGGTCCTAGTGCTCCAGAAAAATCCCAAGGGCAGTGTGTTCACGCCTGTCATTTGACAAGTGGTGTGGGTCCCCAGCGCCAGGCCTGCAGCCGGCAGGAGAACCNAAATGTCTGAAAGATAGCACTGGATTCAAGAAAGTTGCTATGGAGAGGTCCTAGTGCTCCAGAAAAATCCCAAGGGCAGTGTGTTCACGCCTGTCATTTGACAAGTGCTGTGGGTCCCCAGCGCCAGGCCTGCAGCCGGCAGGAGAACCCCAGCCCTGTCACCCCTGGGTCAGCGCTGCCATTCCTGCTCTGGGGCCAAACACAGATAGAACCTGTTGAAAACAATTTAATTCAATTTCCTTGCAACCAGTTGCCTTTAAATAACGCAAACTTTCCTCAACACAGCGCCTACCTTTTAAAAAATCTCTCGTATTTCATTTTCTCTGTCTCTGTACTGTTGGCATCTGACAAGAACACAAAAGTTAAAATTCACTGAGGGGAAAGAAGTTAAAAAAAAAAAGAAACCTTGAAGCCAAATAACTTATGACATGAAAGCTTTGGATTTTACGAGCCTTCCTGAGTTTCAGACGTCATAAACCATACAGGTGTAACTATCTCATTTCTCGGCACCCATATGAACCTTGTTATGTTAAAGTGAACACAAATCCAACAAATACTTCCAGGTTTATAATAAACCTTCATAAGGAAACTGTCCATATTTTCCCCATATGCAGGCACAGCTGTGCAGAGGCACATCTGCTCGGGAAACTAACGTGGATCTTTGAATTTATAGTTTAAGATCCTTAAGCTGATGGCAAATTCTGATAAAACTAGGAATATCAGTTCGTGTCTCCAACAGAAAATATAACTCCCTCTTTGATTGACATGGATTACAGGAAGGAAACAAAGCACTTAGATTTCCCCGTGTGATGAGAAACTCCTTCATTGCAATAAACATCCAGCTGATAGGAATATCTTGGGAAGGTAAATGATTCTGTATTTGTAAGGAAACGGAGAAAAGAGCAAATGCTGATTGGCCATATAGTCCATACATCCACATAGCTGCAAATACACTACAACGGGCTGTGAGTTTGTCAGATTCATAAACTAAAAAGATTGCATATGTTAAAGTATGTCAGACGTGACTGCTATTTATTATTATCCCGCACCCTTTACTCAAATAGCCAGTCCATACGTGTAAGTCCAGCTCAACCGAAGTAAACAAATTCATTGATTTAACAATTTATGGCTTGATTTTAAAAGGGGCTGAACGTGCAGAGGAATACCTAGCATATGTTTGAAGTTAAGCACAAATCAACCCAGTGAAATTAATGGTATTGATCACGTGCTTAAAATTAAGCAGAAACTTGAACATTTTCCTGGTTCACGCTTGCCATAGCAAGTCCTGAGTGTGACGGGAACATCTGTAGGATGTACCCCAACTTCGCTTAGTGAAAGCTGCAGCTGTGCCTGATGTGTGCAGCTGCCATACCTCATTACCAGCAACATCGCACTGACACCTTGCAACCCCGACCAAAAGCCTGGCTTCCCTTCCTGACTGGCACTGGCTGAAATGAGGAGGAAATGAGTGAAAAGATTGATGCGGCCCCTGAGTAGTGCAGCTACTCGGCCATTATTTTACATTAGACTTTGAAAGGTGAAGGAAAATCCCTTCACCTTCCACAACAGAACAGTGGTGCAGCTCATCCACCCTCAGGTCACAATGGGACAAATTTTGTTACCTCCATCACTGTCAGCTTGGATTTCATTCACTGGTTTCAGCAAGGTGACTTCCCTTCTCACACGCATAGCTAGGCCCAGAACTGGACTCTTTAGGGCAATATAAATGATACCTCAAAAGAGATATAAAATTTTGTTTCTGCAGTGACATCAGCCCAAATCACAAGGAAGCTGCTGCCTAAACTCATTCACCTTGTCTCTATAAAATTACAAAGCCAATAAACACGTCTTGTCTATATTCACAGCTTTATAGAGGCCAAACTTTTTCTTTAAATCATCCCCATTGCTATGTAATTATCTTGCTGTCTCCTTATCGCACGGCTGCTACAGCTAGTACAGGTTTCCCCATGGTGGCGTACATCCGGGACAAAGAGAAGGCAGTGTTACCACAGAAGACAAGCAGAACTGCATGCAAGGTGGGACACAGCATCAGCAAGTTACACATAAACCAGGCACGAGATTGAAATGGATGTACTGAGTGCTTGAATTACACACAGGTGAAATTCTCTGACCTAAATTTAAATGGGCTTAAAAATCAGAAGTTCTACTGTGTAATCAGAAGACAGGGGGGAAAAAAAAGAGTAAAATTGCTAAAGAAAAAGCAAATATATGAAAGCCATTTCTAGTAAAAGGCAACCATTAACTCTAGGGAAACTCCAGTTTATCATCCATACCTTCCTAATCCAACCCCCATCGAGGTTAACGAAGGTTGCTTTGCCTTTCTTTAAACCTCAAGGGAATGTATGAGAGTCTTATAGTTTGGCTGTACGGAGCGGAGAGGAGCCGAGGTTAGATACCGCCACGAACACGAGTAGCACCTCTCCGCCGCGGGGACTTGCTCTGCAGGAACCTGGGGGAGCACGGCTCCAAAACTCACACTCACTGCTGGCAGGAGGACATGGTATTGCAGATCTAACACGATCTGCTAGTTATTTTAAATCTCATTTTGGTAAGTCACTGAGCTACACTGAGTTGGAAAGCCAGGCTTAATGTTTGTACATTTTGAATGTCACAAACAGCCCCAGTTTACACAGAAGAGTCTGGGCTCAGCTGGAATTCAGGACAGCTGGACATCTCATGACAGAGTTGGGTCACAGGAGGTTTAACGTGTAGGTCAGAAAAGGTGGCAAATACTTTGCCACTTTCCAAGCATCTAGGACTTCATCACAGTTCAACTTCAACAATTCATGCACATCTACAAGCACACCCAGGTTCACATGCTCCGCATCTTTGAAGGTCAGCCCCCAGCAAGACTTTCAAATATGAACTCACCTCCCACTTTTCCTCTACAGTTATTCTCCAGTCCCTTACCTGGACGACGGGGTGGCCTCCAGTCGGCGCCTTGACAGCCCCTCGGCTTCCCTCCGTCTCATAGTGTGCTCGGTGGTGGGGCTTTGGCTGAACTTCGATCCGCAGCTCGTAGGAGCCAGACTGGCTGGAGAGCGGCCACTCGAGGGGTGGCAGCGACTGGACGGGCAAACTGGGCAGAGAGAGACCACAGCAGCTGAAACTCTTTAGCACTTTATTTCTCAAAGCCTTGCTCCCTTCTTCCTTCAAGTGCCCCACTGGGGCTGCTCTTGCTGAAAGGTTTAGGAGTCTGCTCTTGATTTCAATGCCAATATGCTGTCCTGCTCATGTTTGATTACAAACTCTGCTGAAATTCAGGATCAACACAATAATTTCTGTTGACCCATAACCTTGCAGATGCAAGGCAAGTCCCTATTCTTAAATAGAAATATCTGTGGCAGTTATGTTTTTTCAAAGATTCCTCTCTTTTAGCTAGCTTTTGCTGTGCATCTTAAATGTTGATCACAGAATGTATATTGTGGAATATTATATATTGTGGAATATTAACTCCACTTACTATTACCTGCCAGTTGCATAAACTAATAATATTTATGATCTCCATAAATAATTAAATGCACGCAAACAAAATGCTAAATATTCTTACCTGATACTAGTTTTCCTGTTATCAAAGCACACAAGAGTTTATAACACGAAATTAATACACTGAAATGTACAACTAAAACTTGCACTGGATTTTAAACACCTCTTATTTTGTTGGTACAAACTGCTGCCAGGACCAATCTAACAAGCCTAGGAAAGCCACAGCCCACGTTCTTTCACTCACAATTTGTGTTTAGCAGGTGGGGAGCAGCACAGGATAACTTCAGCGCGGGGACAACCTTGCTGCCGAGCGGGATGGCAGGGCTGACAGGGCGCCAGCGGTGAGCACCAAGTGGAGTCACACATTTGGCAACCTCCGTCCTGGCAGATGTGCACCGCTCAGGGCCCAGACCTGCCTGCTGCCAGTGCCAGACAATGGAGGTTGCTGACGAGGTAGTGCCAACGACTGAGATTTGGGTTAAATGACAATTAACAAATTAACAGCCAGCAGTAAGTCACTTGAGGTTGACCGAATGCTCAGTCTGACTTGGAGCAGTGTGCTCTATTTTGAATTAGGAAATATTTAAAGTATTTTCATCCTTGATGAAAATTTGTAAACGAGACATTCGCTGAATTTCAAAAAGCGATCAGACCATTTTCTTTAAAAGCAGCAGGATGGAAGGAGAGTGTTTAGCCCTTGCCAAAGGCTGTCTGCAGTCTGCTAAGACAAGTAATTTAAAAATCTGAATTTGTTGTACGCTGTGCTATCAATGAGCCACTTTGACGATGCTTCTTCCAAACCCAGATGTTTTCATCTCTCGGAATCATAATGGATTGGGTTCCCATTAACCAGTGCTGTCCCTGAGCACTTAGCTCTCTGGTCTGCAGCAGGATCTGCCCAAGGAAACACTCCCTAGGGATCACTATGCATGGCAGAGGACATCATGCCATGAGAAAACACACACCACAAGAAGCATTACATACCTGCAGATGGGTATCGCAGGCACCAGTTGCTTTGTCCAGGATGGAGGNGCATGGCAGAGGGCATCATGCCATGAGAAAACACACACCACAAGAAGCATTACATACCTGCAGATGGGTATCGCAGGCACCAGTTGCTTTGTCCAGGATGGAGGTACCAACAAAATTGATTCTGGGGCTGAGTTTCTCCTGTCTTCCTGCTCGCAAGGCCCGTGGAAGTCAACAGTCTGAAAGACGTGACATGGTATGCTGTTTTTGTGGGAAGGCATTGATGAAGGATCAGGGCTGGTTTTCCAAATTTTCGTGGGAACACCACAGGAAGGATCCGTAGGAAGGCTGTTCATAGCATCCATTGAAAGAGAAGCACTGGGCAACTGCGTGTAAGTAACTGAAGAGTTGTCTTCTCTCAAGGGGATGCGAGGAGAGGATTGTGGAGAGGGGGTCCTTGACTGTCGTGGAGAAGTGGAAGGCAGCTGAGTACTGTAGAGCTCAGTGCAAGAGTACCTCCGTTTTGCACCTGGTGACGAAGACCTTGAGTTGGGACAGGGTGATGGTGAATGTCGTCCCAAGCAGGTTTCCTCCGTGATGCTTGTTCGTGGTGACATTATTGGAGAGGTTCTAGGAGAATAATGAGTATGGATGTTTTGAAACTGTGGACAAAGGTCATCACTAGGACCATTATTTGGTGAAACACATGGTGATGTGCAAGGAGATACATTTGTCTCTGAAATGAAACTTGCAGAGGAGCCGCTACTAGCTGGGCTCAAACACAGTGGTTCTCTGTAGCCCTCAAAGCCAGGGACAGGCAGGGTAACCCTTGGGCTAGTGGTAGCTGAGTTTGACTGATGTTCTACCAAAAGAACATCTGTGTCTCTGCTGCGGAAGGGACCCCCTGAATGAATCAGTTCATGATATGGAGTAATTTCAATCCTAGGGCTTGGAGCAGAGGCCCCTGCAGCGTTGGCAGGGTGCGTAGGTGTTGTCCCTATGCTATCTGGCTGTCCATATCTGCCCATGGGATCTGCAGAAAGGCTAGAAAAAGGCAGGGGGCATGGCTTGAGGCCACAGTCCAAGACATCATGAGCGTATGTAACTCCAGAGGGTGGGCTGTTGGTTTTATGTGGAGTCGGTTCTTCTGGAAAAAGAAGGGTCTCTTTAAGACTATAAATATTATTACAGAAGTTGAGCAATAATGGATTAAAAAAAAAAAGCATATTTATAAACTGCTTGTGATCTGATATTAGGTAAATATTTGTTTAATTCTTTTTAACTGCAATTAATGCTTGTGAAAAGTACTGGATTAACAGCCAGGGAATCTCAAGGGCTCAGAGCAGATTCAGCATGGACAGAAGCACTGCAAACACCTCCACAGCACCCGGCCGGGCTCCCTCTGCCTAAGCCCTGAGCTAGAGGGATCACCTGGAAGGGTCGGCGACACATCAGCCTCTCTGCCCATTTCAATGCTGGCCTTCCTACTCTTTCTGCCAAATACACCCCTTAGCGTCAATTGGGGTGTTGTGACTTTGGTCAACTTTTGTCAACTAGGAGCTGGACTGAGACCATCATATCACAAAACCACTTCCAAATAGGTCTACGTAAAGCCAAAAAGTTAAGGAACAGCTTTTGGTGAAGGGAGAAAAACCTTTCTTAAAGGCAAAGCCCAGCCAGAAAAGGCTTCATGAAACCAAAGGTGAGCTCAAACTCTAGAATTAAAAAGTCAGTTCTGTGTGATGATTGGTTTGGCTCCATATTGTGTCAGTAAGTTTTGGTGACAGGTTTCACATGAGAAAGCACCAGATGATCCGAAAACACATTCACAAATATTTGTTAGAAAAGGGAGAGAGAGATAGAAAGGATCCAGCCCCACAGTTACAGGCAATCACTTTCCGATTTCAGCTCAAGGAACGTTTTGGCCAGAGAGGGATTATAAAATACACAACAACAGGTAAGTGTTCAGTGCCACCCTCTCTCCTGGTGCAAAAATTCCTCAATTTTCAGAGATTGTCAGTCTTGCAAATTATCCCCAGGTTGCAGAGTGCAGGCATGCTTCTAGATAATACAGAATTCCCAGAAGCATCGCTGAGCCCAGTCCTGATCTTATCCCCGCACCTCACTGGGTGCTTAACGCCAGCGGCATCCAGCAGAGCAGTCACGCCAGGTATTCCCAGGACAGACCCCTCAACGTACATCAGCTCCCGTAGCTTCCCCAGCCTGGAAGCTGAATAATATTTGTCATCACGCAAAAGCATGCAAAATACTATCAGGATTTTTATACGTTTCTAAGGATTTCAACAGATGCAGCAGGAAATACTTGAAACACCTCCACAGTTTGAGATTAATTTGCACTATCTGCTCACCCCTGGGCACAGATCAGTATGTGTCATAGGCCAAGAGGGTTTCATTTAAATATTTAAATAACTGATCCAGAATTTTCTCTAACTCCTACGCTACATGAGGCAGCATTTCCCATGAGCAACTAATACTGTACATAAAGCCAGGTAGGAGCTGACTGTGCTTTCTGCAGAACTAGCAAAAGACCATTGTGAAACTTTTGCATGCAGAGAGATTTAATTTCAGGGGATTTCTGTTCATTTTCAGTTTTAAACACTTCTTAGTGTGAAAACAAAATCCTCCACTGATTTTTGACGACTACTTTTTGTGCTCAATGTTTTGCACAACCTGGAGAAAACTCCACAAAAAGAAAAAATGTAGCAGGAACTGCTGAGACTTCGCGTTTAGCGTGAAACCTCGACAGCCGACCAAACAAACCAACACACAGAATATCTACGTGACGGGATGGGAGACGACTGGGAGAGTCCAGCTTGCAGATTTCTTAAGATTCCCTCTGGCTTTTAATCCCAGCACACAGTTGTTTTGGGGATGGGGAAAACAGCGACGAGTAACTGAATTTTGAGCTGAACATATTTTTAGCATCGTTGATCTCGGATATCAGGGCTTTGGCATTCACAGGAATAGCGTGTCATTCACATCACTCAAACTCTGAGGCATCAAGCCTAGATATTGATGCCACGATTCACTTGAATAAAACTCATCACTCCTTCGGACTCAAAAGAGCAACACACCCCTCTGCAGTCACACAAAACATCACTCCCGACGCTTTCAGAAGAATCACTCCCATTTAAATTGATGTAAGTGAGCAAAACCAGCATTGAGCAGAGCGAGAATGGATGCCAGGACTTGAGGCAGGATCCGTACAGTGATCAGCACAGAAAAGCTCTCCAGCCTGAACAGCTTCACATCAAAGAAGAGGTGACCATTTCAGTTCCCCATTCAACCTCATACCTACAGTGAGAGCTGCCCCCTCCGTACACGTTAAACCACATTACCCAGGCCAGATACACAAACAAGTAAAAAATTACAACTCCTCACAACACACGTTAAGCACTAAAGCTAGTGTGTATAGATTTGTGTTGAGGGGTATGGGGAAAGCAAACACATATTTGTATGTACATGTGTAATTTTTGACGTCTTCCAAACAATAAACACAAGCCACCACCCATACTTTCTGCCCATTAAAAATTGGGCTTTAGATGCTCTAAATTTCCTTTGCCTTTCCCTGAAATACTGTGTTTGAATGAGCACTTTCATCCTTGGCATTCACCCTCCAAGAGGATCCACGTTCCAGATATTAATAACAGTGTTTACGCACAACAACAAGCTGCAACGTGCCCTTGCCTTTATATAGCACTCTCGCAGAGCGCTCGTCTGCAGTGCTTTACGGGCCGTGCAAACCGGGATTGCTCACCCAGCTCTCGCAGGCAGTGAGTGAGGCAGGCGCCCTTTGCCAAGCAGACAACACCCACAGCCTTCTGCAGAGCAAAAATATTTAGTTTCCCCCCCATACGGCAAATTATCAATAAAGCAGGCTGCAGCACAGGAACACGGGCAAGACTGCAGACAAGAAAAACCTCAGCTCGTTTGAAGAGTGACTGGGGAACCGTGCCAGGCAGAGATGCCCAGAGGCTGAGGCTGTGTCTCGGGCAGGGGAGAGGCTGCCGACCTTGACTCATCGGCACGGCTTCGTCAGGACCCGGGGCTTGGGGGTTTGGGGAGATCGCCTGACCGAGTCCCAGCCCTGCATAATAACTTCAAAGGTACAATGAAATCACTGTCCCGGGTGCTATTGCCCACGCTTGTGACGTCAAGGTCTGTCACTATGGAAATGCCGGTGATGCTACAACGCAAGGCTCTGACCTCACCGGGTGAGGGAAAAGGGGTGGCTGGGTGAAGCAGCAAGTGCTGCTCTCCGGAAGTAAATGGCTCTTCCACTGAAATCAGGAGAAGTCCTGCTTTTTGCTTCAGTAGGAGGGGACTGTCTACCCCGCTCCCAGCCAACTTGGCTAAGGCAGACTGGGGTTTGGAAATTCGCTTGAGGAAGAGGCAGACCTGAGCCAACATCCCAGCTTCCCCAGGCGAGCACCACAGGAGTTCGGTTTTGTAAACAAGGTCAAGCTCCTGCCTTTGAGAGGGGCAGCAGGGGACAGGGAGGGGTTGCTCCGTGGCAGCCCGACTGCTTTCTCTCTGCATTTGCAGAGATCAGCAGGAACGTGGAGCAGCCCAGCACATGGAAACGGCCCCAGGCAGATGGCCCCAGCAATAGTCATGCTTCTCCCTGAGCTGCCAAGGTGAGCTTGGTTAGGGTGGCAGGAGCTGAGGACAGCAAACCTCATGCTGCTGGCCTTCCGCCACACTGGAGATGGCAGGGAGCAGCCCTGCCGCCCACCAGCTGGGCTCCCCAAGGAGATGCAAGGCCACTGCACCCCATTACAAGAGAATAATTATGTGACGGATCAGCCTAGTAAAGGTGTTTTTCAAGAACTGCACAAAGCTTTGAAACCTTTGTGCAGATGCCCCAGAGGTACAGCTTTGCACCCAAGGTTGTGTCACCTTCAAGGGTTCATCTGTCCCTGCATGCTGTATTCCAGAACACAGACTGAAACACTCCTGCAAAGGACCGTCCTCTCCATTGCTTTTGCGATGGACACCTCAGTGAGCAGCACAGCAGCTTCAGCACAGCTCCTCTGACAGCCCCCTCTGCATGGGCAGCTACAGCACTTCCCCACCTCCCTTCACTCGGGCATTTCCCAGCCTGAGGTTTTGCTGCTGAATCATCCTCTGATTCAGAACCAAAAGATCCTTCTTGTTTGAAACGGGGTTAAAAGAAAGCAAGCTTCACACCCAGACAACACTGGCACCTCCTCGCATTCTCGGTCAGCTTTCCTGGCAGCAAACAGCTTACTCCCCTGTGTCACCCAAGCCTCGTGGCTCCTACCTTCGGGCCCCTTACGATCCCACCCAAACTGCCTCCACGCGGCCAGCTCTTCTTCTCCCTTTTTTTCCACAGCCTTTACCCAGTTACTAGTTCACAAGACCATCTCTCCTCCTCCCCCAACAGGGAAGGGAAGTAGAGCTCTGCGTCCTACCGTATTGCAAACAAACGGCAAAGCAGCTCCTACAGACGGACTCGCAATGCTTCGGGCAGCTCCACCAACCACCCATGGCTGAGCAGCCTCCCCAGGTGGGAACCTGCCCTTAGGACTGATTAGCTAGAAGCATTAAAACACAGCTGAAAAAGATCAAGGGATTTAAGTATCCCGGGACTTAACCCTTGATTTTAAAAACTCCTTTTCAGATGCCTCTGAAAGGCAGAAAGGAAAACCTACACTAGGTCCTGCTGGGCTCCAGAGATTGCCCAAGATGGATGGGATGCACACCAGTGCGTGCGTGCACACATGGCTTTGCAAGGGCCCACCCTCCGCTGTTTTTTAAACAAGGCAGTAACTTCAAAGCCATTCAGTCAGCCAAATGTGACCTTGCCAATTAGCATGCTATTAGGGAATAACAGATCAACCCAGCAACTGCATTCCACAATGGGTTTATACAAATCATCATCTAGGAAAAGCTAAAGATAGCTACGTGTGGGACAAGGGAGCCAAAGGAGGGCAGGGGAAGAAGTTCAGTTTTGACCTCACATCCGTTTGCTGCAGTGCAGCTCCTGGGATTTCAATGGAGTTCCTCATTTGCATACGTAAAGGAGTCCAAAATTTTTTAAATTACTTTGCTTATTGCAATTTGAAGGGGTGAGTCCAGAGCTTTTTTTGCATTTTTCAAAAGCTGGGTTGTGTGTTATTTACACTAGCTGCTTGGAAGCTCAAAGTGAAAGTTGGTTTCCTGAGTGAAACCTGGTATTCTCTGTTACATGTGCATATTTGTTTCTTCACTGCAGGGCTCCCCCTGAACACTGCCTTCTGTGTTACTGAGCCAGTCACCAGGACTGAGCTGCAAGCATTTTTTACTTTTTCCTTTTAATAGCTTTGTATTGGGGAGAAAGAGAAGGAGCGAGGCAAATTATACAGGGCTTGACACTTACAAGATGTGGCAACATCCCTGGGAGCCTGTCTACGTACAAACAAGCATTTAGCAGAATATTAATATTTATAAATGCTCTCTGCTTCCCCTCTCTACATTATATACACATAGACCCTGTACGTTCATATCACCACATGCAATGTAAGAGTCTGCTGAGCTACAGCAAACGCTTGAGCCTACAAGAAAATATTCCTTCCAATATCCATTCTCATGTGTTGTCTTAGGGCAGGATTTGTCTGGAATCTTATTTAAAGATGGGGTTTGTTTGGATTTTAAGTTTCAAAACACTACTCAGAGGATCAGCCCTCAGAAGGGTTAACCTCAAATATTAAAAATTATGCAACAGCTTTACCTGTCAGTGGATCATCACACAGTGACACACACAGAACAAAAACATGTCAGTAAGTGAGCTGCTGGGGCAGAGCAGTGGTCTGGCTTTTCAGTATTTTATCTCTCATAGTGGCCAACGACAGGTTATTATGGAATAATACACAAAGCAGGCAGCATAACTTACTCATCTGGGAGTCCTATTTGTAGGAGCTAGTTCAAATGCTCATTGACTGTCAACGGATATTCAGCATCTTTCAAGTTTGAAACAAGCTAAAACTTGGGATACCACTAGCAACATCTCCACGTGTGTACCTCAAGGGAACACATCTAACACATTACTTTAAAAGGACAGAAAACATCTTCAATGCTCAAGTGAAATCACAGTTTCAACCTGACAGCCCAGGACAGCGGCTCTGCCCAAACCTCCTAAGCACTGCCCACCCCCAGGTGAGTTCTTTGAGTTCAGACTGCTGAAGGCAGATGTTTCTGGTTTGCAAATGCTGAGGAGAAGACAGCTAATTACAGTCTGGCAAATAAGGGTAAAAGTAAAAGGCACATGGAAAATGGCACTTTGTACAGCACTCCTGCTTATGGAAATGGTTGGCTTAGAGAGCAGTATCTAATGTTAATAATATTGACCGTAGGATTTTTATTTACCCTTTTTTCCCCCGGTTGCTTTTATAGCAGTCCATGTTTCTGTTGTCTCAGGCACACATAAGCACTACTGAAAGCCAACCACTTTCAGTAAGGATATTTCTGGCATTTCCATGGCAACAAGTTGTGATATAGATCCTACTTTTGAAACACAAGCTTAGGTGGACACTGTCAAATCCCAACCTTTTAAAAAAATGTTTAACAGAAATAAACTTTCATCCCAATCCATTCCTAGAGCCCCAAATTTACATTTCTTTCTCCCCCCCATAAAAATTTAAAAACCACTTTAGCATGTTTACAGAGATTTGTTATTACAGGACTTGTCATGAGCGGTGGGTGGAGCAGCCCAGGCTCTGAGGAAACCAGAGCCTCTTCCAAACGGGCTTTGAGTGTATGAACCAGACTGAAGCACTGGCATCCACAGACACTCCTCTGGTTTTGGTTCCATTTTGAATCCTCCACTGAAAAGGACTTGTTTTCCCAACTGCAGTTCAGACGAGGCCAGAATCGCACATGAACGAGCATCATTTACCACCAGCATGTGGATAAAGCCCATTCTCAAAATTTGAACATTTTCTGTTCTCGTGTAAACACGCTTTAATCTTTTGTACATTAAAGGTCGCGGACGTATATGGGATTGCTTACAGACTCTGGCTGGTGCCTTTTCAAAGCGAGGGAGAATGTTCTCCAGATTACAATGCTAGTATATATGGTTGAGATTTTTTTTTTTGTGCTAACGATTTCCATCTTTGGAACAAACAAAATTACTACTAATTATGGTTTCCAGTCATTCAAATGTGGAGAAAGCAGGCTGAGGAAGGAAGTTACTTCTACTACAAGTGTACACTGCTCTGCATGTATGCGGTTAGAAGATTAAACTTTCTACCCCCCACCTACGTACTATTATATTCTGTGGAACTTCCCACTTAAGGCTTTACAGCAGTATTCTCTACTATAAAGATGTGGAAAAAAAAAACATCTAAAGCTTTCACTGAGATTTCATGTATTTTCACAAAATCACTGACCTCTCCCCATCGTGGATTTATTTTCACATGGTTTGATCTACATTAAACCTTGAAAGAAAATTCAGCTTTGTACATTTGATGACATTAACCATCCTCGCTCAGCTTTGATGCTGCAGCACATCTATATATTTAAACAAGTATACAAAGAGTAAAACTCAGTAACAAGTCCCCATTTCGCTAACGATACCACGACTCAGGCCTAATAGGTCTCCTTCTGCACTGTTCCCTAGGAACACAACATCTCTTTCTTCACATGCCCTAGAGAAATGCCACCTCTCAACTGTGCGAAATCAAACCGTGTGTATCTTACAAACAACATCCCAGCAACTCTTTCCTCTGGGTCCTGTCTCTTTTGGCTTTGTCTGGTTTACACAAATCCGTATTTTATGGGATAGGAAGTATCGATTTTCAGTAGCATCAACTTTAGAATTGAATTTAGAAAGTCAGGGAACACTTGTCACAATGCTTGCTACTCTACTCAGAGAAGCAGGAGAACAGACTGTCACTTTTTTTTCTTTTTTTTTAAATTTAACTTAAGCTTACAGTGTTTGGACCCAAATTGGAAAGCTCCTTGCCATCCAAGCAGGACGGTGAGACTCTTCCCACGGGGAAGAGCCCCTCCTTGGGGCTCCCAGACCCGGTGCTTAGGCTGCCTTTCTGAGTTTCCAGAACACCCTCCACCACCACGATGACGGTGGTCACAAGGCAACCAAGGGAGCCGAGCTCCTTCCACAGCCGCGCTCCGACACGCGGGCGCACAACTCCGTGAACAGCAGCAGGGTCCCACAGCCGCCTT
>VZSC01017241.1:188574-255735 GCA_013398225.1 Steatornis caripensis
CCGTGCCGACCCCGACGGGAGCCACGGGCGTCCCCGAGGGCAGCGCGGCCGCGGAGCCGCCGGCCCCAGCCCAGCGCTGCAGCAGGCTCCAGCGGGCCCGGGGAAGGCGCCGGCGACGTCCCGAGCCCCGGACCTGGGCAGGCGGCGGAAGGGTTAAGCGGCCGGGCGGTCAGTCAGCGAGCCTCCGGGGGTGATGGCTTCGGAGGGAAGAGTCCCGCTGGCTGCGCTTTAAAGGTTTCTCCAGACAGTTTCGCATCGCTTTCGCGGAGCCCTTCAGACCCAACCTAAAGCCATTCCAGCCCCTTCCCCGAGGGACCTTGTCGCCCTGAAACCCTGCCTGCCTGCCCCGCCGAGCTGCGTGCGAGCGAGCTAAAACGGGCGGGATAAAGTCCCTGGCCCGGGCAGCGACCTGCAGAGACCCCCGGGCAGGGGAGCGCACGGGAGGGCACACGCACGGCACACACACACACACACACACACACAGAGAGCGCCGGAGTAAGACCCTACCTTGATCCATAGACCTCATGATGTGGTGGTAATGTACCAGCCTGCAGGCAGTTTCTCTCTGCATCAGGAATTTAAAAAAAAAAAAAAATCAATAGCAGAAAAAAGAAAAAAAAAAAGAAGAAAAAAAAATCTTCTTTAAACCATGTTCAACCAGTGCCGCCCAGACAGAGGGAACCCCTTTTACTCGCCTCCTCCGTAAGTGTTTGGAGGTGCAAAGAGGGATCCGAACTGGGCTGAGTTTGTTCCTGAAGTGAAGTCAGTTCTCTGCTCTGAGATGAGGGTTACTAGAGAGGGAAAGGCCACTTCCTTCCCTGCTCCGAGTGTTTATAGTCTTTGAATGCTGTAAAATAACGGGATTCCCTCACTGTTTCCTCCTGTTTATCCCAGTGCCATGGAAACCCCTGGATCGCCTCCATCTCCCAAACTGAGGGCTTTCCTGCAAACTTCACACTCAGGAATCCATGACGTCTCCCAGCTCCGGGCCAAGGCAGCTCTGCGGCTTTCTCAGTCTGCAGCACAAGCACTTAATTGTTGAGCAGAAAGTTAGAGAGCAAGAAAGAAAGAAATATGGATGATGTTAAAAATCCCAGTGTGTGCTTTTAAAACAAAACTTGCAGGCACTGCAAAGCCTTTCAAAGCAACGGGGCTTCTGTGCAGAAGTTTTCCTTCTTCCCAGCAGAGACAAGCTCGGACTGCTGCTGCTTTTACCTTTGAATAAATCATTCAGAAAACCGAAGTCCCCAGCTTATACTTACGTCTTTTAAATTCACCAGCACCCTATTAATACCCATCTTGTTACTGGCACAGGTTTTGACTTCTAATTACCACTGGCTCAATTCTTCATACAGAAGACGAAAAGAAAAAAAAAAAAATCAGTTAATTTGTTTAGTGGCATTTCACAGACCTCTCTCTGTTTCTATTTTTAGATCCATTTAGAAGAGAGAGGAGCAACCCCATGGATTTCCATTGATACACGTGGAGCTTAGCAAGAATGAAATAGCCAAGGAAGCCTCTGAAACCAAGACAACCCGTGTGTGTTTACAAGTACTATGTATAAACAGGAAAATAAAGCAAAAGAAAACAGGAAAATAAAGTCAAAGATGTCATGAACTATGTGCCGTCTCACAATGTATAGTTTTCACTAGTGTGTTAATGAGCGTCTGCCTCTTGATACCGTGCTGGGCTCCGTACCCCCATGCAACTGGACTTAGATACATTTTTTCCAGAAGAGATCGAGAGTCCACATACGTACAATGCTTCTTCGGGGATGGTGGCAGCTCTGCAGTCCCTCAGTGTTTGTGTGTAACCCCACTAAAGGTCGCGACGCACACGTTGAGCCGGGGCGGCTGCCGGGGTCAGCCGGAGCCCTGGGCAGCAGCGGGGAGTGAGTCACTGCAGCGGGACTCGGCCCGGAGCTGCACGCAGGGCTGGCTGGCACCCGCACGACGTTTCCATTTTTCACTCTCTGAGTCCCAAAATCGACTCGAAGGAGGTATCGCAATCAAACTTTCTGCTTCTTGAGTTTGTTGTCCTGCAGGCTAGCAACTGCAGGCAGGCCAGGGAAACTCAGCGCACCTCGCTTTCCTAGCCTTTGTCATTTTTGGACGTGCTGAGGCGGAAATACCTTCCCCAGCTCCACGGGCCCATTATGCAATCGGCTTCCACTGACCCCCAAAGTGTGAGGGATACCAGTCCTGGTAACCCTGCACCCCTCAGCACCCCCCGCAGTGCAGCACCGGCCTCCCCCGCAGCCACCACCAGGCGATGGCCGCGACGAGCACCCCCCTTGCAGTCCCGCTGGCTTTTAGGGAAGCCTTTTGCTCCTTGTCCCTGCAGAGGCTGAGCACCAGGACCCCCCCACTCTCCCAGCAGCGACGCCATTTGCAAGCATTGCTCTTCGCCCATTCTCTTGCAGAGATTTTCCCACCTGAGCTGCAGGCACACACACCCCAGGCTAGCCGGGAAGCACCAAAAAGCTGTGCCTGACACCTAGGCTCGANCTTGCAGCCCCGCTGGCTTTTAGGGAAGCCTTTTGCTCCTTGTCCCTGCAGAGGCTGAGCACCAGGACCCCCCCACTCTCCCAGCAGCGACGCCATTTGCAAGCATTGCTCTTCGCCCATTCTCTTGCAGAGATTTTCCCACCTGAGCTGCAGGCACACACACCCCAGGCTAGCCGGGAAGCACCAAAAAGCTGTGCCTGACACCTAGGCTCGACCTGGATGCTTTGCCCTCTCAATGGGCCACTTCGAAGGGAGCAAGATCCTGCAAAAACCCCCGTGCTCCTGCCCCGGNACACCCCAGGCTAGCCAGGAAGCACCAAAAAGCTGTGCCTGACACCTAGGCTCGACCTGGATGCTTTGCCCTCTCAATGGGCCACTTCGAAGGGAGCAAGATCCTGCAAAAACCCCCGTGCTCCTGCCCCGGCCCCACGCGGGATGGAGCTCGCCCCGCAGCAGCCAGCAGCCCCTGGCTCCTTTGCAGAGGTGTCACGCCGAAGCTAACTGGCGCGTTTGATTGCTTCACTTGATGCAAACAGCAGGTCCAAAGTTGGAACCGCTTGATTTCTGTTTTGAAACATTAAGGGGAAACTGAGGTTGCCTCTTTGCTTGGAGAGCAAAGCAATTGTTAATTAATTATTATTTTATTATTATTATTCCACCCCTAGCATCCTCACTCCTTACCGTGGCACTAACTGGTCACCCCAGCATTGTTTGTTATAATTGCACTGGGAAATACAGAGGAGAGGAGCTGGGGAAGGGACTTCAGATGAGGTGGAGCGCTAAAGCAGAGCTGGGAAGGGGCGAGCTGCAGGGGGGCTGAGGGCGAGCAGAGGGAGCAGCCAGGCGCAGGGAGGGGACACGCACACAACCTGGGGGGGCTGAGGGCACCGGGCCCTGCCAAAGGGTATCCCAGAGCGAGCGGAGAATGGGCGACCCTGACGGAAAGCTTTGCCTCCTCCCACGCTGAGCTATAATCGGGGGAGCAGTCACAGCTCGGCGGTTATGGCACACAGGTTGGCTTCCCTAGTCTGGACCGTTTAAAAATACAATGTCTTTCTTTTAATAGCTCAGTTTGATCGGCTCCCGCTAGTTCACATGACAGGGTTTTCCTAAAATATCTTCTTCCACCAAGTTTTTTCCAACTTAAAAATGCTGAATCCTGCTACCCAAATTAAACTCAGTGCAAAGCGAAAAAAAAAAAGTGAAGGAGGGCTGGCGGCTGCCTCTGGACTGCTAGCATTCCCCAAACCAGCATATGACACAACTGTAAGATTTCCAAGGCTTTTGGAGAGTTCAGCGAGAGAATCGTGTCCTCCACTGGCTGCAGCTTCCCCGCTGAGTTAAACTTTCCTGAAGGAACATTTCTCCATCTGGCTCCGGCTCCCAGCGCGTTGTGAGCATCCGCAGAGGAGAAGGGGATATAGTTCAAGTCTTATATAACTGTGCAAGCTGGATGCGGGGGCAGAGACTTTCCCTAGAAACGAGAGATTTTTATATATATATAGTTATTTTTAGCTTCCTTTTTCAAAGGAAGGCCAAATACCTCCGACTTTCCTTTGCTTTCTTATTTTGGTATCACTAAGGGATTTTATTTTTGGAGGTAAGGAGCTATTAATAGCTAATATTTTTAGTCGTTTATTCCCTCTTTAGGAAAATACTTCCTCTTCCTTTCAGGGGCACATTCTGGACCGCATCCCTACGCCCCCAGCGACAGACCCACCTCCCCACCATGCCTATGGCCCCCTCTGGGATTTACCAAGAGGATGCCCGGCTTTTGGGGACAGGGGAGGGGGTGCATCTCCTGGCCCTGGCCCTTGCCCCAGCCCTGCTCCCTGGCCCAGAGGGCAGGTTTGGAAAGTGGCGTTCTCCCCGTGAGCAGCTCAGCCCTCCTCAGCGCTGGGCTCCGAGCCGAGGAGGCCGAGCAAGGAGTTCCCTGCCTGGGAGAGGAGAGCTACGGGTGGCCGGGGAGAGCCGGCAGCAGGCCCAGGCCGTTCCGTGGGGTCGGGGGGGTCCCCGGCTTGCCCTGGCAGCTGCCCGCAGCGGGGCCACCGGGCAGGGCCGCTGCATCTCCTGCTGGAGAACGAGCGCTCCCCAGCTGGCTCTGCGCTGTTAACTGGCAATAAAAATGAAATAGTTTGTTGGCTTGGTTGGTTTTTTTTTTTTTCTGTTTAAATTTCTCGTGCTCTCCAGGAGATAAGACATCAAGGCTTCCTGAGGATGTGCTCTCAGGCCATTGGGGCAGCTGCCCGGAGTTTATCATCATAGACTTCATGGAGACATCTCTGTTTTCCACTTGCAAAACGTATTTCAGGCTCACAGCAACAATAAGTATTTTTGACAAAAGCTCCTCACCCTTCCAAAGTAAATACTGTTCTCCCCGAACCTGCCCTCGCATACAACACGCTCCCCAGTGCAACCTCGACATGTTTAAGGCGTTAAGCAGAGCTGTGCTCAAACACCAGATTTACACACTCCGGCTCCGAGTCCCAAATAGAGCCTGACAAGGACCAAACAATTCAACATGCGCAGCTCGGCCCGCTTAGGCGACACACACGGGCACCTCCCTCCATTTTCGTAACAGTCCTAGACCATCATGATGACACGTTGCCAACTCAAGCTTATTCCTGACAATGCACTTGTCTAAATAACATACTCGCTCACTCTGATTAAGCAAACTCACAATTGAGTTACAAACGGAGTGTCTGATCTTGTAACGAGCTCCACGTGGCCCAGGGAATCCATCCACATACAGCACTCCGAGGCTGGAACTAGAGCTGCTTGAATTTTTCCCATCAAAACATTTTTTTTCCAAATGAGAAGTAGCTTTTAATCTACAATGAAAATTGGTTGAAATTTCCCGGTTTTTCAACAAAACTCAATGCGAAAGGCTATTTTTTAAGTTAAAGTAGGTTTGGGTTTTTTTCCTAATAACTGGCTTTTAGTAAATGGATTCTGTTTGTGAACATTAAAAACAATTTTTAGAAGTGAAGAGGGATTTTTCATTTTACTTTTTCGTCAACAAAGGCAACCTCAGAAAACAAAACCACTAATAAAAGAGATATTGAACAAAGTGTAGAGAACATTCTTTTCTCTTCCCCCTCCCCTCGAAAATTTCCTGTAAAGGAAAAAATAAATGTCTTTCAACTCACTCGTAGAACAATAGGCCCCCACTCTCGCTGTCTTTAGTCAGGCAGCTCTTGAATTACTGTCCTCTTATGGGACCAGGAGGATGTAATTAATTCAGCTGGCCTGATACAACACCACCCTAGGCCACAATTTCCCGTTTTACCTGTCACCGTGTCTGTCCCTAGAAATCTGTAGGATTGCAGACAGACAGTCAAGCACATTTGCAAAGCTGTCGCGTAAGTTCATAACCACTCTTATATGGAGGTGCCTGACACCCTCATGCCAGGTTACACGTGAGAGAAGTACCAGATCTGTACCTGCAGCTGTAGGAAAACCTATCCTGAGCCTCCGTTTCCTGAAAACCCCGACCTGCTTTTGGTTTGGTTTGGTTTTAATTCAGGGAAATGTCAAATGGCTCAGCCTGCCCCGCAGCTGGCCCCGCAGCATCCCCCGGCCCCGCTGGCATCCCAGAACACCCCTGCACCGACCCAGTGTCCCACCGCAACTCCCACCTCGCTTCTGGGACTGAAATCACCGCTCAGATCTACCCAAGCCCCTTCAATTTTCAAAGAGTCCACGCTGATTCTCAGATAGGGAATTTTAGGGGCACAGAAAGTCATTTGCGTGACAGAGAAAACGAGGCAGCATGGCCCATTAGCTGTGACGGAAGGGATCAATCTTCCCGGGAGGCTTTTTTCACTCCCGAGCAGAAGGCAAACCTGATAATTCAGCTGAATATCCTATTCGCGATATCCACAGGGGGAAAGAAAACGGCCGAGGCTCCCCGCTGCCACCCCACCGGACCGCAGGAGCACAGGGCTGCACAGTGGCGGGGTGCGGGGGGGTCAGCCGGGAACAGCACGGGAAAGGGAAGGTGCAGGTGAATGGTGACCTTTGCAAGCGGGATTCAGACGTGACAGCTTGGCAATAAAAGCAATACATTGCTTTACTGGATGGTAAACGGCACTAGGTCTACTCCAAACCTGAAATTCACTTCGTGCGCTCTGATTGAGCAAACTTGTGCATAGAGGGATGTTTATACTGCGTGATTTATGCTTTTACCCAAACATCAAACAATGTTTTCAGGGAACACTTAAGCCCTCCAGATTGGCACTGCCTTACAAACTACTACCCATGACTAGGTTAGCAGCTCCGAGGCTTTTTGCAAATGAGCACGTAGGATAAAAATTGAACTACAACCTTTTGTTAAAAGCAAGACTAATTAAACAAGAACTCTGGAAGAGGCTGTAAAGACGTCGGTTTCTTGCCAAAGATATTTTCTCTAAGATTATAAAGCCATAGGGGTTTTTGTTTTGTTTCGTTTTCCAAGATTTTAAGCTAAAGTTCAGAAAAAAAGAAGAGACAGCCAAACACAGCAATTGCTTTCTGGAATAATTAGGAAGAACATTAGTCATGCTTGGGAGTTGGAGCTGTGTTCTCTGTGTGGGCAAGGCAAGTAAAACACACGCCTGTTTCTTTGCCTGTTACCTGTTTCTCGTAGAGCTTACGTCTCTGTAACTCCAGTCACCAGGCCATGCTTTGGGAAGAAATCTCCAACGAACAGCCGCGCGTGAGAAATGCCAATTCTTTAACTACTTAACCCTGAATTTTTAGCCCCATCAAAAGCTGTTACCTGGGAAATTCCCATTATTGGTCACACCAGGACTAGAACTGGCTCGTGAACCTCCTTCCCTTTGCATAGCACAGGAAAAAGGGGAGAGGAAGAAACTACATGTGCTGGCCAAGACCAGCCAGTGCGGATTCACAGGCGCCTGCCGGCTCAGCTGACAACAGCCCTTGTGCTGCTCCGTCCAGCGCCCCTCCCTGGGGCAGCGGAACACTGGGGATCCTTTCCTGCCTGCTCTGTTCGAGGAAGCTGGATACAACGGAGGTCCTGTCCCCTAAACTGCAGTTGTTACAACAGTACAAGGAAATAGCCGGTCACTTCTGCACGTTGCTCTCAGCTCAAAGAAGAGTTTGTGGAATGAGAACCGCATCATTAATTAATCATTATTCCCAGCTATCCAACTCCCCTTCCCCTTCCAGGGAGTTACTGTAGAGAACCAAGGTAGGAATTTGAAGGGATCCTTCTGATTGCAGATGATTATGAGCACTTTTCCCCATCTGCTCCTTTCAGGGGTGTGGGTTCAACACCCCCTAGGCACCCATGTCCATGCACCAGTGGCTTCACAGTTCTCAGCATGGACCTTCCTCCAAGTACCACATAGCAGCAAGCACCTCTCCAGGAGGGACTGGGCGGGCGTTTGCCAAGCTTTTGGCAAGAGAAAGTGCTCATGGTTTAAAGCTAGTCTGGGAAGGACTTGGCAAACCTGGACCAAGAAGGTGACTGTGAAACCCACCACGCTCACAGAACACCTGGGCTCGAGTGCCCACCCCTCTTAACTCCTGGCTTAGCTGGAGAATACAGTTGTGCTGGTGGGTAAATCCAAACCACATCAAATCAACATCACGCTGCTTTTCACTATATAAAGTGATTTTTTTCCACACGAGTTCAGCGTGAATCGCAGTTTAGAGTGATATTCTTGCGTCTAAAGACAGACTACTACCCGCTGTCAGGGCACTGGCAAAAACCCATGTATAAATAGATAGCATGAGTTTCAGCTACATTAGGACATAAGTTGGTTTATTAATAACAACACCACCACGAACTAATCCAGTTAGACACCTGTACATTAGGTTCAGGATGGAAACACTGATGCAGTCATTCACTGCATCGTATGATGGCTAAACTAAATAAAGACAATAAAGAAAGGTTATGACTGTTTTGAAAAGGTGGCTTTATCCCTTCAATATCACCGCCAGGGCAAGGGAATCTGATATTATATCCTGAACACAATTTACGATTCATTGCTGGGGCTCTGGCCACACCCGGCAGCTAATCTAGAATTTCACACATTTAATGAACTTCATACTTGAAATATGCGGTCTGTAAAATCTGATTTACACTGTTGTTAAAATAGCTGGTGTTTGAAAGAAAATATATTTTAAAGTATGTATTTGTGCACAAAGTTTGTTGTGTTTTGTTTTGTTGGGCTTTTTTTCCCTAAAAAACCCAAACCTGGTCATTAATTTACCCCAAAGCATATAAAATGTTCCCTACAGCAGAATTTCTACTGCAGTATTTCTTTCAGCACCTCAGATTTACTCACTATATTCCTTCAGGAGCAACTGCATTCAGTTACACAAAAGAGCTGAAAGCCCCCACAATGTAATTGTAGGTACTTCAGTCGCTAAGTTAACTTGACAAGCTAGCTCATGATGGAGTCCAGGGTCTATAATTAGTCCTTACCTGCCACCATCATAAAACCGCTGCATTAGGTCAGTCGTTGCTCGGGCCGTACAAGAAGTACCTTGCAATTCCAGTTCATTCAAGCGTGTTAGCTTTTTATTGGATGTTAACACCTGATACTTCCTCCAGGCTCTGGTTTTACTGAAGGCTTTGTGGCATTATGTTCTTTGGAGCTGGACTGGCAACAGGAGCTGAAAGAAAGAAGCGTAGGAACCTGTATAAATCACTGCCCTGCACGGTATCTTGACGGTGAAAGATCACAAAAGACACCTAGGCTGCTGAAGGAAATAGCTGTCATTCACACGTGAAATACAAGATGTTTCTTTCCGTCGAAGACTATTTATGGTGAACACCACACCTGTAAAAATCAGTTCCACACTTCAGTAACGAGGACTCACACGAATTAAATTCGGGCTTGAACAAAACCTGCGGACTGTGCGAGGGTGTGGATGAGCGTGAGCTGACAGCGTGCACCAGCACGGGTCTTCCACCAAGACACCAGCACAATGCACCTTCTTTTCCCCACCTGATCTTGGAAGGAATTTTCTCCTTAAGGGTTAGTGTTACAACTACCAATTTTACTTCGAAAAATTGTTTTCTGGCTCCTTTCTCCTTGTATGTAGGAAAGATAAGATGCCAAAATCTGATCAGCAGGAAGCTTGAGACTTCCTAGAAATAAAACTGGGCAGCTTTGAATGAGACTTTAGTCTATGAACGGTGGCTTCAGAAATTCTGGCACTAGTTTCAACCTAAAATGAAAACTGTCCCTTTGGTTAATTTATCTGGATGCAGCTAAAAGGCAGCAATACATCTTGATAAATAAATAAAAGGATACCAAAGATTGGAATGAGGTGTATCTGGAGAAAGCAAAACAGACGAGGGATTGATAACGTTTAACCTTGGTCTTTCAGAAATTTCTTTTTCATTTTACAGCCCAGCTGTCAGGGTGGACAAGATCCAAGTCCCTATGCCACCCTGCGAATAGTAATTGATAAATGCTTCTTTGGAGTAGCTCACAGCAGACGACGATAGCGTGTATCCTGTTTAAAACTGGTCTTCCCCTTCTCCGGGGATTTTACTTAACTTGGACAATGACAAACAGAGATAAAGGGAAGAACCAATGTTAGTTTCCGGCTCACGCTTCAGGTGAAATAATATCCTTGCTTTTGTTTAATTTTATTCACCTTCAATGTTAAAATCACTTTTCTGTTCATTATTGGTTTTGAAGTAATTCTTCCAAGCCAGAAAGAAGCCAAGATGGCATAAATAATTAAAGCTACATTAATAAACATTAAGATATAACTGCTGCAGTTACATGTTGAAATTAGATTAAGAAAAGGATCTTACGTGCAAATCAAGTGATTCGTAACTACATCTACCTGCGCAGGCAATGTGCGCACACACACGGAAATCAGGCACGAGCACTGCGAGGGGTGACACCCACAATGCTGCCTGGCGAGAATCCAGGAGGTGAACCTCGGCCGGGCAGGGCAGTGCTGAGGTTTCCTGGGGCTTGCTAACCACGAGCACAGCTCCAACAGCAAGAGCTCTCCTCGCTCACACTGCAGGCTCACGCCAAGGATGCCTTGGCAAGAGAGTGGTTAAAACGCTGGCTGCTCCTCAGTAGGGCTCTGAAATCTTACAGCCCATGGCGTGCTGGATGTCAAACATAAGGAGAACAGGATGGAGCCTAATAGAGGTGCAGCTGGAAAGCAATAAACATTTCCAGTTAACATCTCCAGGGCAAAGATCCTACCTTGTAGGGGCTGAGGGGACCGCTGGCAGTGCTGCTGCCCTCGCAGCAAGACGACGAGCTGCTTCACCGTCTGCTGTAGTCCAGAGGTCTCTCCTCAAAGGTCCTATTCCTTTAACTCTTGGAGCAAGATCAAAGGTAATAAAACATAGTAAGCATAACCCATTCCAAATCAGCGCCCTGGCCTGCCCAGGAGAGCCGATTCACAAGTGGGACTCTCCTGTCCAGAGTGACAGCCATGGCTCTGCTTGAGCTGGGACAGGATGGCAGCCACAGCGACGGCACATGCAGGACGCGGTGATTCACTGGAAACCACCGCATCGGAGAAGAGCCCCTGTCTGACAGAGGGAACGCTGATCCTTATAAACGTTTCTTTTATTCAAAACGTTAATCTCTGATTTACAAAGCGTGCCAAGTTCTGCTTCTGTGGGGAGCAGCCCTTCCCTGTCCCATAGGCTCGGCACTGAGCAGCGCTTCTTTCCATGGCAGTTACACCATCGCTGCTGGAGCAGGTAACATGCTTCATTGAGACAATTACACAGCATTTTTATAACGGTCTCACTGATGAATGGTTTGTTCTCCTTTTAAATAGGAATCCTGATCAATAGCAATTTGCATCGCTTTTTGAGAAGTCGTACGCTGGTGAAATCTGCCACTGTACAAAACGAATCCAAAGTGACATATCTGAAAAACAGAAGAGCCAGAACAGGACAGATCCGTGTCTAACAGCAAAGAAATATAACGCCTACAACAGAGCTACAACACAGCTTTTTTGGAGCAGATGTGCAACACATGAGGAAATCTACTGTCCGACGCAATCTCAAGGAGATACCCGCGTGCCCACCAAGGTGTGTGCTCCAGGAGCATTTCCAAGCTGACTAAGCAGAATCTCACAGTACAATCAATTCACCTCTACTCGTGCTCTTAATTTATCTTTTGGATAATTCTACTTTTACCCTGGTAAACAAGTTTCTGGATATGGTTAAACTACTCAGAGAGCACAAGTAATATAAAATCTGTTTCACATAAAAGGACAAATGAGAATGACTATTACCCCCATCTTTAATGCGCTAAATTCTTTTGCACAGATTGTTCTTGTTACTACTTCTTTCTGTGAGAGAATCTGAACAGCACACAATATTTCTCCTTACGTGCACAATTACAGCAAGCCAAGAGAGGGAGGCTTTAAAGTGGGAACGCAATGATTTTAAAGCCCTTTTTTCTAACCCACTCACTCTGTAACAGTTAGGTCTTAGGCCACAACGAGAGGAAGAGCAGCAGAGGGAAGGGCGTTCTTCTGAAGGCTAGATCCTGCAAGTTGCTGATCATCTATAACTTTAATTACAAGCAGCAAAAATTCAGAGATTCACCACGAAACCGAGACAGCTCCACACCACCCAGAGAGTGTAGGTCCAGGAAATGCCAGCTCGTGGCCCAAAGAAACCACAGCATCAGTTTTGATACTGACCTTAAATGTATGCTGGACCAGGATTAAGTGCTGCTAGTAACTGCTGTCACACGCTGCAAAGTTTTTCCTCACGTAACCTTTCTGCAGTTGCAGCAAAAAAGCTATGTCTGCAGCCAACTACTGCTCACACTCTCTGAAACTCGCCATTTTCACATGCAGTTGCAAAACAGCACAGATGTAATTTGGATCTGCTGTTCCAGATTTAAAATGGAAGTACGTGGCAAAGTTTTTTGATTGGGGTTTATCAATACTCCATATAATAAGGACAGTTTTTTCAAAGCCTGCAATCACACTCCCAATTCAAAACCAGACATCTGAATACTCTGTGGAATAAGTAACTTTCCTATAGGATTGACTCCAATGTTTAAGGTGAGAAGTCTAATAATCAAAGCAAGAACATTGCTGTGCACGCCGTGCTCTGCCACGGACTTTGGGTGCAGCCCGGAGATGACAGGTTCTCTCTGTCCCCGTCTCCTACCCGTGAAATGGGAACAGGAGCAGTTACCTTCCTCTAGAGAAGATTTATCATGACATTTAATGCCTTGGTAATGCAACAGACAAGAGGGAGAGTAGGCGCGCAGCTGCTATTCCTTGAGCACTCAGAAGGCAGTGGCAGAGGGCACATCGACAAGGTTTTCTTCTCTCCAAATGGTTTAAGGTAAAGAGAAGCTTCTGCATGTCTTCATACAACATATAAGGCTCAGGGCCATAGTAAGATACCCAATTACCAGCCAGCACCTATTCATTTTTTCTTTTTTTTTTTTAGAAGAAAAAAACCAGACATGCTAGGGTATAACACAACCACAATTCGAAAAACAAGGCCACTGGCATTCTTTGGTAAAGCCCAGGCTGAAAACTTATCCCAGGATGCATGATCTTCCAAAAATCTGCCAAACCCTGCAGCGTTCAAACTTCTTGTATGACCACAGCCACATGAAGAATAAAATAAAACCCCATGGAAATCTTTGACATTTCTACTATTATGCAATGTTTAGGTGAAAAAAAAATTTGCAGAAATTCTCCTTCCCTTTCCAGAGTGAGTTTAGAATAGCTTTTTTTTAATTACACATTTCACCATTAAAAAGAAACCATCCATAAATTAAAAGAACCACTAAATAGGGCTTATGTAACCCATTAAGAGTGGGAAATTGGTAACACTTGGGAGTGAAGTCTGTTACTCTAATTTCTGGAGTCTACAGCATTCATGTGATGTGTGCAAACATCACAAAAATTGTTTATTTAATATTTGCATTAACCATTTTATACAAAAAAAGTTAATCATGAAAAAGGTTAAGATGTTGGCATCTGCATCATAGAACCTAAAAGAAAAACTTTAATATACGTTTAATGATCCGAGGGATAGTTTATCACTGTTTTAAAGAGCCTCCTAGTTTATCACTGTTTTAAAGAGCCTCCTAAGCTACAGATTTACTTTATCCAATTCTATTTTGGTTTTTTGAACGTGCTTATGGCTCTGTTGTTACATTTTTGGTAGAAAATTGTCATACTGTGTTCTTAATCAATGTTATTGAAGTTTCCCCTGCAGAGAACATTCAGCAAGAACTCCTGCCTCTCCCTGCCGTTTCTGACCCAGAGCGGGGCAGCCAGCCCTAGTCCTGGGACTGCTGTTGTGCCGAGCCAGTTACTTTATCAAACATTCAAGTGATGAGAAGATTCCAAAAATAGCTGCTCCTAATGTTATTGCATCATTGCCTTTCCAAGAGGAGCATGTACGTGTTTCAAACAAATGACTTCCTCCTGCTCCACAGCAGTGGGTACCAGCAGGAACAACCACCTTCTCCCTAGCTGGGACTGCACCAGGATGATTTGACCAGAATCTTCCCGAGCGAGCCGAGCCTCTTGAATCTGAATTTACAAATTGCAGGGCTTGTTTAAAATCCTTGGGACAGCTGGGTACTCTGGGGCTAACTTGCTGCTGCCTTTTCTACAGCTAAGTGGCAGCCTGGGGCTAAGTTCCACTTGGCAGTCACAGCCTCCAGATCCTCTGGCCGGGGTGAGCCGCAGCGGTGGCAGGACAGCAGCAGGGCCACCATCCAGCCCATGCCCAGCAGCACCTTCTGGGCTCCACGGAGCTAATCCACACCATTAAACTGCAACGTCGACTTACAGAAAGCAATCTTGCAAGAAATCACTGATAAAGTGAAGGGCAGCAAAAGCTTATACCAATACTTAAAAAACCCCAACCAACCCAAAACCCCTTCTTGTTAAGACAGAAAACTGTTTATAACAAAGAAATTAATGAAGCAGGCAGGGCTACACTGATCGGCAGAAAAGTACGGATCATTTCTCGGGTATCCATTTCTCACCTAGCCAAGTTAAAGGGCCACAATGCAACTTAACCTATGTACTTACAGTTGGGTCAAAACACATCTTGGACTGATCACGCCAGGACTAACTCAAGTGCATCATAGATGGTATATACGGATGAAGTAACGAAGTTGCATAAAATTTATTTTTCCACCTTGTTTTACAACATTCCCTTTTAAGTTCTTACACATCTGCAACATATAACTCCACGGAACAATAAATAATTGGCATTCATATTTCTCTTGAATCAAGAGTATTTACACGTTGTTTAACTAGATGACAGATACAAAACATCAGCATCACAGCAAGTATCATTTTGACACCATAATCCATTTCCCCAATTAAAAATTAAATTAAATTAACATTTAATTTTTAACAATTTTAACAATTAAAAATGTTCTCAAAGGCATGTAAGTACACAAGTTGTAGTAGGCAGTAGTAATGGACCATATTAGCAAAGCTGTAGAACCCAGGATTTCATGCAAATTCAGGAGTTTATTAATTACGCAATAACTAATAATAAAAAAATAAAACAGTCCATCCAGCTCACGCTGCAGATTTTAGTGGGCACTGGACTGGCCCCCAGCAACTGCGCAGAGGAGTCAAATCCCATCCGAACAGTTGTGTGCAAACAACTTGTGACGGTGAGCTGCATGCAATAGTCATTCATATACCCTATTTCGAGCACTGCTTGTGCAAAATAAGGACTTACAATGCCTCAGATGGTGCAGCAGCTCTCTTCCAAAGGTAAAGCCAAAAGACAAGCTTTAGTGATTCACACATCTAAGCCTCTGGGGCTCTGTGACAAACAGCCCAGCTACAGCAAAATTTCCCTCAGCGGTTGCAGAGGACGAGGGAGTTTGTCACAGCATTTAATTGCGATAGTTCAGCAGACCACAGAAAAACAACGCCTTTGGTGCTGCTCAGTTTGGTCCAGCCACAGCTGTAGCTCTAGCACATAGTTCTCAACACCGAGGGGACACCGGGGTTGTCACTCATCAGTCCCCAGCTCACTTCTGCTAAGACCCTGCACAGATTCAAGCTGCTGCTGCTGAATAAAGAACACTGCATTTCAATCGCTCTATGAGCTGAACAAAACAAACGTTTGCAAAGATAAACAGGACAAGCTCTATGGAGGAAACAAATATAGAGTCAAAGAAAAAAAAAAAACCTGAAGAGGGCTGTGATACACTTGGAATTACCGCAGAGACACAAGAAGAAAACAGTGCATGTCATAAAACCTCCACGTTAACTAATCACCGCGGCAGCACAGCACAGTGTTGGCTTCCCCAAGGCAGCCATGGGAAGCGAGAGCACAGCGTGAGACACAGACCGTACCCTACAGCATCACTTGGAGCACAGTCCCGAAGCACACAAGTTATATGAACTGCTACAGTACACGAACCAGAACAAAAAAAGGGAACAGGAAGAACACTGAGAAAGGCTACAAACAAGATACTATATATAAGAAAACAGTGCTTCACTCCCAATATGCACAAATTATGAGCTTGAGGAAAGAGATTAAATTTCCAGCAGAGAATCCATTTATTCAAACGTACAGCAAGTATGAACATAAGTATTAAACTTTGCTTTTAAAAACATTTTTTATATAACTTAAGAGAAATAGATTGCAAACATAAAGTGCTAAACTTTAAAAACACAACCATCATTCCTCTTTCCTGCTGTTTGTTAGATGGTAGTTTTAATTTTCTGATTGCTTTAAAAAAATCCAGTGTATACCCAGACAGAAATTACTTCCTGGATTTACAACCTTGTGCAAAAAAACTAGCTGCAAAGGAATAAAATCCGCACCCCAAGACACAGCTAGAGATTACTATCAACTCCACTAAATACGCATTCCTTATTAAAGTTATGATTCAATAAATACAACCAAAATCACAATTCACTCCCTTTCTTGGTGTAAGCTAGTATTTTGCAAATATGGTCCACTCAGTGTAAACTGTATTGACTTCAGGAAACAGTGGATTCTACCATATACGTCTCAATATTTACATACAGTAGCATGGCACTGTTATTGTTGCAGGACATTTAACTACTAATACACACTACATAGGGAGAGGGCTTTATAAAGATGTGTACTGCGACGTGTTTGCCAACGGACAAGAGAGACTCGACTTCTCAGTCACAGGAAGTTGCCAAAAGAAATCCTTGTACTTAAATCTACTTAAATCAAATGCTGACTGGGGACTCCAGAACACCTGCATGGCCAACACTATCCAGGAGCTGCAGCACACCACGATAAAGACAACAATAAGTATCTTTTTGGCAAAGTGGCATGATTCACACAAGGCTGTTAGCCCAGCTCCCCAAAATGGGCTGTTCAGGCACTGCTCCGCAAGACAAACCACCGAGAAGTGTTGGACTTTTAGGGCCTTTCCCAACACGAACATGCAGGCAGAAATATTTATTAGTATTATTTTTAGGAAAAAAAAATTAGAAGAAAAGGCAAGAAAGGCAAATTTTCAAAACATTAGGAAGAGGTGAATACTAAGAATTATCTTTCCTTAGTCAGTAGGATGCTTCTAAAGTTGGTTGCTATTTATCAGGCTGTCAGACGAGAGTCTAATCAGAAGACTGGCACAAAGGAAAAAACAGTCTGTTAGAAAGCATCTGCTGTTCTTATTCCTGAAGGATTTTGAAACATAATTTTCTAAACCAAGAGGGTTTCCCCCACATGAAGTTACAATAAGGTCATATGGACTTGCACCTTTCACTTACCCCAAGCCACACTGCATTATGAAGCACATCCAATTTTTCCTCCAAGTCTTCTGCAACTTGCTTCCCTCATCTTTGCCATTTACTCACAAGAACCAAGAGCAAAGAAGGCAGGTCAGGTTGTGCAAAACATTCCCCAGAGCAATTACCACACATCAACCACCCAAGCCACAGCTATCTTAGATCTGAAAATTCAAGACATATCACTATGGGTCAACACAGACTCCATCTCTTTTAAAACAACACTCCAATTTTTCCAGCGATTTTCACACCAGACCTTTTAATGCAGCACTGTGCTGCTTGCGACAGTGGAATGCCTGTAGCAATAGCAGGAGAAGTTGGCAGTCCATTAAAGATGTTCCGCACAGCACAGAGTCAACCAGGGAGCTTCTGCTCCTCACACCAGCCCTGACCTGGAAGGGCTGCCTTGAGAGAGGAGGAGGAGGAGGGAGCTCAGGCTCTGGGCTCTGCCGTTCCTGGTCCCTCCACACAGCTGACCAACAATGGCGCCAAGCAGTGCCAGCTCCGATGGTGGTTTTTATGATGTGGGAATGAGACAGCAAGCAACTAATTTAGCACAGACTAAACAGCCATTAGATGAGCATGGCTGCCACTAAAAGCTCATCCACGTTTGACGTACAGACCCAATGGTAAAAGGTTCCCGTAACTCTGTCATTCTCCTGAGCAGCCTAAGTACATGTTGCTTTCCACAGTGATAATAGTGTGGGCCAAAGCTTACTATAAAAACAGGACTCGTTGAGTTTTATTTTTGAAAATTAAAAATCAGTAAGTTGGTCTGGACAAGAGCATAACGCCTTCATATGAACCCCACTCCTGCCGCTGCGATTCAGGTTTGGTTTTTAGAGAAAAGCAAGTGCAAGGCTCTCAAAAACTGCCTCCCTTCAGGGAGTGTGTCATGAATAACATCCACCTCAGCTTATTTGCAGCTCATCTTCAATTTCACCCTAACAGGAAACAGATTTCGTGTAGCTGTGAGGAGTAGCAGCTCTGTGACCTTTCCTTTCAGTCTCCAAGGATTCAAGACACGTCTGCCACATTGTCTGCAGAACAGTACGAGTCTCTTCTCACGTTGTCGACACATTTCAAGTCTGATCAACTGCAAATTTCTTTTCCAAAGAGGATTTGCTTTAGTTTAGATAATTTTGTCCTATACAAATAAATACAGAGTAAAGCTATTATGTCACCAGCTCCTTTTAACAGGAAGCACAAAAGCTAAACAAAACTGAATTTCTTCACTTTGGACTACATTTCCCTGTATTTATCAATGGCTGGATACCTCCAAAATCACTAGGGTGACCACATTTCAACTGAAGGAAAATCCCAAACACGCTCAGATTCTCCAGTGTGTGTAGATCCGACATGCTGGAGCCCCATTATGGAAACAGCATGCCATAAATCAGGAATCAGCTGTCAGCAGCATAATGCATCACCTACATCAAGGGATTTCCAAGATGTAAAAAGAATGTAACTACTTGAAACAAAAAGATAAATAATATAAAACAACATAACACAACGCAAAGAACAGCACAGATATTTTAAAAAGTAGCTTAAATTTGTCAAATGTAAATTCCAAGGTCAGTTAGCAGCTTTCAGATACTTTTATCCATGCATGAGAAACCCATCATCATCGCAGTTACATGCGTTTGACCCCAGTTAAGTTGAACAAAAGTGACAAGAACTGGATGAACTAAAAAGTGTCTCCACCCTCAAAAAAAATTCCCTTTTATCGTTAGGTTTCTGTTCACGGCAGTTGTGAAGTCTTTTTTCAATAAAGCAGCATGTAATACAGATTACCACATGATCCTTATGCAAATATCGGACGTATTTGTTATAGTAACAACTACATGAGTTTGTCTCTCAGCCATGTGCAATATTTGTCTCTGGTGTGCAAGGAGAGCAGCCCTAGGATGTAAGCTTCGAATAGCTTGGGGGAGAAAACCTTCGTCTCAGGTACTTCAGGACATAGAGGGGAAGGCAGCTCACCAGAGTGATGACAGTGACTTTCCACAAGAACGACAAAGTTGCAATGAAGTAAACATCTGTAAAAAGAAAAGAGCACAGAGTCAATGAAGATGGGAAGTACGCTCTGGGAAGAGGTGCAGAAAAGCAATTCAATCTACCATGGCTTCTTAAACAGCCTCACCTTCCCCGCATGCAAGTTCAAAGCTCATACGATACCTGGTTCCTCACTCTTCTGCCCTTCTCCTCCACAAAAGATACAGCTTTCTGCAGAGCACATTTCAGTAAGGCATGCAACTACCTCACAGGCAAGCGGCCATACGTACGCCATCTGAAAGAGGGCTATCATCTCCTAGCAATACTAAGCTTCCTTTAAATGGACTAGTCTTACGACTCCAGAAGTTGCCTTCTGCTACTTTGCTGGTAGTCCAGCAAACGCATCTCTTGACTCAGTTACAATACCTCAGAATCATTGCAAAAATAGTTGAAGCATCATTCAAAATGGACCTGATATACCCATATGCAAGAGATACAGATCTAGCCTATGGGGAAGTTACCCTCATTGTCTTCAGAGTTAGCAAAGAGCTTTATGGAAGAAGTAGTGACATCTTGTGGTTCCCGAATGAAAACTGGAACAAACCCTATGGATCTGACTTTTGCAACTAGACAGCTACTGGGAGAATCTGGAATTCTTCACCCTTTCTCCTTTAGTCAAGGAAAAGTATTAGCTCTGTTCCAGGGTAAGAGAAAAAAAAAAAAAGAAAAACACAAAACTAAACAAAAACCGCATGAAACAGCCCCCCAAAGCCACAAGTGAAGGGTCCCAATGCAGCAGATAAAATAAGGTAAGTTCTAAGAGGCAGCTACTTCACCCAGTTAGAAGACGAAATCTTTCAACCCAACAACAGAGGCTCAAAGTTTTAGTCTCAAGTTCAGTTCTCATATGGAAGTAAAGACCAGTATTACACGACAGTTGACAAACGGTGGAGCTCTGAAAGTAAGGATGAGATTCACTGAGGAGCTCATAGTTTACTGACCACCTCCTCTAGCATTTTGCTATGAGAACGAACAATAAAATGTCTTCCAGGTGCCTTCAAATCAAATAGAGCTTATTTTGGTCAGAACCACTGACACCGTAATTATGTTGGCTTCATCAACAGCCTTTAAACTCAATTCATGCCCTTACAGTCCTGCTACTACTCAGGTCATAAGCCAACTGATTTGAGAAAAGGCATTTAACCTTACCAATAAACTCATGTAAGAAGACCAGAGAAGCTATGTAGCAGGAGAGACTAAGCAACTCAGCCACTATCATGAGCCAGTGCCACGTTTGGATCGTCAACGCCACCATCAGTAACTCGGTGAGAATCAAGGACGTGAAGGAAATGGCGACAATGTGGACAAATTCAGATTCAAAGAGGAGGAGTGCTCCATACATGATGATGCTACCTGCAAGCGAATGGAACATTTGGGTATTTTATTCAAACACCAGTCTAAGCTCTAAACCCCACTGTTAGGTCTTGGAAAGGCTGAAACATAGTCATGTCTTGAGACTGTTTTTCATGAAATTTGATGAATGTAATGCCAATGAATCAGTTACTATTTAGGAGACAGAACTGATGAGAAGACAGGGAAAAGTTACAGCAGAGGTGCCCAGACTTTTATAATGTCTATCATATTCATAGACACATGGAGATAGGAAATTAATACATGCTATTTTGGCAACTGGAGATTTCTAACATCATGAAACTCTATCCTCCCAGAAAAGCAGCCGGTCACTACTCCGAAGCTAAAAGATATCAAACGCTTCTAAAGCCTACTGCATTGTTCAGTGCCCAGATGGAACCAAGGTGTTGAAAAGTTCAGTGGATACAAGTTAGCCTCTCTTTGTACTACTTCCGCCAAGATCTCTCCCCTTTATACTTCCCCCTAGAAGGAGTACACATTAAAGCACTGTTACTGATGCATTGTTTCATGCTCCTACTCTGGCTAGCCAGGGAACGCTCAAAACGCCCCGCACAGCCACCTGCACAAATAACTCATGTTAGCAGCATGAGTAATCCGCACCAACATTCATCACACTAGGCTAGTTTCAGCAGGGAAAACCTGCAAGTGACTAGAGCTCGAGCCACAAAGTTCAAATCCAGCTGTGAACTTTCCAAAATTTAGGACTGCTCAAGTTTTCGGTCAGGCTCATCTCTGCTAGCAACTAGCCCAATTGTTTGGCCTGCTGTTTTCTAGTTATTTAGCACATCAGAAGTGAGGTCATTTTAACCAAATATTGTAACCAGATAGCGGTCTTAGCTCAAGAAAAAAATCTTTCCCTCAATGCATCACCCTCTGGCTTTAGCTTTCCACCACTTGTGAGTTTTCTATAAAGCCCTGGCTTTGCCATCATATTTGTACAGCATCAGAAGATCATTATCCCTCTTGTGAGGTTCTGCCATATTAGATTTCAGAAGATAACAACAAGAGTTTTTATATCCTTGGTCTCACTCCATCTTGAGGATGGTAATATCAATTAAATAAGTAAGAATAGCTGCTTATTTTGGCACATTTGTTCTGACTCTTGTTGATAAAGGAGTTTTGGAAAACAAGAAATTTTGTCACAGAATCATATTGCCATTTTAAGCTTTATAGCTCCACGATATTTACACATTTTCCACAATTCTCTGATTAACACTTATAGAAAGTATTTGAGTTTGAGGTTACTTGATAAAAAGAGACAAGCCAAAAGAAAAGACCTTCTTAGACACAGCACCCAATTGCTACACCCACTTTTGGAAAGTGGATGTATTGTAATCAAGGCATTTGCTTAACTGTTTTAGCAGNTCTGATTAACACTTACAGAAAGTATTTGAGTTTGAGGTTACTTGATAAAAAAAGACAAGCCAAAAGAAAAGACCTTCTTAGACACAGCACCCAATTGCTACACCCACTTTTGGAAAGTGGATGTATTGTAATCAAGGCATTTGCTTAACTGTTTTAGCAGCCTAATTAGAGGGTATGGGACATGATCAAGAACCTGAGCTCTACTTTAGTCCTTCATTACAGATGGCTATGAAGTTACCAGAACTATTAACACTTCTGATAGACAGGGTTTAGATAAAATACACAAAGCTACAGACTTTGTATTTTGCATGCTGACTTAATAACCTATATAAGCTATAGGTTCAAAAACCTTCTTCAAAAGGAGGGAAGAGTCACAAGCTCTACTTTACAGATGGAGCAATCAAAGAATATAAAAAGAAAGGAACTTGCACAAAATTACAAAGGACGGTCCCAATGGGAAGAGGCACTATGTTTTGGCCTTCTACATCATTGCCTACAGTAGTTGCTGCCAATATTTAGTTTTATATAATTTCTTCCTTTGGTAATGCTGCCAACGTTTCCCGAGACAAAAAAAAAAATCATTCGTTATCCCAAGGATGCATTCCTAAATTCACTTTAAGCCTTACTTAACTTCCTGCAATACAAAAAATTAGATGTTCTGTACTCACTAAAACATCTAAAGGCACAAGCAGAAGTTGATTTCTTACCTTGATAGATGCTTATTAAGACCCATATTAAAAATGTTTTGTATGATAATGGTCGTCCCTGGGGCGAGGAGGGGGGGAAGAAAAAAAAAGACAAAGTTCCGTTGAGTTTTATGAACATTCACTTACAGATCAACCCAGCAAATAATAAAAGGGAATTTGAAGGTGATTTGGAAATAAAACAAAACAAATCAACCAACCCTGAGGTACTGTCTCTTTATTGTCATTTTTCATGATGCGCGAAGNCATTCACTTACAGCTCAACCCAGCAAATAATAAAAGGGAATTTGAAGGTGATTTGGAAATAAAACAAAACAAATCAACCAACCCTGAGGTACTGTCTCTTTATTGTCATTTTTCATGATGCGCGAAGGAGGCCTGGGACTGTGGAAGCTCACTGCATGCACAGTACAGTAAAACCTCTTCCATACTGCACACACGATTAATTCAATGCAAAGATGTCTCATGAGTTTAGTCATTGTACTGTGAAATATATGTGTATACACATATATATGAATATATTACTATTATATTTCTAGACACACACACACAAATCACCATCATATTTAAGGCAGATACTTTTTTTAAAACCTATCTCCAGGCAACACAGCCATACCAGTACAAAAACCCCCATGTTTAGACCAGGCCTAAGGATGGTTGGAGAATTAGTGGTTTATGACATAAGAGACAACATACAAGTGAAACCAGATGGAGACTTATTCAGGCTGTTGGAAAAAAAGGCTTTGCTTCTAAGAGTATCTCTTTAACAGAAATCCTTGAGGGAAAGGATCTGTTGAAGACTCAGTCCACCCTTTCCTTCAATTAAGAAAGATGTTCCCAGTCTGCATACCCCAGTTATTCAAAAAATTTTCCAGGAAAAAAAAAAAAGAACCAAAAGGAAGATTTACCTTCCTGATATTTCTATGGTAAACATCAAATAAAATTTCCTTTGTCTAAGGAGAAAGACCTGACTTTCACACTAAAGCTACAAAAATGGCACAGCAACCAAACCTTTAGATCCCTTTAGATCACTCTGAAGGCAAATTTCTATTCAGGAAAGTATGTGATAACCTCCCTCCAACAAATGAGCATATCCCTTCCCCCATCCCCTTTCCTGGCTTCAGAATAGTGCCAAATCCCCAACAATTTCTCTTTCCCCTTTATTTTGGAACAAATCGGTAATATTAAATCCTTAGAATTTCCTACAGAATGGAATTTCTATTTCCCCAGCCGTTTTTAATAAATTGCATTTCGTATAGCATTCAATAACAAACTGCCAGGAAATCTGGTTGTATCTGCTAATACAAATTTGCCTTTAAAACAATTTTTGCTTGAAAATGCATGATAAAGTTCTGTGCCTGCTGATAACATATTTGACTTTACACATTTAGAGGATTTCTAATCAAGGCAGGGACCCTGCCTTAAACCAAAACCGACAAAAGTCTCTCACACCTTAAGAAGATCTTTGTAGAGCTCAGGGTACAACATTGCAACTTCAGATTTAACATCCTTGTCCAGGACTAGAGAAAACACTGGAAACATTGTGTAAATTGTGGAGTACCTGCGGAGAAGGTAGAAGACCAGTAAATTATCTAAGGTGTTGATGAGCAAACAGAAACGCTAGTCTTCAGAAAGGAAATACAATATTCTTGAAGTGCCAATGATGTACATCTTATACTTGCAAATGGAACACACAAGAGTTTTGCATGTAGGAAAAACCTGCAGGATTTGCTTTTTGAATGGCTTTTGATTAGAAACAGTCATACACAGATGATTGGTTCAAGTATTGCAACTGGTGTTACCGGGTTATTAGCGGAGCCAAGGACAGATCCGTCCCTACCCCAAAGTTTGCTCTACGGTTCAGGCTTGATCCCGGTTTGCAGCAGAAGGCAATGGAGTTGAAGTTGCTGTTTGTTTTTTAATTGTGTACTCAAAAGTCTATAAAGTCATGGGATTACAAGTGTAATCCCATTATATTTTAGACAGGAACCAATTCGTCCTGTTAAAGAGGTTGGGTTATCTCCCCCTTTCTGACACTGTCAGGAGACGGGCACTGTCTCTCACTGCTGTGCAGGCACCAGAGCGTTAACGACTGTCCCTCTGCTTTTTACTAGGACTGGTGGAGGATGGCTTGCTTGTGTTCCGAATGTGCCAAACTGTCCTTTGGAAAGGTTTCTAGAAGTGTTTGCACCGCCTCAGTTGCTTTGCTCAGTGCAAAGGAGCAGAGAGGGGACAAGGATCACGTCCATCTTCTGAAGCAGTGTTGCGAAACACGCAGAGTAGAGACGTGCATGCTTTCCGTGTTAATTAGCCCAAATATGTTCATTATGCACAGCTTTTCCACACTATTAGTAAAAAGTGGGCTCTTACCCAATGATGAGAAAGCCTTGGTAGAGAGGAACTGAAGCAAAGTAAAATACTGATGAGAAAACAGCCTAGAAAAGAAACGAAATAAGCTTTTCAGGCATTAGGATACTGCAGTAAAAGTAACAGCTTAAAAATATGCTCTCGGTTCAAACTGGAATGTACTTGCAGTGGGTCCTCCAAATTCCTGAAATGAAGACAGAAGAATGTAATACCAATCCTTTTTATTCCTACGCAAACCTTAGATGAAAACTATTTAATAGCTTTAATAGCTGCAGAGCTGGACTTGAAAACTTTGTAATGTAATTCCATGGAGAAGAGCTTCCTCCAAAGCCCACTGGTTTGATCAAAGCTGTCCTGATGTTGTGAAGAACAGGTGCGTACTTATTTACACCTGGATGACGCCTTAACAATGTAAAAAGAGTTAACACCCACTAATACAAACTCCAAAAAGTTCAAGGTTAATTTTTCTATTTTTTTGTCAGAAGTTATAGGTTTGCTTTCTATTCTTGTTTTCAGTTGCAGAGTAAGCTAGACTGTCCCCTGAGCTTCAACCTTTTGTCTCTACCCATCCTTCTCCAACGTGTTTATTCTAAAAAGGGGAGAGGGCAGAACCAGCCCTCTCAAAAAGATCAAGTATTTTACTTTAAAAGAAAAAAAAAAATCTTTGTATTTTCAAGGAATGTATCAGTACACTATGGCATGGAAATGCAGCTCCCAAAGAGTAACCTCTGTCCTTTAACTGTAACCTTCACTCAAGTCACCACAGCTAAGAACAGAATTTGGCTCATGAACTCTTAAAATCTCTTTCAACTCTCCCTGCCAACTGGCAATTGCATTTTTGTTACAATGAGGCTCAGCACGCATGAACAATGTCAATTTTGTGACTACCAAACATGTTCCTGAGGTTCCCTTTGAAATGGAGAGGAACAGACCACCTTCACTTTGCTGCAGCAAGCTGCCCAGCACTTGGGAAGGTTAATACGTTGCTCCAGCAGCCTTCATGGCATGGCTCCTGCAAACACTTCACAGCACGCCAGATCGAGCTTTCGGTAAACCCATCGTGGTCTGAGCCAGGCCCTTCTCAGTCGCTTAACTTCAGTCTCACTATTTGAATGCTTTACTTAAAGCATGCCTAAAAAGAAGCACACTTACTCAGCAGAGACCTTAAGCATTGCCCTGCTTCAGAGTTTTAGTATTTCCTAGCATTACTAAATGACAGCAAAGACATGCTGTGTTTTCTAAGGTTTCTCCAATTTTGGAGAAGTTGCTGATGTTTGTCCAACACCAGGAACTTTCTTATGTGTTTTTACACCCAAGTAACAACCTCAAATTCCAACTCATGAAAATTTTCAGGAGAAGAAATAGTTGTATCCAAAATGAAATGCAGAACCTTTACTTTTTGATTTTGCTTTTTCACTTCTCCACTGGAAAAGCCCTTGTGACAGTTCATTTACCTGCATTGTACTGATGCACAAGCTCCTGTGGATTACAAACTGACTGAGAGCTGCAGACCGTTTGTAACTGTTCCTTCCATGCACCATTAGTAAACGACCCAGATGTTTAAATTGAGTGATAGAGAAATCAGCTGCAAGTGATGCCTGTTTTCCTTCCTGTGTACGACAGCAAGTAAAAGCATAGTGAGATCATTTGATTATTGGAAACAAAGAAATACTGTATTATTACTTAGTTATCACTGACAGAATTTCCAAGAAAATTTGCAATACATTAGGTGGGAGAGAGTATTACCTCAGCATTTCTGCCTTCCACTGCTGCTTTTAAGCAAAGAGCAAAAATATGAGGAGAATTCCCATTTGAACCCTGGCCTCCAACACTAAGCAACCCTCTGGATTATGATTCACAACACGCATGTTAACGTGACACTCATATCAAGTCAGTTTTGAACATAAATTTTCAGTCTCAAAAGTTCACTCAATTTTAATGCTTTGGCTCACTGCAAGCAGAGTCTTTTCACTGCTGCCAAATGCAGTCTTGTTGCTCCAAGCAGCTCCACATGCAGGAACCAGAGCTCTAACCCAGAGTTTGCTTTCTAAACTAATATAAAGGGTTTTTAATTGTACACGTAGGTTATATGTTATCAGAGTAATTATAACTCCAGCATTTGGAGCAACTACGTGTGATTAAAAACCCCAAAACTAACCACAATGGTCCAAATTCAGGGAATCTGCCAAGAACAAAATAATGAGCTTGAACTCTGTTAAAAAGCAATCTCCTTTCCAGCTGAATTATTTTTCATGATAATGCTGCTGGTCTGATGATTATTTTTGTGGAAGCTTCTCACTTCGCACAAATTTCCGAGGATTCATTTGAGAGTTACTTGCGAACTAGCTCCTGAATTGGCATAGGAAGTCTTATTAAACACATGGCAATCTCACCTTTCCTTCAACTCCAACACCACAGTCAGCCTCCTGAATCATGCTAACATCATTCCCTCCATCACCTGCAGGTCAGAGCACAGACAAATGACATTGGTGGGGTTGCCAAGTTGCCCTGGTTCCTTAACTACCAAAGGCATCTGCAACAGACTGTAATATTAAAAGAAACATTTAACCTTATCAACAAAAGCAAGATTTTAAGTAGAAATTGGGAATTTAAATTCTTTAAGAAGCTTTTTGAATTTTTGGGGGGGGGTAGGGGGTGGGTTTGGTTTTTTGTTTTTGTTTTGTTTTTTTTACACATGCTCAGGAATTCAAGGCATTGATCACTTTATCTGACTTGTAGGTGTACCATTATACCTACAATGCTGAAACAAAGCTCAAAGATTAACAATTTCACTTTATCTGATCAAGTTCAAGCTCTGTTTTGCAAAGATTACCACTCCAAATATTTATGAGTGGTTTGTCATTGAAGTTGCCATATGCAAAATTTCATCTTAATCATCTCACAAAAACACTGTTCTCTAACTCAGCATTTCCAGGTGTTATGAGATGACACAGTACTGTTCACTCAAAAGAAGATATAATAAAGACACCACCCTACATGGTCACTCCTCTCTAATTAGTCCCTTACCTACTGCACAGGTGAGTTTGCCGGTCCTTTCCTGGAGCAATCGCACGATCTGGGCCTTCTGCGTTGGAGCGCATCTGCAGCACACGACAGCAGGGCACTGGCAAGCCAGCTCCATGAACTCATACTCATAGTATTTCAGACACACCTAATTTACAGAGATCAGAAGCGTCACTGATGTTTGTGCTATGAAAGTTTCTTTAAGGAAAAAAAAAAGAAAAAATCCTAGTTCAGTCACAGCGTTTTGGGGCTGTTCCTGAATAGCCTGAGGCATTTGGAGCCTACCTCCAGCGAGTCACCAGAAATAACAAGAGCACAGTCGTGTTTCCGGCGGAAGGCATTCAGCTCTAGATGGGCTTCTCCACGGTTAGTCACCTGGGGAAAAAGATGGCAGCTGAGGAACGGTTTGCTTCACTGGGGTGAGAAAACAAACAAGTCTCAGAGAGAGAAAAAGTATCATCAAGTTATTCACAGCACAGAGTCAGATAAACAAAAGCTCAGGGGACAGAAAGCTAAGTCAAAAGAATAAAAATATTCTGGGTCTACTACTGGAAAACAGTTGTGATCTCAGCACCTCGTGTCCCAGAATTTGGGGTCCCAAACAAGTCTTGAGAGAGGAGTACACGGGTGTTACTCACTAGTCTGAATATATGGATGTCCTGTGTCCGTGTCACCAAATGTGCGTTCTTGGCTGTACATGTGGCTGTCTCTAACTTATCCCCTGTCAGCATCCACACCTAAAATCCAAATATTTAATGGTTAAATACAAAACTTAACAATCATGGCTGCATGACTTCTAGAAGTACCACCTGCCAGTTCAGGCCTATGAAAGGACTGTTAGAACACATACACAAATTATTTTTCTAAAAAAGCCCTATTTTAAAACATACAAGAACATTCTCACAGATGAAACAAAGCAAAGCTTTTAAAAAGAGGCTGAAACACATAAGAACTTACAAACTATGTATAACATTTTTCCCACCTGCAATATTTAAAGAGTCTGCTGATAAACTCACAAAATGCAAGCTAAAGAATGTGTACGCGTGTGTTAATGTGTCCCACCCCAGCTATTTCTCGTACGCTGAAATAAGCGGGCCTTGCTGCAGAAACATCCCTCATGGCCCTGCCTGAAATGTGGATGATGCAACTGGGGTTAGCTCACTGCTGATGTGTGCGTCTGGAACAGACTAAATTGGTTGGGTGGTTTTTTTTTGTTTTGGGGGTTTTTTTAAGTTTTTTTTTTTTAATATACACTGCTCCTTTCATTTTGTGCTGGTGAGGGAGGGCATAAGAAAGCAATGTCAGCAGCCGTACTCAGCAGCAACATCCTGTTATAATCTGGCAGGGAACTCCCTCAATAGCGTAAATATATCGGAGTTTGTTTTTTCCACTGGTGTTTTTATTCTTTTAAGACATCGCCCCAAAATACTTAACGAAACTTTAAAAAAAAATGACAAAACACAAAACCCCAAAGATGCATGAAGACTCACTTATTTGTTTAAAATTGTAGTTTAAAATTTTTTAAATTTGTTTAAAATCTTGGAAAAATACTTGATTTTAACAAGACAGTCCCTGCAATCAACGACATGACTGCCTTCACTCTTGATTTACTTCTTGCATGCAATACCCTAACGAACATACCACTGCAAGGAGGGCTCAGAAGTGCCACGCTCGCTGTGCAACAGCACGCTCCACACCCCCACACTGAGTCCAGCCAAGGTGAAGAGAAAAAATGAAACCGCTTTGGAATAACTATTCGGGACTACGCCGCAGGGGATGAAAGCCACAGTGATGCTAAGGAGATTTGTCTGATTTTGCTCATCTCACTGTTCTGCTGAAGTCCCTGCTATTTACAGGGATGGCTCAAAACAGAAAGCACTTTTGGAAGCCTGTCCCAAGCCTTGAATTCCACTTCCTACCTAAATCCCAAACACGCAGCCCTGCTTTGGTTTCACAGCACGGCTCAAGATTTTTGCTCACTTTGTTACTTAAAGCAGAGAAACCACAACCAGAAACTTTTACCCACTTTTCTCGTCCAAATCTGAACGTTTAGTCCATTATGTTTTTTCCCTTTCCAAGCCCGGGATCTGACCGGCAAGTTTTCAGAGAGAGAAACTAAGCAGGCATCACACCGGTTTCTTCACCGCCGAGCACAGCTCAAGCCGTAGGTGCCTGAGCCTTACGTGCTGGAGCCCAGAAAAGGGGAAAAATTAAACCCAGTCCCCGATTCCCTTGGCTCAGACCCCCTCTAGTGGCTACCGAAAACATGTGTATTCACAGCCCAGGGCTGCAACCCCAGCACAGGAGTTTATTCACCAGAGACCAAACACACCCAAACTGGTCTTACTTCATGCAACCACCCGAAAGAAACAATTGCCCAAGTCTCCTGTAGCTACTCTCCTGCCTATGCACTCGGTTTCTCTGCTGAACGAGCCAGATCATATTGGGGAAGAAAAGCACAAAAGGTGACATGTTTTCACGTGTTTAGTTAACATTTACCACTTCCAGCACGTTCTGTCCCCAAAGCAAGGTTTAAAACGCATTGGCCAGCCCCACTGTTGCCCCTCACGAAGGGCACCTGGTGAAATGGTCACCTTTACAAGGCCCCAGACTGTGTTAATTTACTGTCTGTAGGACAGTGCCACATACTCCGGAAGGTCTAGGTGTTCCTGCTAGGAGTAACATTGGGTTAGGCAGACCTTAATGCCGGCATTTCTCAGCGTCTCTAGAGTGGGTCTGACGTCCGTCTGCAGCTGATCCTCCACACCGGTGAGACACAGCAGCTCCATCTCCATTTCCAGGCTCTCGATGACTGTGGCTACCTTCAGGGAGCGGTCGTGCACGCTTAGCTTTGCCTGGACGTAGCGTGCCTGAGGACAAAGCAGACAGTCACTCGTACAGCCAGCCGGCATTTTTGTGGAATACAAGGTTAACCAGCATGAGGGTTAACCAGTTAACCTCCCTGTGTTAACTGTCATTCAGGGATGTCACCTGTAATGGTTTGCAAACACGAGGTGCGTGTTACAGAATAAGGTGGAAAATATTTCAGGAAGTTTTTGTTGTTTTGCTCCCGCCCTGTGCCAGCCGGGCACACAGCATGTCCTTGTGCACACAAATGCGCAGCAGCTGCTGAAGTGACGTCTGCAGAAAGCCTGGAGCGACTCCCTCGCACCACAGGTCTAACCATGGCTTTTGCAACAAACAAATAAGGGCAAGAGAGAATCCTAAACCTTTCCACCGTCTCATCTCTGCGTTTAACTGAACAGTTCTCCTTAACGTTTTGCCTGCCTAGGATAAGCAAATTAGTGCTGTGTGTAGAGACTCATCTAACAAACGCCACACTTGAAGCCTGTGTTTCCATTCCATGAAGCTCGGCTGGGTTATATTCTGGTTGGTTGTAGCTTGCCTGGATGGGGGAATGCCATACTGGTAATTGAAAGCCAACACATTTCCCCACACAAACACAACTTGTCTGACAAATGATGAATATTTGCAGAATTTATAACCACAAAAGACTGTAAAGCAGGATTCAGGAACTGTTTTGGAGGGTCCTGGCTGGGATCCAATTTCATACATATCACTTAAAAAGCCACTTTGATTAAAAGAACAGCAAGACATTGAAGAATGACAATTCTAACAGAAGGAGTAGGGAGATGAGAGGCGGCATTATCATGAGCGGTCTGTGAGAATCACTTCAGTGACTGTTTGTTTAAAAACAAAGGGGAAAAAAAACAAATAAAAACTTACTTCAAAGTCTTGATACTGCTCTTCCGTCAGAGACTTCTTGGCTACGACAAGAACCCTCAGGCCTTCCCGAGCCATGTTACCACACTGGAAAGAAGTATCACATTGTAAACCATAAACTGCATCTCAAGTAAGATGATTTATGCACAGCGTTGCAGAGATGGCAATGTAAGATAGCAGGTTAAGAAAATAACCGTCCCATTTGAGCAACCCCAGTGAGTCTGTAACATCTGATAAAGTGCATGATAAACCTAAGAGGAAAAAAGAAGATCTGCAATATTTTGTAATCTATCCCAGTGATCAGAAACAAAAATGTTCTCTCTGCTATACCAGTGTGGCAAAAACAACCCCATTGATTTCTTTTTCTCTGTCTAAGTAAAAGGACACAAGCCTTTGATTTGTCGACTTCTTTGGCCATAAACTCTTTAAAATAAGACCAAGGTATTATTATTTATTTGAACACTGGAGTCTGGGGGTGGGGAGAGTCAGTAACTGAAACTACTGCTATGAACTCTGTGTCAACATTACTACTAACCTGACAAACATATCCCAGTACAAAGCTGCCAAATGTAGTTTTGAAATTAGACCTTTCAGTCTAAAATAAATCCAGATACAGGATCGAGCCCAGGACAAATTTGGTGATCAAGTGGCAATCAGTACTGAGCAAAATCCATTTTATTTACAGGACATACTCTGCACTACATACGTTGAACTCGCCACCCAAGTTCCTTGTTACTGCATATAATATTTGGCTGAACACTAATATAATGAATTGCCAAGACCAGTGATCTTCTGGGCTCACAGATATTTTAGCGTTCATGTCCACTCTATCACATTGACAAGCTTTGTTACGCCTTGCCCCGGAAGGAGAAAAGCACTCGCATGAGAAACCCTCCGTATGTGGGAGAGACAGCCCCATACCTCCTCTTCCAGCCAGTCGTTGTACTGCACGATCCCAGCCATCACCACATCGGCTCCCTTCATATAGAAGGTAATCTCTCCTGTTGATTCATCCTGCAGATAAGAAACAGAAGAGTTTAAGTTGGGCCAGTAGCAGCATTATTTAGACTGGCCTCAGCAAGCTAAGTGATGAGTTTTCTGCACAACAGTCACAAAAATGTCTGCACTGGGTCAGGCTGAAGGTCCATGTGGCTCAGCATCTTGTCTCAGGGCCAAAAGGAGATGCCTATTCAATTGCAACTTAGTTACGCACAAACAGGAATTAATACTTTAGACAAGGATGATCAGCTTTTTAATTGGCAACGTGTGATTTCCGTGCAGACGCATCTCAGTCCCGACTGCGTGTGCCTTTGGAATAACCTCTAGCCCTCATCCTGAAAATTTATTTCATACTTACCTGAAACAATAAAACAGATGCTCAAAGCTTAACAGAGTAAAAATCACTCTAATTTACCCCCTTTGTTACATTATATGGCATGAGCATAATTAAAGTTTATGCTTGCCACAGAAAGGTTAGATTGCTGCCTGCCTTATCTGATCCAAGTAATTTGTAGGCTGCAAGCAAAGCGTATTTACATCACCACAAATTAAAAAAATCCCTTCTAACCAGGCAGATACCCAAGGAGGTCACAGCTATTAGTATTACAAGCTAATGGAAACCCTGGCAATTCCCTCAAAGGAGACAAAACAATGAGCGAGGAACAAACTGCTCTGTAAACCAAGACAGCCACCAGGGATAGGAAGAAAATAAACTTTACACAGAAAAACAAAAAGCTCAGGGAGGTCTGGAAATAGACAGCTGTGAATGAAGGGGGGGGAGTACTTTACAAAAAAAAGAGATTAAAGAAAAGCACAGCAGACACTTTTTTATTCTTGCACTATTTAAGATACATGTCAATCTGTTCTGCCATTACAGAAACTAGTGGTGAAGGTTCTCACGCAAGAAGAGTTTGAGCCAGTAGGTAAAAGCCTAACGTCTTGTGGCACGGGCAAAACAAGAGTTTACATCCATAGCAAAAAAAACCCAAGCAAGCAGCACCTGATGTGGATACTAAAAACACAACAAAGAGAAGAGTCTTTGCCAGGGAAACTAAGAAGTAGCCAAGGATACCAAAGCAACTCTACTGAGCATTTTTGCCAAGCTCACAGAGATACTCACAAGGAAGATTCTTATAATGAAGCTTAAGCATGGTTTTCAATGTCCTGAAATGTCTAGTCTTCATATACCGATACCCAGACATCCCACATCCCCCAAGTAAAATGAGTGCCACTACCAAAACAACTGGAATCTGCTTAAATAAAACACAATGCTTTTGGCAGTAGCCAAAGGTAAAGGTTTATCTATTAAATTATTTGATTAAAAAGTGTCTAACAACATCTCTGTAGGAAACTGAATAAAGACTCCACTTCCCGTGCTGTAGAACTGGCTTAAGATAGTTTAGATTTTTTGTCCAATATAAATACTGTATCAGCTATCTCCTTGCATTAGTCATTTCCTCTCACCGAGTTCAATAGGAGGTTAGTGCGTTCTCATATTATGGTAAGATCACACTATAAATCTACACAGAGATTTGCCAGTTATATTGTTTTGGAGAGGCATCTTTTTCCATCGTGGTCTGCCTCTGGCCACGGTTCAAAGGCTTCTTTCAATTCCAGATATGACAATAGCACTATCTTTGCTTTACAACAAAGATCATTCCACATGGGTAAGGGGAAAAAAAAAAAAACACAAAGAAAAAGAAGAATGGAAAATATTGTGGTCAAACAAGCAGGCCTTCTTTCAAGAAGAAGATAAGTCAGTAAACAGTACAGTGAAGAGTGGCTGCTTTGGTATAAAAGACTTCTTAGAACTGAAATAATCACCTACAGAAATAACAGTTGACCCCAAGTAAACAAGCAGATGTTGCAAAAATACCCCAAACGAGGCAACATCTGCTACTTGTTTTCAATATTAACTACTACTTTATTTACTAAAAGTTATGTGTTGGAGGAGATGTCTTTATAGGAGCTGGAGCGGACAGGACCAGCAGGGGAGACGGGCGTCTCTGCCAAGGATTTCAGTAACAGCATTACTGAGCTGGACGCATGAAGCACTTGCTGAAACTCTATACCCAGATTGTACAGGAAGCCTGGCAAGACGATCGCAATGGCTCGTGCTAGCCGAAAAAACCTGCGGTTTATAAGAATGGGCAATATCTGTACAGTTGAGCAGAAAATATTACTGTTTGAATTCTACTCACTACAGCTCTGAGTGAAGTTTCATTCTGCAGCCTCTCCCTCCCCAGCTGCTCACCGCATCTGTTGTCTTCTGGATACTTCACGCCACTTTCCCTCCCTTTATTTCTGTTTTTTAAACAAGCAGCACAGTTTCAGAAGATACACTGAAGCGGTAAACACCTTGCAAGTCGTGGATCAAAATCAAATGGAGTGCCTACACAGGCATACATGTATATTTAATAAAAGAAAAATTTACTTGAGAACTACCTATTTATAAACTCTTCTTTTTTTTTTTTAAATGAAAATTAAAACTCTGCTTGAACATATTATTTTGGAATATACAGGAATGTGACAAAGTAATAACCAAGCAGCCAGCATCTGCTACTCAAAACCTACTCTGCATAGGGTATACAGGGAGCTGATTTTAGTGGCTTAGCAGCAGCTCAGTGGCAGTAAAATAAAGACACTCAATGAACAAGCACAACAGAGTTGTTCAGTGCTTCTACTGACAGAATTTAGCCAGGATCTGGGCCTGATGTTGCTTACATCAACCACCAGTGGGAGTTTTGCTGGTTTTGGCAGCACTAATATTCCAAATACAGAAATACCATATAGAAACCTTTTTCTTCCTAAAATGGGAGAATATAGATAATAGATAATTTAAAAGGAATAAGCTTCAAACCAAAGAGGAAAAAAAGAGGACTCCTTGCCCCTTAGATGTGAAAATTTCAGAGCACCCACTTTCTGCTGAGCATACAAATGCGATTTAATGAAATGTACCCTGGCTTTGATGGTTAGCCCACTTCTTATACCTTTAATAAAACAGCACTTCATCAAAAGTTTGCACTTACAGTACGCAATGGGGAGGGAGGCTGTTTACTTTATTGCTAATATTTTTATTCTAAATCTTGAAAAGGTTGCCTGAACTCTCCACATCATTTTCACTATAAAAATAATTAATCTGAAGAATTTACTCTTGCTGTATTTAAACAGATATGCACTACACTTGTTGCAGCTACTCCACGAAGCACGAGACATTCAGGAACACTGACGACCCATAGGACTGTGTACCTTCAAAGGCATTCAGTCTCTCCAGATTCGCAGATTTAACACACTGATTACTTTGTACAAGCTCAGCCTATCAGCCCACTTCAACTAACATTCCTGCCCTTGAGCATGTTTTAATATTCCAAAGTCTGGAACAACTTGAAATACAAATTTGTCCCCCCTACACCATACTGTAGTGTGTGATCCAGAATTTGAAAGTAGTTCCTTGAGCAACAGGAGTTCCAGGTCCAAAATACTCAGATGGGATAACACAAATACCGCCATTAGCATGAGCTTTAACAATTTTCAGTCTGCACTAACCACAGCTTGTCCTTCATGGGTTTGTGAAATAATTATAGGCACATACTACAGTTCCATCTTTATCACCAAATCTCTTGGTAACAGGAATACTGAAGTTCTCTGTCCTATTTGCTATTGTTGAATACAACCACCGCATTGCTCCATTTTACATCATCCCTTCACGGTGTCGTTTCTGACAGGGGCTGTGTCCTTCCAGGGGTCCAGAGGAGTTGAGGTTTGTGAAGTTACCAAACATCAGTCAATAAAGCAAACCAAATTAACCTGCTATTGATGAGGCCCACGTGTGCAATACTGATCCTGACTGCTTCTAACTAAAAACAAAGGCTACTCCTCCTACTGTTGCAACTTAAAATACATGAGGTAGAAGGTATTTTTACACCCTATTTCCAAATACCCCAAAATAAACATGCAGCAACTCAGTTTTACCACAAAGTAAATGGAGGGGGAAAAAGAAGGAAAAATAAAAAAGAACTCCCCCCCCCCAATCTTCCTTATTCTCCCCGCCCTAAATAACAAAGCTGCGGATCCCATGAAATGATACAACAAATCGTATCTCGCCCTGGATTATAGGTTTCATATTCAAGTTTTAGATTCCTGGTACCAATTATCTGTCTGTACTCTCAGTAAGAAATAACAAGGATGTTTTAATTATCTCCAAAAGAAATATTCAAACTGCTTCACCTTGTTTGCTTCGCAAGTGGAAATGCCTTACCATAGCTGGGTTTGTTTATCTTACTAACATTGATTCTCCAACACTATCTTGACAACTAATGATGATAATGGTGACAACTGTTTTTAACACCCACTTTCTTCTTCTTTCTTTTTAAGGTAAGTTTTTCCCTAAGAGTCTGATCTGATATTGTATTTGTATAAAACCACAAAGTTATGCATACAATTTCAGCTGGGCTTGTATGTAGCATGCGCAGTGCCTGCTGCTGCTGATAAAGGCCCTTGCACAAACTCACCCTTTTACTTCAACTCAGCTATTTTCAAACCCTGCTCATGACACAGTATTCTCGGCATGGCTGTGGGCTCTGTTAAACAGCTTAAAAAAAAAAAAATCTCCACAGTTCCCTGCAGCTACAAGTACCTCCTCCTGCCATGCTGTACTTCCACGGGGTCCGAGAGGAGTTTTGATGCCTGGCACAGATCTGGGGAGCACTGCCACAAAAACACTAACAGTACCCTAAAGTCATTTGATGTGGTGTCCGGTCAGGATCTGCTCCCTTGCTCCCACTTGCAGCCATGTCCATCATCCTCTGCTGTACAATCAAAACTGTTTTGGAGATGCAGCATAAGCCAGACCTGTGAATCTGCTCAGATTCTTGCTCCTGGTTGACCCTGAGGGGGGAAAGCGCTTGTGACCTGGGTTGACTTACAGCCCCAGTCCACCGTATAAGCTCCCCAGCTCTGCCAGCATGACGGATATGACGGGAAGGGCAGGAGCTTTTGGACGGATGAAAAGACAGCGCCAGGGAGGCTTCAAAGTCAGCTCAAGCTTCCCTGGGATGCTGCTGGTGCCTGCTGGAGAGAGCAGTCCTGCCCTTACCAAACTCCTCTTCCTCCTCGCTGTGTCAGCCACTGTGGGTGGGGACACAGAATTTGGGTCCCAGGAGACAGAGTAACTGTCACTATTTCTTTTGCTGGCAGTTCTGCCTTCAAGATTTCCTGAAACAGCAGCTTTACCTGAGAGATAACATAGCATCTCTGCTGGTTATCAAAGCTGCTGAGCCTTGATTCAGCATACACACACACACAGAGCCAAAACACTCAGATTTTAGCTCTCTTATGTCCCACCAGTCCCTCCTATGTCTCCTTCCACCTTGCACACTTGTAGCAAAAATCCTCTTGGAAAGTTTTCCAGCATCCCCAGGGCCCTTGGTTTCACAGTTAGAGAGAAATACTTGAGCTCTCTCTCCCTTCGTAGCACCATCCTGGAGGCCCTGTTGCATCACTGAGGAGGTACTTCCACGGCTGGTGGCAGTGCTGGGTGAGCGCCTGGCTGGACACCCATCTCCAACCTGACATTGCCTCCAGTGATGTGTGCACATAACTACACAGAGGAGTTGTACGGCAGAAACCCACCCCAGAGCACATCACAAATTAAAAACGTGAGCAGGAAGGAGCAGCCACAGAAAGCTGGAGCTGTGGAGGACACACACCCACCAAGTGCCGGAAGCTTGGGCTCCTTTCTTATTTTGAGCAAGATCAATAAACTAAAGATGTCCCAGGGCACTACAGCACTCGCTGCCAAATATGGCCAAGGAACAGGTTGTATCACTAACCAAACCCGAAACAGAGAACCAGCTTATAGCCTGAGGAAGGAGACACTGCAAAACTCAGCCAGGAAGAACAGCAGAGCTGAGAGCAAACGGTTTATATGTTTCGTGTTGCGTTAGCAGCAGACTCACAAATACGCAAGAGCTTACCCGAACGATGATCCCCATGCGCTTGCTCTCATAAGTGAAGGGGAAGATCTGGAGGATGGTGAAGTTCAGGATGTGGCCACCCGGTGTCCTCAGCTGCACGGAGGACTGGTCTCTGCCCACCAGCGTTAAACCCACGCTCTCGGTCCACTGCACCAGGGCCACCTGAGAGGAGAAGGCGAGGGTGAGGGCGGCCAACCCACGGCAAACCTCCCCTGAGGGGGCAGCGGGTGGGGGCTGCAAAGAAGTTCATTAGTCATTAATGGTGCTGCAGAGGGGACCCGTTCATATAGGCAGGTGCTCCTACATGGCTCTTTCTAGTGGGCTCTTCCTGACGTTACCAGCTTACTAACAATATTTTCGGGATTTGAGCAGCCCAGCTCCTGTGTGATTCAGCGCCAGGCTGTCCTAGAGTCTCGGCAGGAGGTGGTCAGCTCCCTGCCTTCCACTGCCACATCCTGAAGGACAACCCTTCAGCAAGGACAGGCAGGGGTACCCTCCACCGAGGCCCGGGGTGCCCAGACCTCTGTGCACATCAGGTAAATCTCTTTACAAACACTTACTTTTTGAATGTGTATTTCCCAGTTTGCTGTTTATAAAAATCAAGAATTCAAAACTGTGCATTCACCTTGGATTTCCAATATCAAAGCCAGAAACACTAATGCAGAGCACACTAAAAATTTATATTAAAAAACCCATACAAACAAAAGGAGCTCTGTGTTATACTCTATCTGTTTGGTAGCAACAATTCATCAGCAACTTTGAACCCCTGTACTGATCAGCGAGGCAGCTGAAGGCTGGCTCACAGACACACCTTAGCAGAGAGCCTCTTCCCCCGAAACAAAATAAAAACCCCAAAACAGACCCCAGATTCTTCAAGGCACACACCAGAAATCATTTAATAGAACTTATGTGGCTCTCATTTTGATTGCAGCTTCTAGTATTTAAGGACCTACAACAGTGAATTCTTTACAAGCTTTCACTAGGTTAAAACCAGAGTCATGACAGAGGACCAAAGCCTTTATTTTCCTTCCCTGATGATCCCCCCAGAATCCTCACCTCAGCTGATGCATCCATCTAAGACAGAGCCTGCCAAGGTATGGAGGTTTAACTCTAGAAGCTGTCTTAGCAGTAACGATGGGAGCACCAGCTGACGTGAGCCCATGTATCACCGGCCTCCAGAAAGGAGCAAGGGATACTTTCCCCAAAGAGACACAAAATACTGGAAGTATTTTACAGTGACATTTTCAAAGGCATGAGAGTGCTGGGCACATGGCTGCTGCCGACTTGGAAGGTTAATTATCCCTTGAGTCTTTCAGTTTCTACCTTTACTGCCTTATGTGACCACAAATATCTTAGACAAAAATGGAATTTATTTATTTTGGGAAATCACATACATGAGATATAGATAAAAATGGAATCTATAAATACTTGCATTAAGTCAAGATTTTACTAGATGAATTGATACAATTGGGTCTAATTGGAGAATCTTTTGTGAACTCAGCTCCCTTTCATCCACAATTAAGCTTAAAAGACAAACTAAAATAAGCTTTACTTTCATAAAGTAGCCTTAAACCGCCAGATTAAAAAAATGAGTTGAGTTGGCTTTGCCTTGAAAGATCTTTAAATCAATTTGAATCAATATTTGTTTTAATATTGGCAAGTTTTTGCAGGCTTATTCCCAAAGATTACAATGCATCAAAGGCTCTTTCAAGCTTATCTTTTTCCAAAGTTTCTTCAAGCCATCCTTACTGCATTAAAGTGTGCAGTTAGATACTACTCCTAACAGTCCCTCCCAGAGCAGAGATGGAGCTTGCATTTCTGATACTCTGGTTAATAAATAATTATCGAGAATTTTTCACTGCATGATGTTACACAATGTTCAGCGTGCACTGTGCTGGCTGTTGATTTGCCCATGTTCGTAAGCTGCAAATGTCTGGAGATAGAAATTTCTGCTTCCAGCTCAGCCTGTTAAAGCATCTCCTTTGCCATTTTCTTTCACAGACACCTCCTCGCTCCTTCCCTGCCAGTGTCTTACTTAAATCCTATGTCAGGAAAAGCCTTGCACAAAGGAACAAATGGATGAGCAGCACGTCAGCAGTGCTACGTCATGCACATTACACGCTTCAAACTAACTGCATTGCTTTGCACAACGTCAGTCATTTCAGATGGCCCTGAGACTACAAAAAGGTACATCAATGGAAGGGGAAGAATAACAAAAGAAATTCTCCTTTTCCATGCTGCTCCCAAGCAGGCAAGGGTCCTGTCAGCCCTTAATGGCCCTCCAGGTGAACCACATTCAGTACCAGAGGGGAAACAGGGCTGACCCCTTTCAACATGCCACTTCCCAGCCTCTATAGTACTTAATGAATAATTACTGAGAGAGAAAGTGATATAATTTTGAAGTGTTCCTATCAGATGTACTAAAAGCATTGAAATTACTGTCCCCATTCAACAGCCAACACAATGGGCCCAGCCTCTGGGAAGTGCCGCAGCATCAGCGGCCAACACCAACAGCAACAAAAGCACCGATAGCTCTTCTGGTAGGGTCTGGGCGCCTTGGGATGGGCAGCACGTTCCCAGCGGTGTGAGACAGATGAGGTTTACTCTGCGTCATGCAAACAGGTAACAGAGACACTCTCAGTCACAGCAAAAAGATGAGAAACATTCAAGAAGATTAAATGCAGGAGATTTGAGCAGGCTTGAAACTCCTCATACACCTTCAAGAGAACACATGCTCACTGATGAGGAGAAATCAATAAAGTCACTGACTGCACTCCAGGAGCTTGCAGCTCTATCCAGGCCAAGTCAGATACAGATCTGAGCATTACAAAGCAGAGCAGCTACAGCAGCTCAGTACACTATCCCCCAAACTTTGCTCTTTCTGACAATTAAATTACCCAAGCCACCACTGAAGTGGATATTGACTAATAAATTTCATTCTAAAGAGACAAATTGATCCTTCTGTGCCATGAGTTGCTCTACAAACGTCCCATTTAGGGTTGCCTAGGCAGACAGACAACAGGCAGAAACCAATTGATCGGTGCACCCTTTCATGTCCTGGCAGCTGCGATGGGTTGTCAGGGTTAAAGACTGTTTGCCCAGGAATCCCAGGCACTCTTATCTCTGATCAGATTGTATCTATTTCATTTCCCCTGTTAGTTACTGTATGGCTACAACTGACACGCTCAGAGAGCCCCAAGGCTGTAACCAATACCTGAATAAAGATACTTCAAGACTTCTAAATGGTAGCATGCACAGGAAACAAATTTAGGAAATCCTGCTTTCTGTTACAGGAAATGAATCCTATGCCAACTGGTAGAAATTACCGTTGCTGTTAAAGTAAAGAGAATACAAGTTTTTGTACTCATTTCATAAACTGACCTTCCTTGCCATGGCAATATTTTATTGAGATAGGATTTCAAAGGCTGGCTTTAACAGGAGTCCAAAGCCATTGCCCTACAGCGAATGTTATTTAGCAGCATCGTTCTCTTCTCAAGGACTTGACTTGTGCTGATCCTGCATTTTGTACCATCTAGTATGACACACAGAGAGCATGTCTAAACAATATTTGTATATCTAAGACCTACAGACAAGATTTCCCCAGTGCAGCAAAGCATATCTGATTTCTGAACCCGCTGTAATTGTCTACTTAAGGTATCACAAGAAAGGAAAAAAGAATTTAAACAATAATCTTGGAAGGATTAGTTATCATGCTATAGCAAAACAAACAAATAATAATCCCTTGGGTATTTGAGACAAATTGCTGCATAAATATTTTAAAGACAGAACAGTATAAAGCGAAAACGGAAAAGAAAAATCACTACTTCACTATACCACAGTACATACGTAAACAAACAAGAGGATCTGTGCAAAAATAGCCAGTAAACGCTTTAAGGAAAAAAACAACCCACAACTTAAATGTAGACCACAAAAATTACCATCTGGAAATCATTCAGAACTTGTTTCAATTCAAAGGCAGTTGATTTCTGTAAAGCTGTCTTTATGGGGGAGAGCAACACATTAGAAGAGAAAACCAGGTAAGCAAACATCGACCTAGATTATATGGTGGGAGAGGACACACACACACACTGCTCACCAGCTCCAATGCCAGGGAGGAGTAGGTGCCTGTTGTCACTGTAGGCGAATCAATGGAAGAGAGGGGGGGGAAAAAAAGCAAAGAAGCTTTTGTATAATACAGACAGGTACACATCATATGAAATGAATGAATTGCCTACTTGGGAAGAAAAACACTATAGGTAATATTTTGAATGTACGAGAAATATGGAAAGGAACTCTGTGTGCCAGTTTTTCATTAATACATGCAACAATTTCAAAATCCTCACATGGCTGGGATTGTAATGAATACATTTATTTCTATGCAAACAATTTCTGGCCTCTAACAATGAGGAAAGCCAGCTTCTCTTTTGATGCCAAAGGTGAAAAGTTTACTATCAGAGGCAAATCTGTTTTATTTGGGGTAATAAATGGAAGAACCCTTCGAATGTAGTCAAAATGGGTGATACAATCTCATACCGTCAGTCGGATTCTTACGGGAAGTTTCAAACGTCAGCCCTTCCAATGGCATAGGGCAAGTGTAATTGTACAAATGAACAGAAAACAAATTATTTTACCTTTAGTTGCACTAAAAGAGATGTATCCAAGCAGCATAACCAATACATGAAACCGTATTTTACTTCTCCTGTCTTCACCGCAGAAGGAAACAACACTCTAATTAGATTTTCAAAATTTTGTGGAGGGTGGCAAAGAGCACGTTAATCTTAAGTCCTGTATCGAACCTGATCTCTCTAGCGTTCAGTAAATGTCTCCAGCGAGTCTCTGGAGAGCTGCAAAGTTTGTCTCTGCTGTACTACCCTGCGTAGCTCTGGCTGGACTGGATGCTGGCAGAGAACTGGCAGGGCACAGCTTTGCTGAGACAAACTCTTGTGCACTCCACTCACTCTGCAGAATTATCTCAGACCCCGGGTCTGTCCCATCTGCATGGGAAGGGATAGGTCCTGGTTAGCAGTGCTACCCAGCATGATTTACACTGGTATGGAGGTTCTAACACTTTGCAGATCAGGGACGAGGTGACTTGTGGGAGTGCTCTAACCCCCTCCCACAAGTCATTCCCCCAAAAAACAAGACAAGATTGCCTGTAATTTACCAAACATGGTCAAAGGGACTCATGGCAATGAACTGCAAAATACACCCTGGAGAACAGGCACATGCAGAAACATGAGCAAAACTCTGCAATGCAGAAGCTGATATAACAGCTAGATACTAGTCACCACATAGCTCTGTAGCTTCATGCAGAGAGGCAGATTTGGCTGAAGTGTATCAGCTGAGAGGGCACTTGAGGTCTATTCATGGTTTATCAGTGCAATAAATGTATTAAAATATTATCTCCTTCACTAGACTGGAGTACTTTCACCAAATAATTTTTTCAGCTACAGGCAAGGTCATATTTATACTTTTGCACACCCAAATGCATACTGACCTCATCGGGACTGGAGGCCTGGTACACCCTGCAGGAATCCTCATAGTGTCTCTCGGCTTCAGCCTGGTCCGTCACCCCATTGGACTCGTAGACCGGCGTGACGTTGTGGCACAGTGCGATTGCCTTCACTGCCTCGTGCACTCGGCTGCTCATAGTTTTACGCACCTTGGTGGCTAAGGCAAGGCCCTTCACAGCAGGTGGGTCCTGAGATTGCTTATAAAAAACAGAAAGCAGAATAAAGTCTTATTGCAGAAAAAAAAAAAAAAGATTTAAATTAAGTTTTGACTTCAGTGAAGACCATACACGTAGCAGTTACGCAGACTCTTGTGTCCCCAGGAATGAGACGCACTCTTCATACACCTTAACTCAGACCATCACTGGGAACACACCACAGTGTAATGCAACTTCTTTATCATTGTTACTGGTGGAGTAAAGTGCCCCAAAAGATTTACCTAAGTTTTTGGAACAGTACAGTGAGAAAAAGACCTTTTGTTGCAGATCTGCAAAATACAGACTGGTGGAAGACCAAAGTCAGAAGACTCAGTGAAACCACTTTTTGCTCCACAAAAGACCAGTGGCTTTGAAAATTAGAGTCAATTTGGTTTCACGTGCAAGAGAATGTAACTGCTGAAAATAAAAACCAGATGACTTGTATGGACCTAGAAAATCTTAATTACATTCATTTAATTTTTAATACTATTTTTAGTATCAGAATGGGAGTCTTCAGATAATTGCACAATTACTAAATTATCCTGGTTGAAGAAGGGACACACAGTGATCTAGTTTCCTGCTCTGTTAACCTTTAGTGTCAAGAGGACAAAAGTTTCACTTCCAGGTCAAAGGCCACAACATGGTAAAAATAAGAGCAAAGAATAAGAACTACAGTTCAAAATGAATCATTGCCAGCAAATGCTTCTCATTATAAGGAATCTCACTTGGTGAGATAGGTTTTGTGAGACATATCATTTACCAGTGTAATTCCACATGCCGGAATTCCAACGTAATTCCATTCCAACACATAAGATCTTAAAATTTAATATTGCTGCTCATCAGCACTGTTGCAACAGGCTTTAGCCAAATCAAACAACAGCAAACCCCAGCTGAAGTGCGTTCAGGTTGACATATAGCACTAGTCACATACTGGACTAGTCATAGTCACTAAAAGATTCTTGACAAATATTGAATACTTTGGCAAATAATTAACCAGTAGTCAAGTTTTCTCTGGAGACTGAGTACAAAATTAGGGCAGATAGACCTGAAGTCAGTTTTTGTTTTGTTTTTTTCAAAGTACAGTTCAGTCGCTCTTAAGGGTCTCAACACCAAGAGAAGAACCAGATGCTAAGATGGCTGTGAAAGTATGGGGGCGGAGGGAACGGGGTGGTAGTGGTGCAGAAAGATAGGGAAGTTACAAGTTACCCGAGATACGTGCCAGTGAAAAAGATACTCAAAATACCAGGTATTTCTCAACTATTGTATGCTTAGTTAAAAGCATATTGTAGCCTGACAGTCTGCCCAGGGAAAAGCTATGCCACCAAACAGATCACTCAGGTCAAGGAAACCTGCTGTGCATCTTCAGCACCGTGAACGAAATCCAAAATTAAAAATACTGTATACAGTACATAGTACCTTTTTCTCAACAAGAATGCTGGCTGGATGTTTCACGTTGTGGGGGGTATAGAAAGAGCACTTCAGTCTAAAAATCTCTCCAGCAAAGCAAAAAACAATGTGACATGAAAAATTCAGTTCCACTGCACTGGGTGCACATGCCCAAAGAAAAGCACAGGCACTTCAAAAATGACTTGTGGTTTCTGTAGGAACGGAGCAATTCCACAACTATTGAGAAATGAAAGTGCATGACATACAACGCAGGAATAGTAACCTATCACTAATATCTGCAGATTGCATCAGTGGAATCACATTTTATGAAAGAAAAAAATCTAATTATCAGTAAGTCACATAAAAGTTGTGAGATGAGAGAATGGTTATTAACAGAAAATGGAAAATAATGCTTCCATGTTTACATAACTAGGGCCAATTCTTAAATCTTTTATAAGTACTACTCAGAGGGGTGGCTGGAACATCAGCCACTGACAGCTGAATTTTTTTTTTAAGATAGTAATATTCTTAAGTAAAACCTCGTCCCTTGTTTTCTGAAGGAAGTACATGTATTTTTATATGAAGTTTCAACTCATAAACATCTCATCCATTGTAACACGCTAAGGAATACAGTTTGCTGACCCAGACAAGTCACATGGCATTACCTGGTTACCATACAAAACTGAAATAAAAGTCCAAGAATAGAGATGAAGGCTTTTTAGATGCTGGCTCATCCTGTGATACCGGAAGAGGAATGCAAGGGAGAGACTTCCCAAAACAGGATTTTCCTGTTCTTTACTTTACATGTTGACTTTGCTGCCTTCTTTAGGTATAGATAGGTCAGTTATGCCCCATATAAGATCACTGGTGCATTACTGAAAGAATCCCACTTTGAACACTTCCTTTTTTAACCATCAGCCCTAAAGCAGTGATAGTGGTACACTGTTCTCTGTTACTGCTTACCGAGTACCGATAGTTCCTTCTCCTATTATTGCCCCAGTACACAGCATTTCAAACAGCAACTTAATCCATGAAGTATTACCCAGAGCCATTTTTTCAACAAAGCAAATGCTGCGGTGAGTATCTAAATAAAGTATGCTATTTCACAACCAGATCTCAGCAGCAAGGTACAGGCACATACGTGCACTTCGACTTACAAATGTGTGCACATGCTATGGCAGTTAGAGTTCGTAGACGGCTGGATGTGAAACAATTTATGAATGTGATAAGCAATCATGATAATATTTATGTATTAAGCACCCAATGACCTTCAGGTTTTCCCCAAAAGTAATAGTTAATAGGCAGATCCTTGATAAACTAATTCACCATTGGCCAGTGACCTGGAATACTGTTTTGTGAACAAAGAGTTAAGCAATGCAATTTAATTCTACCTGCGTGTATATACTGAATATGTGGCTCTGCACTTCATCCATGGAGTCCAGGCCATAAGCTACCGTTCCTAGGTGAAGTCGCTTGAAGACCATCTCGTTCTGCGTAAGCGTTCCTGTAACAGAAGCAGCACCAGACATGGAGTGGGGACCAACACACCTATTCCCCAGCACGCATTCTTGTCCTTGCTGTACCCCAAATCCAACAGAAACTGGGCCGGCAGCTGAATCAGTCACTGCACCAGGCACAGGCCAGCAAAAAAGACAGTATTAACAAATCCGAGGGCTGATTCTCCCAGGAAGCAGTGGTGCACATTACAATGCCCGTAACTAAGGAGGAGATTATTCACCTCAAAGTCAATGATAGCAGGAGCTGCAGGCATAATTCTGGTCCTGCTGGAACCAAATAAAACTTTTGCAAACAACTTCAATGGGACTAGGATTTTATGTCAGGCCAAGCTTTTCATTACAGCTTAGGTCTGATTCAAGATCAACTTAAAAGTGTAAGGACAGCAGCAGACAAACTGATGGTACGTTTCTGCCACGTGTAAGCAATCTTCATCTGGCTTTGAAAACTAACTCTAAAAAGTTGCTTTTAATTGTATTTTTACCCTCAGCTTGTGCTTTAATAGCACACTAAGTGTTCTTTGAAGTAGCATAATATTCCTGTCCTATCTTTCTTGCAGTGCGTTCAGAACAAAAAAAAAATGCAATTTTTTTTTCAAAGATTGATTAAATCATATTATCAAAGTGATAGGAAATGCCTATTTCTTCTAGTTCAAAGAAATCTTACATTATACTCTCTGGCTGGCCAAAGATGTAACAAAATCCAAACAACAACATACCATGACTTAAAACTGTATTTTCTACATAGATACCTGTTTTGTCTGTAAGCAAATAGGATATCCTCCCCAGCTGCTCAGGAATAGTGCTGGACCGAACCACAGTCCCAGGGATTTTGGAATCTCTGCGGATCACCCAGCTGTAGACAATTTTCCCCATGTCCAGATTCACACGTAAACTATGCAGGAGGAAGGGGAAAAATAAAAATAAAAAGAAAATCTATCTCCAGTTAAACTTTGGGGGGGGAAAAAAAGAAAATCATTGTGAACTGCCACAGTGCAATGAAAGGACATGTCTCCCATGCTGAATTTGAGCTGCCAAAGAGGATGCTTTGGGAGAGGTATATTCAAAGTCAGCGGTCAGGTGGCAAATGGGGAGAAGGACTGTGCGTTGCTGCAGTGGTACTATAATTGCAATATAGATGATAAAATTATGTTGAGAAGAACAGATATAATTTGAGGGGAAGATGGACACAGACAACGTGATTGATATGCAGACAGCAGGTTAAAAACGGAACTGAAATGAATCCCAGACCTACACCAAAAGTAACAATCTACTTATTAATATAGTGCGATTTAATATTAAAGTTTCAATCCTCTCTAAAAGGCAATTGGGTCCTATTACACTACATGCTGTATAAATATCTCTCCTTTTCCATTTTTGCTCTGCTCTTGTCAAAGTAACCAGGCAGCCTGAACAGAGAAGGAGCCTTACATGACTAATCCACAGCCTGAGTTACGGTCAGTGAACAGGTGAATATGCTAAACAAGTGAAACAGAAACAACAAAGCAATTCTTATGTTTGAACAGTAATTTGATTTCTATTTCTAGATTTGCTTACTTGTCAAATGAGGAATAGATAAGAGTTTACGTCCTTGTTCATACTAGAAGCATGGAGGAGGATGCAAAGGAAAGAGCATTTTGTTGCGAAGAATTAGCAACTGCTTTACCTAATGGGAATGATGTTTGAGAACAGAAGGAGAAATCTTATGATCTGAAGATACCAACGGCCAGCAAAGTGCTGAAGGGCCACCATGACAAGGGAGACCACCACAAGAGCCCCAAACAGGATCTTGGTAAGACAGTTCACTTCCAAATCAAAGAGACCAATCTAAAGAAATAAACCAAAGACATTTCAAACACACAAGAGAAGAAGTTAGCTCAATGTAATAGTCACAAAGGGAATGAATTGCCATATACGAAGAGCAATTCTCCAATAGTCAACAACTTCTCTTTTAAAACGCTACAAACCTATTTAAATTTATAAGCAATATTGTCGCCAGCTTACTAAATAAGACTTCCATCCTTTCGAAGCTAAGCAATGCATGAAGAAGTGAGACAGGACTCATGCAGTCAAAAGCTGCAGGCTATATAAGCAACCCTGCACCTTGTCTTAGCCTTGCTATATAGAAGAATGTAGCAAAATAAGCTTTCCTATTCTAACTGGGACAATCTCATTGCAACCATATAAAACAACGGTTTTACCAGTCTTAGAAAAGTGAGAAGATACATGTATAATAGGATCAAAAAAATAAGGAGAAACAGGTACTGCTATGGTAGCTACCTTAACTCATACGCTGGAAGATATGAATTATTGTTTCTATGGGATTGTCCCTCTAGTGTGTACGTATAGCATTTGGAAGGATTTTCTTTTAAAAAATGGCACATTTCTGCCCCTTTTTATTTATTATAAGACTGTTTCCTTACCATACCTTACTCCTTGGGTTTGAAGTATTCATCACACTGCGCAGTTCCCTTCCAGTGTAGAGGACAACTCCCACAACAGTACCTAAAAAAACCAGAGCATGCCTCAGCACAAGAAAAACAACCTCTGTTTGTCTCCTCTAGAAAAATATGTGTTGGATCCAAGGGCTCGACAGAGTAAACCAAATGAATCCCAACAGCTTTCAAAGACAGAATTACTTTATTTTAAAATCTACAATTTACTTTAAGTATTTGCCTAATTGCTGTTCCCACTGAAAGGCGAATCATACCAACTCCTACCTTACTGTAACAGATGGAGCTGCTGGGAGCCTATCAGTGTATTTTAATGTATGTCCCACAGTTGCTGAAGTGCTGAGTGCAACAAAGTTCTCCCTTTTCTTCTTGCAGAAACATAATACAGTTTAGCACCATAAATTACTGGGTTTCTACAGATTTTTCTTGAAGACTTTGCAAAAAGCCATAAAGAAATAGTTTTCTACCATTGAGACTTTAAAAGCTGTTACCACCAAAGTCTAATTTTTTTACTAGAAAATTTTAGGAGTCTGTAAAAATGGAGAAAAACAACACTGAAAAAAAAGCACTGTTGCAAATACATTGCTGTTTTATACTCTGCTATTCCCCTGCTCCCATTAATGATGAAAGTTTTAACAAGCTGCGAGTGAATTATTTTTAAATAAGACTGATTCAAACGAGGTGGTTTCTAAAAATATGCTGGAAAATATTCTTTTAAAAAAACCCCAAACCCAACAACAAATCACTGGAGCCAAATGACAGGTGGTGGTAAGATCATCACAATTCAAATCAGCAGATGGCACAGCTACTCCAAATCAGCCTCAAACAGTCAGAGTCAGACCCATTCCTACTACAGCAGATGGAGAAAGCCACATAGCTCTGCTTCGTCTTACAAGCAAAGGCTGCCCCAGTGAGATGGCATCACCACAACTTGACAGCTTTCACTTAGAGAAGAAGAAAAATAATGTCCCCATTTTTTCCTAACAGAAATAACCTACAACATGCTATTTATTATTGCCGTAGGAGAAACAAAACTGAGTATTAGATTGATGAAGTCAGTCAAAATGAGGGGTAAAACCTGACAGGACTAGAAAACAGCTTGAAGGCACACTGGTACGTATAAAAAGTGTTTCTAGTTGTTTTATGGCCATTCAAAACAGACTCGACTGCAAAAACTATTTCAAATTATGAAAATATTTGCAAATGTTATTCCTATTAACTGAAGTCAAAGACGTCTACCTACAAATAACTTTGTTCATTTGGACTGGAGGACTGGATTCAAACAGGAAGTTCATTTGGGCAGAGAGGAGGTCGTTGCATGCCTTGATACAGACACCAAGGCCACCTGGGACTTCTACACAGCACCGAAGTAGCAACCAGGCAGAGCAGAGTGTGCGCTGTGCTCTCCTTTCAGGAAAAATGTCTGCACCCACATGTATACTACCCACAGCTAAGTGTACAGCAGAGGAAGAGCTTTTACCCTCTAGGCACTGGCTGTGAGTGTGCTGAGGGCAGGAGAGCATTTCGCTCCGACTTCAGTAGGACTCTTCACTTCAACACCCACCCCACGTTAGGGTCAGCCATGGCAGTGTGAGATCTGCAGCGGTTCAAGAGCTGGTACAAATTAGAGCTTCGACACAAGAGGTAAGAAAGTGCCTCCTGGCAAAGGGTGCTGCAGCTAGAGTAGTTACACAGGACAATCACAAGACAGACACCTTTCCATTTCTCCATCTGTTTTATTCAAAAGTGGGACGAGCCGAGACTCATGCATTCAGCAGCCTGATGGGCATTTGAAGCTGCCAGGCTGACTACGTGTTTACACTCAGAGGGGAGGAAGGTAGGTTACCTACTGCATGACCATTACTAAATCTATAAACATAATTTACTCAATTAAATTGCATTTGGACAACTAGGTTTTTTACAATCCCTTGGCCACAGCACTGTGACAACACTGTAACACATTTCAGAGAAGAGTCCGAGCAGGGTTAGATACAAACATACAGGAATAAAATTTATTCATTGTTTTCTGCTTTTAAAAGAGCAAATCAAAACCTTTTCAGTGCTTCAGAAAAGCACTTCGGAAGTTCATGTTCCTTCCTGTTATTATTAATTCCATGTACACCTAGCTACTGCACTGTGAAGTCTGTACATTCAACAACTTTAATTCCAGAACAGAATTTCACTCTCCTCCAGCTAGTGCCCCGCAAACCTTGCAAGCATGCTGGACAGGAGAGGAACACGGCTTTTACTTTGACAAGCCTCTACAACAGGGCATTGATTAATCTTAGGCCTTGGGAGCTTATCATATATATAAACCAAAATCTGTCAAAGAATTTATTTTTTCCTTCTTGAAAGTATATATGATGAACTCAATGGAAGCACTTACCTGGAAATCTTTCATCCTAGCTTCTGTTACCAGAATCTATTTGACACCGTTTCTGTTACAGATTAGGATGTCAATGTGGAGAGCAATTAAGTGCTATTCTGGTCCTAGATGCTAAAGAAGTGCCCAAAGGCCACTCCGATTCTTTCTCATCTAGGAATGTCCAAGAAGCAATTAGACGTCAGCTCAGCTCCCCAGAGGTGTTAGGACAAGTGGGAAACCTCATTCTAACTGCTAATTTCTCCAACTGACAGAGATTATTACTCCATTACAAAAAGACCTTTAAAAATTGTTAACATATTCCCTTAAAAAAAAAATTACATGTCTACGTCTTACCTGATGCAATCACTGTGCTGGCCCATACAGTGTTTTCTATGCTTAAACTTTCATTCACTGGAGGGTCACTGTCCTCCTACAACAGGATAAAACCGAACTTGTCAGTAGTGTAAAAGGCCAGTGGATAACAGAGTCACACAGTGGGGCTTGGAGAGGGACGCTGGGAGTGTTGGTAGAGGGCTTCTTGATAACATGGAGGATTTTCATAAACCCAGGTAAATCTCTGGTTGGGTTAAGAATATGAGCACTTTGTTTCAGCAGAGCAGAAGGGTTGAGGAAAAAAAAAAAAATCTATTAAGATAGCTCTGCCTGCTGAAGTCCCCTCGGAATCATAAATGAGAAATGGATTTGTCAGCAGCTCTCCAGGGACTACAGGAAAATGCTCCCTCACTTGGCTCATGTGGATTAATAGCATTTCTCCTGCTACTGTAAGATCTCACTGAGAACCTGTTCGGACTGCTCAGTGATGCCTGGAAAGTTGTCTGATATGCACCAGAGAACAGTTAGAAGAAAGCGGGATTCCTCTCAGGCACCAAAAGATTAATTCCACACAATTGTACCTTTGCATGAGAAAGTAAATTAATGTCTGTGCACGACTTACGCAAGAACTGCCTCCCCAAGCCACCCAAACTACTATTCTGTGCCAGCTCTATCAGACCAGATTAAACCTTGCCACATAAAGATAAAAGGGCATACCCTACAATTTTGAACTAAAATACCAGCAAACAACTTCCAAAAAGCTGTAGCCGTCTCCTGTTTGTTCAAAACCATTTGTCTTCTGAAAGCCCCAATCTTTTGCTGCAACTAGGCAATGTGTCTTCCCAACATGTCAAAAGATAAGTATTTTTTAATGGTGATATTTCACAGTGGCTCTGAGAGGGTGCTCTCTGAAATAGGGGTCAGATATAACTGAGTTCACATAGTTTGCATGCAACTGAAGGCAAAAAACTCATTGACTCAGAATTAAGACTGCTATTGCCTCATCTACCTAGGATCCCCTGTCTTTTCACAATTAAAGGATTTTAATCCTACAGAGTCTGTGGTGGTCCAGATTTCCTTCTGAATAGGCACCATGAGTATGTAACTACCAATCTCCTTCCAAATGTTCAGATCTAATACCTTCAGAGTAAGGTCCTTAATCCCAAACATGATCTCCAAGTCAAAGCTTCGATAATCATATTTTTGTTTCAGATTTATTTCATGGATTTGGGGGGGAAAGAAAGACAGAAAGAAAGAAAGAAAGAAAGAAAGAAAGAAAAGGGGACAAGAAATGGCTAGACAGACTTCACTACTCCTCCTGAAAAACTCTGGCGTCCTGGTAGCATTCAGCAGGTTTGCATAGCAAACACTACATAAATTATTTCAAGCATGTATCAACAAGACTCACCCTTGTGAAGGTCCCCACGAAATTATGTATATCAATATTGGGTTCTTCTGCATACACATAGGATCGGATGTGCAGTAGGTCCTATAAGAGAAACATGTTACAGCTGTTAGACAACCACATTTTAATAATGTACAAGTGTCTCTACCAAAATACTTTGATCAAGAGTTACTTATTAGTTACTGAATTCTATTACCTAATGGAGCCCAACTGTCTAAAAGCAAATGCAATTGTTGTACCAGCTTCTCTGAAGAGTATTTCTTGAACTGATACCTGAGAGAATCCTAGGACATCCTTAGACATCGGTGCCCCATTTCAGCCTGAATAATCAAGACAGCCTAAGACACTTATTTCTGCATAGCAAAGAAGGTTTGGACTAATCTTCCAAGGCAACCAAGGAACACACTATCACAATATTTAGTTCAAGATGTCAGTGTCACTAGGAACAGTTCTGCGGTGACAAGAAGATACACCAGTTTTGCAGTGTTTTCACTGCTGGTTCTGCACATGCATGAACTATTCACTCCATGGAGAGAATGTTCTGCTTCAAAGCCTTTGTATAAAACACACTTCTTGCACTTATTACACATAGAAAATCAATAAAACAGGTGCTTAGATTCCCTTCCACTCCTTTTTTTCTTTACAAAAACAAAACCAAAAACTACTTTAGCTAGAGATTTTGGGAGACAGCATGTTTGATGGAGGTTATATGCTTATTTCAGATCACACAGTGGAGCTTCCATGGTGACACTCCTCCTTTCATAAAGGCAAGCTATGAAAACTTAACTGCCTCTGAAGCCATTTCATGAAAATGCATGAATTGTGCCTCTGAACATGCGGCAGTGCAGTGAATCAAAGGAAGCATTTGAGAAGTACCACTAACAAGGGTACCTATCCTGCAACAAGACCTATCCTGCAGTAAGTTACCACAACAGTCTCTGGAGAGGGGGGGAAAAAAAAAACCTCCAAAAAGATATGAGCATCCTACCATCACCCACCTCCTGCTGCAAGGCCATGCTCTAGCTGTGGTGACAGCCATGCGTCTGAAACACCTGGCTTCACCTTACCTTGCCTGGAGCTCGGGAAGAGCTGGCTTACTCTTACATTCTTTGTTGCCAAAGCTGATCTGTAACATGCATTGAGCCCTGTGCAGAACAATGCTGCAGTAACCTGTTTCTCAAAACAGTCCATTAACTGAAGCACCCGAGCGTTTTTCAGGTGGAACAGACAACGTGTTTACCAAGTGCAGTATTTTGTAGAAAGCAGCTTACAGAAGCAGTTGGCAGTCTCTGAGTACAGGTGACAGGCAGCCGCAATTTCCAGTCTGTCTCGCCATCCAGCTGGTCAGTGCGAAGGAAGCAAGACCCTGTGGATTTTCAACATCAGTCAGTGCTGTTTCCAGATCTGTTTTAGGTACACCTATAGCTCATGAAAAGAGCTATATATCTAGGACACCCTTCTGTCTTTGGAAACAGTATTTGATATCAAGTCACATTTGTTAATAACACAAGAATGATATTCTTGCATCACACATTCATTTCCTTCCACTAGTCCAGAATACAGTGAGACTCTGCACTGTATCTTTAAGACATCTGAAATGTTCTCATTAGTCTTTATGTTTTTTAATGCTTCTGATCAAACATTTTCTTACCCCACACTTGACAAAACAATCCTGAACAGCAAGTAAAATGATTTACATCTATAACGCAAACGATTGTGCAACCCGATTCATTTACGCCGCATTCAACTACCTACGTTCTTTGATTAGCAAACAAAAACACAGTATAACTTCTGAGCAGTGGTGGCCCATAAAAGCATTTGAATTCTCTGCATCTCTGAAATTTTACTATTATCTATTTCTTTCACATTTCCAAAAGATAATTTTCTCTAAACAACCACTGAAAGGTTAATGGCTATTTTGACAATTGGTTCCAGATGTTTACCATTCTTCTCCGACGTCCTCAGGAAGATCATGTCAGCAGGGACCCGCTGGTTCTGTTAGGAGAAGAAAGGCCATTATTGTGCATACACCCCTGCACGCGTGCGCAGCCGCCCTCCACAGCCCCACTGTGACAAGCAAAGGGGTTATGGAGGAGAAAGAGGATTTCTTTGTCAAACTGAAGCTTGGTATTCATTTCACTTTGAATCCTAAACTCGCTTCCCTGCAGAATTCCAAGTGCGGAACAATAACCGGTGCCAGCTCCCACTGACCAGACCCACCAACAGCTAGGTTTACAAAAGAGCTAGTGAGTAACTCTGGAAGTATGAAGGAATTTTAAACTAATGCTGGTTTCCTTTCAAGAAGTCCCATGCCAGAAGAACACATGTATCTGGATTTTACAGCTGCCATTTTTCTTTTTTTTGTATTGAATATTTTCAGAATAATAGTTTTACAGGACATAGCTGCTTGCACAGAGACTGTGTGAAAAAGGGAGCGGGGGGCAGATGGAGAAACTCTGAAAAGCAAACATTATAACTAAGTGTTCAACACCATCTTCTGAGCCTATTGTAAAAGAAACGTGACTCCAAACATCTCATCTTCTACGGTCTTGCAAAAAAAGTACTTTACCAAGAAAAGATACACATAAAGGCTAACCTTTTCAACAATGATGAGGTCGCCTACTTGTATATTAGAGCTCTTCACCTTCACAGTCCCTGCAAAGGAAAGATATCAGTACATTAGGGCAGCAGCAGGACAGGATTTGTGGGTGCTGTGTGATGCTCCTTACCTCCCTTCCTTCCACTTCTCTATTCTGGAGAAAATGGGTAATGTTTCTATCACAAGAATTAGGTAACACTGCCCTGTAAAGACTTACCAAGCCTATTGCTCCCACTGAGTAAAGCAGGACGTTTCAATCTGTGAAACGGGCTGAAAGCCTCTCATCTAACAGCTCCAGACCTTAGCCCTGGATGCAGAAACTCTCTGGTACTCCCCAGTGACAACTCCGAAACAAGCCCTTAAACTCTTTCATACTGCTTAACCCAGAAACTTGAAAATACTTTTGGCATCAGGCAGACATCAGGCAGACAACAGAGCAAGGACTGAAGAATTACCATCAACTCCCTGACTCCTCCTCCCCAGGTGGTTGAAAATTTAAAGTCCAACTCTCAAGCCAAGAGCTGGAAGCCGTAAGTAAAATGGGCCCATCTTAAAACCAGGCTCATTTCCTTCCGTGTCACAGCTCTTGTATTTGGCTCAGTTCTACCACCTCGCCTTTGCCTCTCAGCAGACACAGCCTGAACAAGCCCTGCGGAGTACAGGTCCTACAGAAAATGCGTAAATATTTATTTCTTTGCAGCTGTCAAACATTTCTCAGTTGCTTTAAAACAGGGGATTAATTTAACAATTGGCTAGTAATTTCAAACCATTAGCCAGCTCTAGATTTGCCTTCTCAGACTAACTAGTGATTTATAATCAGTTAATTTGAACTCTGCCTCTACACGTCTGTCTGCTACATTTCAACAAAAGCCTCTTTAATCTGCTGTGATTTGAGTGGAAGTGGGGGAGGCACGTGGAGCTCACCCCAGCACGGACAACACTCCTACTGTACCTCGAAATTCATGGGCTAACTGGCCAGATAGCAGCTCAGGGGGAAAGGAGAAGGGGGAAGGGAGGGGGAATAGAAATTAGCACAAAGCACAAAGGTCACTAGGATTTTACTACTGGCAGTCCCTTCATTAGCATCCTTCTCAGGATATGCTTCAGTGTTTCTGCTCGAAATTAACAATGAAAGCCATTCTGGGCTCCCAGCAGCCTGCTGCTTTGGTGACACACTGTGTGCTTAACAACATGCTTCATCACTGCTGCTAATAAACGCAGACTTCCTTACATGCTGTAATTATTCCTACAAATTATAAGCAGTCATGGCCCATTTCACAAATATCTCATAGGTCTTAAGTGGATTCTGGGGTTTTTTTGCCTTGCGAGATTTTTAGTTTTAAAAAAAGGTAAACAAAAGGAATGCTGGGCTAAAGACATTTCTGCCAGGGCAGGAAGCATACCAAGGATTAAGAGTCCATTACGCAGAGGCTTGAAAAGAAAAGCCGCACTCCAAGAGGATCCAAAAAAGCATCCCTGGCAGTTTTGTGTATGGGCTATACAAAGTTAGGTACTATGACACTAAAAGGGTCTGACAGATAACATCTCTTCCTCCCCTTTTAATACGGTTATTCACGAAACAACAAAAAGTGCTTTTGAATATTCTCCTGTGTAAAGGAGGGGAAAAAAAAAACCTGCATGCTCTCCCCACACAGGCATAGCAATTCCTAAACCACAGTGCAAAAAAGCTCTTAGAAGGAGAGGTGGATTTGTTTAACCATATTTTATGTATTTCTCTTAAAGAACATAAGGAGTTATTTGGTGACTATCAGCGTAGCAAGCGCTACCTGCAGGGTTCAAAACTAGAAACTTATTTTTGTAGTGCTTTCCTTAGTTATGCAAATTCACGCCGGAAAAGAAAAATTAATGCCTTGACAAAGCTACAACGTGATGACTTCCTACCGTTATGCACATAAAAGGCTTTTTGGACTATTATTCTGAAAACAATATCGTTGGCTTCAAAATTTTTCCAATACGAGAAAAATCAAAGCAGCTGGAGCAGATTTGTCTTGTTCAATAACCCTCCCAGACTCAGCTGTTTTAAGGTAAAAGAAAGAAAGGGCTTTTCTAACCAAGACACATTTTTATAACTCCTGTATAAATGAGATGCCTTTTTCAGTTAGCAAAGCTAATTCTGCTTTTCCAGCCATACTCCTGGCCTCTCATGGATGACATCTCTGCAGTACGTACCATATGTCCCGCTAAGAAGGCGCGGGACCAGATGTTTCCTTTGACTCAGGACTCCCATAAAGCAACTTACTTGAATTAGTTTTATTTTGATCTTGGGAATTCTGTAATTCCTTTTTCTTTCTGTGGGGAAACTACCACCTAAACATTAGAAGTTTTCTCATGCATGTTCAAGAAACCAGCTAATAACACAACTGTTTCATCTACCAATATCGCTCTACTACTAAAGTATTTCTGTAATAATAAATTACTGTTTTTATAAATGCATCTGGAAGTGCTTCCTCTAAGTACATACAGGTTTATTTAGCATTTACAATGCTTCCAGTTTATATTTTCACTAGTTAATCAGAATACAAGTCAGCAATTAACACAATTTGAAGAAGCAACAAGTCTGGATATCTTATTTTCTTAAAAAAAAAATCTTAACATTTGATTGATATTTGTTTCATTCTTTGCTGCATCCTGACTTTTTTTTTTAAAAGATAAAAAAGTAAACAGAACAAAACGTAAACAATTTGTTCCAACTTCAGCTATGGCCTTGGGAATTATGACCAAATCTACAGCGTGATAAATGTACCATAAAGCAGATTATTTAAAGTATTAAATATATGAGCCAGAAGAGATGCCTTTTTCTACCACATGAGCACTTACGTCAGGATTTCACAATAGATCTGCAGAACTTCATTAAGGCACAGATCAAAACACTTTATTTGGAATTAAAGATGAAGCCAGAGATTTATATCAAAACAAGTCAAATGCATCTGAAAAAAAAAATACAGTTGTTTGGATGTGCTGCAACAAACTTTTGGCTTTTGCAGCCTTATGCTGTACAAACTGTGGAGCAGGACTCAGAGGGTTTGGGAAAATATTGTTTTTATATGGCTGGTAAATGCCAATGATCTGTATCTTAAGTAGCACCCCTCAGTAGGAGGTCTCTTCCCATTTCTCTCTATGGAGTTTCTCTCTATTATGCAGTGTTACCCAGAGAGGGGGGCTGCGAGAGAAGAAAAACAAACCAAGAATTTGCAAGCAGAGTTCTAGGTTTCCATCACGCAGAAAGTCAGCACACAGACTGCTGAACACAAGGAGGCTTGTAGGTTTATGAATAGGGGATTGAAATTTGATTATTTTTTATTACAATCTAAACAACCGTCCTTTAAATGGAGAGCTATTAAAAAAAATGCTTTCCAGAAGTCTGCTGGTTTCATCACTTTGGAACATAAATGGATCATATCGGTAGAAATAGAAAAGAGGTTTGGGGTGGAGTTTTTTTGATGTTATGTAAAATAAAGGAACACAGAAAATACACTACTGTCTATGCTGCCCTGCAAAAAGATTAGCCCCTGTAATTCAGCAACCGTATTCAAAATAAAGTGTGATTCAAAGAGGATTCTCCCTTTTTCTCTACAAAGCAAGTAGCTTAGTGAATCTTAAAAACCTTAACAAGAAAAGCACATGAAAAAAGTTTCACATACACAAGCAAAGCTGCAAATCCAAAATCCACCCCCCAGGGCTGGGGGACCGTGCTGGCGGGTGGCCGGAGCTGGAGAGCGCCTGGCCAGCAGCAGGAGCTGTGCCTGGCCACGCTGTAGCCACGGCTCTGCACAGGGCATGAGGAACCACACACAAAGAGGAGAGGATCCCAGTTCAGGAAAGCACTTAAACCTGTGCTTACTTCTACCCCTATTCAAAACTGCGTATAAGCATGTGCTTAAGTCTCTCTGACTTTATTCGGGCCTAAGGATGTATTTACATCCGCGGGGCTGCACTGGGAGGCCAAAGCTGGAGATAGGAAAAAACTGTTCTCCAGCCACCTGAACTGCAGCTCAGTGCAAATACTCAGGAGAAATAAAAATAGCTTGGAGAAAGCTACAGTGCTCCATTAGATCCATTATAGCCAATCTTCAAGACAGCAGTGCTCAGTGTCAAGCCTCACCTAATCCCCCTCCCCCAAAACACTGGCTTTAGAGGTGAAACCATTGTGAAGTTTTAAAAACATTATACAGCAATATTTCAGAGAGCTTTTGTGCACCAGTACCCTTCTGCACTGCCCCTTTTCAGCACAGGGCTGTGCCAATACCCTGAAGCATGAGCCGCGTTACTCAACAAACAAAACAAAACAAAACACACAAAAAAATCAAACATCCAACCAAAAAACCCAACAACACAGCCTGTAAACAGTCAAAAGCAAAGGCTACCTGGAGTTTTGTCAGCTACACTGAAAGTTAATGGTTAAAATCAGCTGTTCTCAACTTATTTTGATATTTGCTGCTTCTACTTCCGACCTAGAAACCTTGCCTACTTTTTCTAACTGTACTATAGATACAATAAAACAAACCTAACACTCTTCCTCCCCAGCCAGGGTAGCCTCACAAGGTACTTCTCTGCTCTTTCAGAGGTGTGAAGGTTTTAATCAGTGGAAAAGTAGATGTTCAGGTCTCCTGAAAAGCTTGAGTACCGAGATTCAGCGAGACATAGAAAATTACTTTTCTCCCCAAACCATAAGACAATCATAAATAATTTTCTGTTTTTCCTACTCTGAACTATACTGCTAGAGAGTCTCATTCCTGTTTCTGCACCAAACTCACATTAAATAAATTGGCTTAAGATTTTCAGCTAGTGCCCAGCTGCCAATCCTCCTTGGTTTCTTTCACAAAATTAGAAAAGTTAAGGGACTGGGGGGAGGGAAATCATTCATGGGAAACGTAATAGCAATATGAAAAGAACTAAAGGAGAGGTCAGGCCCCTTATAGATCATTGAATAGAATCCAGAAGGCAACTCTTTTATATCTTTAAATAGATGTAGTACACCCCTCTTGGATGAGGCTTTTGTTGGTTGCCAAGCATTTTAAGTGTTGTAGTACGAACACGTTATTAAAAGGGGATTTAATATTCAGAAACTCAAACTTTCTAGTTCGGAGTTGCCTCATCATGCCCAACATATGAAATGTATACAGCCTCAAGCAATTATATTTAAAAAGCAGTCTTATTCTTAAAAGTGCAAGTGTTGAAAGCAGCTTATTTTTACTACACCTAGTTCATTGCATCTTAATTTAGGGGTATAAACTTTATAACAAAGAAACTGGAAATGAAAAAAAGATGCTTAAATTCAGTTCATTCCCTTTTTTAAAAACAAAACCCTGGCCTCACCATCATTGTCATGGTATTAGGAGTAACTCCACAGCGAGACAGCATTCAATTTTTCAAATGAGAATTTAAATGTCTTTGTTAGGTATGGCACAGCTGTAAACAATGGCCAGAGCTAGGGATCAGACACAGCTGAGCTACAGCCTGCGCACTTACAAATGAGGTCCCCAAACTCCTCACAGTTGAAGGAAGGGGCTAAAGACAATGTATGCAAAAAAATACAGGAGAAGATATTGCCAATATTGAGGAACTACATCAGTTGCCACTAACAGAAACACACAAAAGACATGCTAATGTATCACACAAAGACCCTTTTAGGCAAAGGACTTGCATGATGTAAGTCCCTGTCTGGTACAACCCAGGAAAAACTATGAAACTCAACCAGCATTGCATGTTCAATAAGTGATGGAACATGTCAGTTATGTCAAGCAAGTCACCTTAAATTTAACACATGCACTCAAAGGCTCCTTCAGTACACAGAGTACTTAACTTACGTGTACTTAACTATGACTTGCGGTACCTGTTCTGAAAGGGGTCCCATTCCCAGACACTAGAACACAGACTACCTTCATCCTCATTAGTTGAATCCACCTCTGCAAACCATCTCCTGACAATTTCACAGACCTGGTTTAATTCTTATTGCAAAGTGCTTTTGCAAATTATCTGCCTAGGTGGATCCTCCTCCCTTTTTTAAGCACACATTCTTGTTTCTATTAAAGAACGTGTATTGCTAGCTTACAGGAGTCCTTCTTAGATCTGTCTCTCTTACAAACATGATGAACAAGCAAAAAGCACACGCAGAGGGAAGACAGATGCATCATTACCAAAACTGGAAGAAAAACAAACAAACAAAAACCCCAAACAACATATCACATCTACTATAGCTCCATTCCTGTTTCCTTCCTCCTATGCTGTTTGCTGTATTTGCCTCTTCCTCCCTTCATCCATGCACCATTACAGAGCGTTTCTCTCGCATCACAGCTTTGCAGGAAGGAAAACACATTTCCCTTCTGGTAACATCCACCTCCACAACCTAGAACAATTCAGATCCAGTTTTATTTTCCTGGGTGACTCCAATCCACCAAGAGGGACAAGAATTGGGGAAGAAGTTTTGGCCTACACTGGGATTCGGAGCAATTGGGGTTTAAAAATATCGTTATCAGCCGCTTGGAAGTTCACCTCTGCCTGGAGCCGGCTGCAGTGAACTCCCAGCACATCATGCAGGCTCCTGCACATGTAAACGCATCAGCTGCCCTCTCCCCATGCCTCAAGTCGCTGAGATAATGCTCTGAAGTTATCTGAAGCAATTAACACACACCCCCTCCACAATAGCTGTGCATCTCCCTGGGAAACACTCAAAGCTCAGCATCCACCACAGCCCAGCGAGGAGCCACGCACAAGAAGCCACACGGACTCCCAAGGCCTCTGCAGCGGCAGGAGCAGTGGCGTGGCCGCAAAGCCACGTGCCTGCGAGCCCATAACCCCCTCCCCATGCCTTGAACTCTGCCTCTCTGACTGTCAGCAGCGTTTGATTGAGTTGCAACCCCCAGTGCTGCCGCAGCCGTGCCAGGATGCAGCGGGTGCGCTGGAGCCACCGAGCCGACCTCTCGCTGTGAGCTTGCTGTAGATCTGCGAGTTCACTTCCTTGTCGCGCATGTAACATCTGATCTCCTCTGCGGCCTCTCGGATGATGGTAACAGCAAGCACAAATCCCTAAAAGGAGCATGAAGGGGGGAAAACAGAATGGATTAAAAGGTCAGGGGGAAAAAAAAAAAAAAATCACATCTGCCTCTAATAAGAGCAATATTTATCAGTACCAATGCCAACAATCTGCATTTCCTTATTCTACCTTCTCTCCCTAAATCACTGTAGTGTTATTATGTGCTGCTGTCCAGAACTCCCAATAGCAAACTGACAACAGACCTGTTGTTCAAAAAAAAAAAAAGTGTTTCTCAGCTTTACCATGATGTTCTGCCAGTACTCCCAAGCAAATCTTTCTGAAGTTTATCTGAAGATTGCAAATAACATATTTCATCTCACTTCACAGGCAAGTAACCAAGACCGAGTGGCATTACACAACAATCCAAATCTCAGTACTCCCTCCAGCACAGAGCCATCAAAGTTAGCCCACCTCATCTGGGAGATTTCTTTGTATAGAAATCTATGCAGAAATTTTATATAACTCCTTTTTTTATATATACACATAAATAGATATATAATGCATACGTATTCATGTGTATGTATACACACACAACATACACAAATAGGCACTCCAAACATACCAATGTGAACTACTCAGTATAATTACACATTCGTCTGATCACGGTTTTAGTCCTACTTTTCTTTGGATATGAGCAATCATTCCATTTCCTTGTCAAGAGGAAAATGCCCACATCACATCCTTCACTATATTAAAAAATAACTAAATTAATGCAAAAGAATCCTTTATAGGGCCACAAAGTCTTTTTTTCATTAGGCACTATTCACCTCAGAGTCACTAAACAGTTAAAATATTCCTCATGTGTTATAGAAGAAAAATGAACTTTTTAAAACCTGTATTCTTGAAAATCGCAACCATCTACTGATTTTCTCTGTCAATAAAAACCTGTTTTATTTTAAGAAGGGAGCAGGGTGATGTTAGAAATTGACGGTTACATGAAAAACACATGAAAATGTCTGTAAATACCCACCTACACCAACAGGAGATTTTTGCCAGTGGGTTGCAATTTCCAACTTTAACTAACTTAATTTTTAGAAAGAATGGCTGTGCACACATCTCCCAAAAACTGTGTACAAGTTAAGCTGAGCACAAAGAACCCATGAACCTGAACTCCACAACTGCCTGAGGGAAGTCTTGCTGTGGAGCATTGCTAACACTACCCAACACAGTAACAATTCAAATTCTCACTTTTTTTAAACAATGAAAAATGATGAAGAATGACCTAAGAGCTACTAAGACTGAAGGAGAGCAGGTTTTTTTATTTATTAAAATACTGAGGTACACTTCACCTGCTGGCTCTCACAATCCTGTAAGAAAACTAAATGGTCCCTAATTCTAGTACATACATATTCATCTAAATGAATGATTCAGATTAATTAATATCAGTCTCGAACTGCAACGTGGTATGTTTCTGCAGTATTTAAAAATGCAGGCACATGAAGAGATCCAAGGATGAGCAACTACTTTTTAAAAAACACATATTCAGTCCTGTATTTAGAATAATTGAAAGTAAGAAGCCATTAATGCAATATTTTCAGAGAGGTGTTTTCCCCACAGTGTTCAGTACCACGACCATTTGTTTTGCACCACCACGGAAGATCTCTCATTCCCGCAAGCAACAAATCAAGAAAAGAATGAACATTCACAAGTTGCATTTGTATGTTTAGCTAGAAATTCCTATCTGCTTTCCACAATAAAATAAAAAAATCATCAGTTACTTTCAACTTATGTTTCAGCTGTTTGAAGAGTCTTCACATAATTGTCCCAAAATATTCCCATATGTGCCGACTCAGTGTGTCATCTCATATGTCTTTCCATCCCCAACGCTCGTATTAGCAGCCAGTAATGAACAAAGACCTTTCTTAGCCTGCTTTCTGGCAGCTCATATGCCAATTTCTAATTGCTCACCTGGCACAGACAAGTCACAACTGCCTATACAAAATCCAGAAAAAGAGATCCTCTGTGTGCATGTATACTTCACATATAGAACAGGACCTTACGAAACTAGCATTAGATTCATACAGGAAATGCAATCCAGCACACACTTCAGAGAGAATTCAGTGGGATCCAGGCTTTAATGCAAACAGAATTTTAGCAGCAGTGTCCCAAAGCTGCACCTTTGCTTCTTTCTGGCTTTTACCAAAGATTTCACTGTATTGAAAGGCTAAAAGGCAGGAAAAAAATGTTTACCCCTCCTCAGCTACCTCAATAGATTCACAAATTTTTACCACCACCGTTGCTCAAATCAGTGCACAAGCAGTGTCTCAGAAAGAGCCTTGTGCTTTTAAAATCAATTTTCAGTTGGTTTTGTGTCATTTATTTAAAGTAAAAGGATGTCTATCCTTTCAGATTTTCAAAACTCGGGTAGATGAGTTAAACCAACCTAAGTTTAAAGACAGCCCTGCTTTGAGCAGACAGTCAGATCAGACATCTCTCTGAACCAAAATTATTCTACAATACTATGGGCTGAAGTGCAGCAGAGAAGTTACTCACACAGAAAAACAAGTAATAGTTTTACTGGGATAAAAGAAAAAGAATATGAGTATCTATATTTAAGCAGTTGTAACTGGCTCATGCAGTGTATTTTAGAGATTTAAGAAGCCTGTTCTATGCAACTATTCCTCAGTTCTGTCCTTTGACAGCACTGGAGCTTCTGCTTCAAAACTCATTAGTATCAATTTTCTTTGATTGCAGGCAAAACACATGGCTATTAAAAGAAAACAGCAAATAGTTTACAGGAAGAAAAGAGTATCTGCACCTTGAGTGAGTGTGAATATGCCTCTATATATTTATTTTTATATGTGGGAGGTTTGTGGAGGGGGAGGTCTCAGTTTTTTCATTTGTTTTCCACAATGAGGTTAAACTACGAAGCAGCCTGTTGACCTATCTCAAGGCTGCAGGTCAAACTGGTAGGGGAACGTAATTTGCTGTCATTGCGCATATGGCCACTCATTAAGGTCACGTTTGAAAGGTGCCCTTCCATCCTTCACTTGCAGTTGCCAGTCTGGTCTGGGCTTCCGAAAGCATGGATCACCCCAGGAGGGTGCAACACCCCACGCACACCCTCCATGAGTGCACTCGACATTCAGATGCAGTTACCGCGGCAAGAGCTCTGTGCCTGTTAACATTTCACAGATGAACAAGTCAGAAGCAGAGTCCTCTCACATCCCCGTCAAGCCTCTACAAAATAAAACTTAAGCCCAGAACAGGCATCTATACTACAACGTATACAGAGCAGGCCTGAAGAAGTAAGCTAACAAAATGACTTAAGGTGCATCTTAAACTGTACCGAAAAGGCAGCACAAGAAATTGTGTCAAACACTGAAACTTTCTTGAATAAGTAAACCTTAAATGACCTACCAGAGGAACCCAATACGTGTAAAGTGCTCCAAGCCTCATTTCAACGACAAATTGAGAGCAGGCCAAAAGCAAGAAATAAAGGTTGAAGAAGTATTTGAACTGGTTAAACAGCACCTACAAAAAAAAAAAAAA